>JARYHS010011408.1:38949978-39244531 GCA_031002005.1 Vandiemenella viatica
TAGCAACGCTTCATGCAAATTTCAACAGCCAAATCTGAGTTTTAAAGCTATGTCATGAATGCAAAATATCTGATATAAATGTATTTCTTCTGATGCTATGCCCCAGGTCCTTTGAAGTCCTTTAATCAGTACTTGCAACTCTGCCCTTCTGATCATTGTACACACTGAAATGTAATTTATCAGTATACGGATTTATTGTAATAACTGTTAATAGTCCGATAATTTTTTGATCTCCTCAAATTAGCATCAACAATCTCTATGACCAGAAGAAAATGAATTGGTTCTTCTCAGCAGTAAATATCTAGACATATCGGACCTAGCATCAGAATTTATCGCAAAAATATCGAAAACGTAAGTGGAACAAAACGCCAGTAACTACCTAATTTTATATCGACAGTGAACTTGACATAGCTGCCATTCAGGAAACACATAGAGAAAATGAGTAGTAGCTACGTAAATCCTTCACTATGATCTATACAACAAGAAACGGAATGAAGAAAATGTGCTTAAAAATTAAAATAATATAACTAGAGACATGTATACGCTTTGCATGATTTTTTAAGGAAAATTGTCTACCAAAAAATCATATTTTATTCCATAGTCTAGGAGCTTACTTAAAATTCGTAAAATAATAGAGACATAAAAATAAACATAAGTATTCAATAACGCCATTAGTGTATATTAAAGGACTAGAAGATAATCTTCACGTAGTTTATATTCAGAAGTGTTAGTCAAGAAATTAGTTAAAAAATTTTGGAGGATGTTTCGGTGGAAAAATAAGAAAAAAAACAGTTATTAGCTGGAAGTCTGGAAATATGTTATTTTAGATTTCAATACACGGAGTTTGTGCGCCTCTTGTTTTGTCCGTAGGAGAATTTGAGGAAAAAGTCTTTCTGAATGGAATAGTGAGGCCAAACCCTTCGCGGTGGAGTCCCGGCAAGTTATCCCGACGGTGACTCTTTAAACGTTGCGAGGGCAGACTTGCAAACCAGAGTGCTAAGGACTTTGCCGGTGCCTCTTGGTGGCAGATAATTTGCTTAAGGGACGTCCATTGAGGGGAACGAGGGGTCCGGCAAAATCTCACCAAATCTCATTTAAAGGAAAAAGGGGGGGGGTCAATAAAAATATCAAGAGAACTTTTTATATCATATTTTTTCCTCTTATTTCAGAGAAAAAATGTAATACATAAGAGATATCATTATTAACACTAAGGTATTTAGTAGCATAAAGCAAAGTATATGAACATATCAAATAAATTTAATTATTTAAAAATTAAAAGAATAAGGTAAATGTCACATGAAGGAGGGGGGGGAGGGGAGAGGTTTCCGACCACATCTTTTAAAATTTCACCAAGGAGGAGCGAGGATCCAAATGTAAGAAAAACCAGCTCTCGTAATCAGTGGACATCCCCTTAGCTGATGCAGTACGCAGGATGGGCTGTAGGAGGGCTAGCAACACAGGTAGGAACCTCCGATGGAGATCCTACCCCTGCCGGCGTGAAACACGTTTTAAGAATCACAACCAGTCCCATGTTTGTTCAGTAAAGTCGCAAATTGATAGAAAACACTGAAGATCGCCGAAGGAGGAAAAGTTCTTTTTTTAAAAAAATAAAATAATAATTCTGTCTATTTCCAATGAAAACAGAAGATCATGCACCAGAAAGGGTTTCACATAACTCCGACTAGGTTACATGATATAAGTATACACATAAATTCGCTTGATTTCGTATTTACACTATATATGAAGATCTGAGGTATTTGAGATGGGGAACAGCTTATACAACATTGATGCTGGCCTTCAGTATGTTAATATTATGTAAATGTAATATGCTATTGTGTAACTGTCATGGTAAAAGAGGTCAATCTTGATTTGGGCAGTAAGAAGTTAAATAAAATTTTCAAGTTTATGGTGTAACCCCAAGCTTCTCAGCAGGGAAATCAGTGTTCAATGCGGCGCGCAAATAGACATCATACATGGCCTCAATTAAACGCCCATGTATATGTTTCATTGTTCTGTTGCCGTCGACCAAGTGCAAGAGGACGCCGGATCGAGCTATGATTGGTTCGCCACCCCCTCTCTCCGTGGACGACGGAAAACATTGAGAGCAGCCACACAAGGTGGAAGTTACTCGGGGCCAGACACTCACCCCGGCAGGCTGCACAGTATTTTTTGTTGGAGACGTCAGCTGGAGACTAAGCATCTGTGATTAGCCAAGGCACATGTTTTTTACTATACATCTGTTTATAAAGGAAATAATAATCTAAATAAGGCCTTGAGCTTTTGTTTGTCAACATTAACAAATGAGCTTTTGTATTCTCCCCAGAAATATTATCCCACAGCATAATATTATTTTCCTACAGCAAAATAGAAAACATTTCAAGTTTCTCTAAATATCTGTAACAACATTTATAATAATGGTAACTCTAGATCTGTGTTCAAAAAGTGATCCGTGCGTACTAATTTCTTTTAAATTAAAAAAAAAAAAAACAAACCACACCAAATTGGTCGGACTTTAATTTTATGAAAGTGGTTGCATCCATATCAGCAAAACATAAATTATCGTAAGTAAAAGTAACAATGGCAACCCTCTTTGTCCGTTTTGGATACAGCATTGCTCACATGGTAGTTCTTAAAGCTATTGTCAAAGTATGGGATCTTAAAACACAAAGAAAAATCAGAACGCTCGGAGACGACACCAGTATTCATTCGAAGCCCCGAGGAAATTGAATAATTAATTATAGATTTCAGAAATGATCATACAGATCAACACAGAAGGCAATCAAGTCGAAAGACTATTCGGCTGTGAGAAGATCTATTCAAATGTTGCGATACGAGTTTCAACTGGTTAATTTTTTTCCGTAGAATCCATTACGGTAAAAATAAAAAAAATTTTTACTGTCAACTCACACAACAGTGATCAGGAAGTATCAGATCTGCTGCAAAATAAAATATTTTACTGTGATTTGTTACAGAAAGAATATCAAATTAAATATAAAATAATTAGCGTCAGGTTTCATCGTCAATAGCATCTTATCTAGTTTGTAGTTGGTCTGTTGTCTGCGAGTAGCCTGAAGAGCAGTACCAGAGATGTTCTTTGTGCCGACACAAAGCCCTGTAACGACACATTCACTCGCCCTGTAATACCTGTCATTAGGCTCATCATCGGAGCATTAAATCGCCATTCACGGCGCAACAGCCGGTCAAACACAGGTCTTGTGTATCCACAAACACGCTGCATGGCTAATACCCGCAGCGATAAATGCTGCCAAAACTGGTCGCAAAACAGAGTATTCCGTTATGCTGAAGACAGAATTCGTGCAGTGATACTCTGTACGTATAAATATATATATATATATTCTAGTAAATTTCACGCAGAAATTGTTCTCCGAGTACTGATGAAGATAACAGACCCGATTCTAACCTTCTCTTCATAGACGAGTCATGAAAAGCCCACGAAGGAAGAGAATACAGACCTACCGGAATTTTACAGATTTTTTTTCACCTTCTTGCTTTCCGTAGCTGTTTAGGGAGACATTGCGAATATCATAAAGACCAATTTCTAGCGATACGAACAAAATCTTGCAATAATACTTTTCACAAAAACAAAGTAAGAGATGCGGGAAAGGAAGTAACATTTGCAATAAACTAACTGTTGAAACTGTAAAAAATCCGATAAGAAAATATAAAATTAAGTTTGGTTCTTTCAAGTTATAACAGATGAAAGAAGCATTTAACAAAATCAAACAGCAGTAACGTTATCATAAAAAACTATTTCCCTTCTTGTAATACTCTTTTTGTCAAAATTTTTCATCCTTTATGTTGTAAAATGTTTGCAACTGCTTCGAATAGACGATTATAATGGCTTTACAAGGCAAAGCCAAGGTTTAATTAAAAGCAACTATTCTTCAATTTCCAATCGAACGGTCTACCTTCAGAAAAAATAAATTGTAATTATTTTTTAAGGATTCAATGTAAAATCAAATAACTTGACAGGACCGGTGAAAGCTAAAATCCTCTACAGACTAATGGAAGCGATATCCAGTATCGCGAAACTATCGTTATTCCTCTTGGTCCTGTATAATCAGAGTTACTGGCTTTGGATTCTATTGAGCAAGCGGTGGAGGTGGCATTTACAAACTGTTGAGGTTGATCGTACGGAGTCTATAATCTTTCTGTCGAGCGCGGTTGCTGTACAACACGTATCGTAGCGTCCGATATTCGATTAATCAGTGATGTGGATATCGATACTGCGGTGACGTGACTGCTCGAGACCCCCTTCACTTCAGCTGCATTCCGGGGGACTTGAAGCAGAGGGGTCCTCGCATACGCCGTATAAAAACGACAGTAACAGAAAAGTTAGGACGGAAAAGAAAAATGATCCTACCTAAGATGGTGGGATTCTACTACTCGGGTCCTGCATACAAGAAGATAATTTACAATTATGTAATTTTAAATTAATCTAGAAATACTTAAATATATTCCCTTTCCGTCTCTCTATCAAGGTCTAAATGAACGTCTGAAGAAAAGAGAACATTTGCGTGAAAACTAACAATTGCCCGGTCAACGACTTTAAACCTTATCTTCTTTGTGTCTGTGTTTGATTTTATTATTATTATTTTTAAATATCTGGAATGTAATCAACACATGATTTGGTACACTTTTCTCGATCTAAATGCAATATCATTAAATTAAATTCGAAATACCCATCATAAGGTTCATCAGAGGTGATAGAAATATCATATGGTCGAGAACACGAAATGTATCATTATATTAAAAAAAAACCATAAGATATTCAGTGGTAAATTAAAAAATCGTAGAGCTAGTTCAGCAACGATTTTTTTAAAATGAAAACTGACCAGAAATAAATATTCAACCTACTAAAATAAAGTTTAAGAATTAATGAAATAAGTCTTATGTGGCTTGTTTTAGGAACACCGTGAGGCCCGAGGATCCCTCAGTTCAACGAAGAAGACGCGTCGTTAATCTAGATCATGGTTCTAGAAGTGACGGCGTGAATAAATCGAAATTTACAGCTCCAAATACTTCACCCGTTTCCTTTCGGAGTGCAAATAGTAAAAATGCGAATTTAGACTCTACAGATACAGATATTAAACCTCTAAGGATAATGGTCCTTAATTGTCGGAGTATTAGAGGGAAAGTAGCCGATTTCCACGCTGCAGTTGCGACTAACGATGTTGATATAATACTAGGAACCGAGAGCTGGTTGACGCCAGAGGTAGAAACTAGCGAAGTATTTGCTCCTCAATTCAATGTTTTTCGGAAAGACACAACTACCTCAATGGGCGGAGGTGTGTTCGTGGCCGTTAATAAAACCATCAATTGATCCGTAGTAAATGAAACGGAAAATTGTTGCGAGTTAATATGGGTGAAGGTAAAAATTGGCAGAAGTTTAAAGTTCATAATAGGATCATTTTACCGACCTCCGGACTCTGGATTAGATAACGCGGAATAATTTAGACAGTCATTTAATAGTATTTCTCAGAAATTTCAGGGACATACATTGATCAAGCGAGGTGATTTTAATATACCCACTGTTAACTGGGACACATTTACGTTCAGGTCAGGCGGAAGAGATAGGTTAATAACCGAAACGTTGCTGGAATCATTCGCGGAAAATTCTCTTGAACAGATGGTCGAAGAGCCAACGTGGAGCGTCAAAGATTCCTCGTCCATTTTGGATCTCTTTCTTACTAACAATCCGGATATTGTAGATAAAGTTTGTATAGAAGACGGTATAAGTGATCACAAGGCGATTGTGGTAACTTTAAAATCTAGGCTGAATTTGAAGCATGATAAAGACAAACTCGTATATTGTTTCGATAAGGCAAATGGTGCGTTTATGGTCGATCATTTGGCGAAAAATTTTGAAACGTACACGCTTAATACAAATGTTGAGGAACTTTGGTTTAATTTAAAAGAAATAATATGGACCGGCTTAAATGAATTTGTTCCCAAGAAGTTTATTAAGGTTAGTAAGAACTTCCCGTGGTTCAATAGGGAAGTGAAACGTTTGCTCAGGAAGCAAAGGCGTTTACATGCGACGGTAAAGAAATCGGGGGACTCATCTGATCGCGCTAAATTAGTCCACTTGCGAGCGGACGTGCGTAAGGCAATGCGTGATGCGTTTAAAGAATTCCAAGCCAGAAATTTATCCGAAGATCTGATTACTAATCCAAAAAAGTTCTGGTCATATGTCAAATTAATAAGAGGCTCTCGTAAGGTCACGCCGTCGTTGATTAATGGAAATGGGGAATTATCAGAAACTAGCGTCGAGAAAGCAGAAATTTTGAATAATGTATTTAAAAAAGCTTTCACGTCAGAAAACTCGGAGGAGATTCCGATATTTAACAATCGAACCAACAAAATTATGAATGATCTCGTTCTCGATGTCGAGGGAATAACTAAACTGCTTATGAATGTAAATCCCAATAAGGCTCTAGGACCAGACGGTATTCCTACAAGATTCTACTCTAGGTACGCAAAGGAAATTGCGCCGTATTTGATGAAATTATATACCGCCTCCTTGGATCAAGGAAAAATACCAGCCGAATGGAAGACCGCCATCGTAAGTCCAGTGTTCAAAAGTGGGAATGTTAATGATCCTCAAAATTATAGGCCGATCTCGTTAACCTCAATATTTTGCAGGATTTTAGAACACATCATCTATTCAAATGTCATGCGGTTTTTGGATGAAGATGAGCTTTTAAACCCAAATCAACATGGATTCAGAAAAGGCCGATGCTGCCAAACACAACTTGCCCTCTTAATTCACGACTTGAGCCGTATTATAGAAGAGCAATCCCAGGTTGATTTAGTTTTATTAGACTTCAAAAAAGCTTTCGACACTGTGCCTCACACTAGGTTACTTAGGAAACTTCGCGGTTACGATATATCTAGACAAATATGTGATTGGGTTGCAGACTTTTTGAAGGACAGAACACAGTGTGTAGTTCTCGACGGTGAGCGTTCATCACTGGTCGAAGTGAGGTCCGGGGTTCCCCAAGGAAGCGTGATAGGGCCTCTGTTGTTTCTCATATACATTAATGATTTGTGCGACATAATAAGGGGAATGAAAAGATTATTTGCCGATGATGCTATTATTTATCGTGAAATCACAACCCAGGACGACTGCGCTTTGTTACAAGATGATATTATGAAAATAATTGCGTGGTATAAAGATTGGCAGTTGGAGTTAAACGCTAAAAAGTGCCAAGTCATGCGTGTAAGTAAAAAGGTGACCCATTTATCTTTGAATATACAATTAATGGCACTGTCCTTAGAACGGCAGATTCCGCTAAATACCTAGGGGTAACAATTCGTAATAATTTGTCGTGGAATGAGCATATCGAGAATGTAATTGGCAAAGCAAATCGTATGCTTCGATTTCTAGGTCGTAATTTAAAACAATGCACTCCGGAAGTTAAATCGATTGCGTACAAGTCACTAATGAGGTCTCACTTGGAATATTGTTGCTCTGTATGGGGTCCCCATCAAAAGGGATTAATGGAGGCATTAGAGATGGTCCAAAGAAGAGCCGCCCGATTCGTGACATGTATATATAGTTGGAGGGAAAGCGTAAGTGCCATGTTGAAAGAGTTAAGTTGGGAAGACCTGGAGCACCGAAGGCGTTTCTCTCGACGGAAGCTAATTGAAAAATTCTCGACTGACGTATTTCGGAATGACAGCAAACAAATATTGCTACCAGCAACATTCATATCTCGGAATCACCGCGAAAATAAGATAAGAGAAATCAGGGCCAGAACCGATTCATTTCTGTACTCATTTTTTCCACGAGCGATTAGGGAATGGAATAGAATGGATTTAACGGGCGAGTAAACACAAAATCGGACAGGAGTAGCTTCCGATAAAGCACTCCAGCCATCCTGATCTGGGTTTTCCATGGTTTCCCCAGATCGCTCCAGGCGAATGCTGGGATGGTTCCTCACAATAGCCCATGGGCGCCACCTGCCATATCCCGTATATCCCTTCCAACCCATTACCTTTCCTGATAGGTGCAATGCACCCTCCGCCAAACACTTATAGTGAATCGCGGAGTAATTGTAATAGTAATAGAATACGCGTGTAAAAAAAAAATCTTTTGTTTAAAGCTACAAAGCCACCCAGGGTTACTATAACCAAATCCGAGGGAACTGTTTAAAAAAATAAGGATAATAACAGGAAAAATAGTGAAAGAAAGAATACAGAACAAAAATATAATATCTTCGTGCAAAAAAAAAAATGAAAATACCTTTTAAAATTGGAGCGAATGTTGAATAATAAAAAACCTGTAACGAAATTATAAGATGAAAGCTAAAATAGGTCGTGGTGTTTAGTTAAAAGACAGTACGAAAGTGCCAGCGAAAGAGGGAATTAAATACCGCTGTAAATGTATGAACCTAATAAGCTTAATATTATCTGTACAGGAATCACATCAACCTAAACAGGCTCGTTTTATCATAGTGGCCGCGGTTAGGTTAACATTTGGCCTTGACCAAGAGAAAAAAGTTTACGGGAAATTCGTTCTGCGGCATCCATCTGAAAACTGGTTCATTTGTTTACAACGGAAGGAATCGACTGTCTCTAACTGTTAGTATCGATTCTAAGATGGCTAGCCTTGTTGTACTGCATCTCGGATAAATATTTTCTATCTGTTAATCTCGTGCGACGTTTAACAAAGGAGTGAAGCTGAAACGGCAAGACAATATAACAACAAAAGATTTAACCAACATTTCAAAAGATTCTCGTAATTCTGCAGCGCCAGCGGCATCTAATAGCTGCGCGTCATTTCATATTTCGTACTTGATATTTAAATTTACGACAACTTTTTCGAAAAAGGAACAGTTTATCCAAATTTCAGCAGATCAATACCAGTTTCGGGTAGGTGGAGAAAGTACCTTCCCACCCCGAATTCTTTCCCGTTGCTTGCCTTCAGTCGTTTCCCGCCTATAATCATATCGACGTCGACGAGGCGCAAAGCAATAAGCAAAAAAAGAGATTTATCAAATATTTGCTTTGGATTCATTATTTCAGGGTTTAGCTGTTCTTCTTTATCGTTGTCAAGATCATAACGTGAGCTAGGACAGATGTATCTAACGTGGTATCCCGCGCATCAATTTGATCTTGTATGGTGTTGAAACAATCTGCAATCGTTTTGTTGGCTGGATGAATTACTTTCAGGGATCCTAAGACTGGTTGGCTGGGCCGCAATGAAAAAAATTGAATTGTTCCAACAGTCGCATTTGGTCCCGACAATTCTCGATCCAATTCCGACCAATAACGAAGGTTCCCACCGCTTCAAAGACATCTGAGCAGCGATTAGCTGACCGGAAATTTGCGCGGATGCGGTCGGCCTTCGTGTTTGGAAACAACAAACGAACAAACTCCGTGAGGCGGAAAACACGGACGGCTCCGCCCAGCCGTGAAACAGGGGCGCTGCGCAAATGAAATGCCACTTGGCTCTGCTCTCCGGAATGAGAAAGTGTCCTCGGGGAAGGGAAATCATCTCCCAGCCACGGCAGCGGGGAACGAGAAACGCATTATTTTCGAGACGACCCACGGCCCACGAAAATGAGACGGATGGGAGAAGGAAAGAGGGGCAAGTGGTGGGGGGCAGATGTCTTCTGAGGAGTGGCGGGCGTATTCTACTGCCTGTCTCCAGAGGCAAGCAGCACCTGCATACGCTCGATCCTCGATCTTGTGTTTATATAATTGGGAGGACGCAGGTTCGAATACCCGTCCGGGCATACAAATTTTGGATTTCCATGGTTCTCTGAAATCACTCCAGGTGAGTGCCTGGATGATTCTTTCAGAAAGGACACGGCCGAATTGCTTCCCGTTCGTCACCCTCGTCCTTTCCCGCCTCTAATGACCTCGACGTCGACGAGGCGTAAAGCCATAAGAGAAGGACAGTTTTTCTGTAACATATTTCAATGCTTCTATAGTTGTTCATAGTATTTTCGTCGCTCTGGCCTCGCATTCGAGAGGACGTGGGTTAGAATCCCCGTTCGGGCATCCAGATCTGTGTTTTCCATGGTCTCCCCAAATCACTCTAGGTGAATGTCGGGATATTTCCTTCAAAAAGGACATGGCCGAATCACTTCCGGTTCCTGGTCCCCAGCAGTGCAGTATGAGGCAGCTTCCGGTGTGAACGAGTTGAACCTGAAACCACGTATTAAGCCACCTCAGCCAAGGACGCAGACACAGCAGTCGTGAGCATGGGAGAAGCGTTTTGAGATGTTCTGAAACTTACTAGAAAACCGCCTGCAGCTGGCCAATTAGAGCCCTATCTGCACTCCACGTGATGAGCCCCAGCCCATGGGGACCAGTCCTCCTCAAGAGTCGCTCGGGGCTATGTTTCTTTAGAAACTCTACAAAAAAAGTTGCAGTCTTAAGGATTTAAATTAAAAATTGTTAGTGAATAATTCACCACCAAACCCATCTCTTCTGGACGAGGTCCTGTACCGACCCTGTTATTATTTCATTTAGCTATTTAACCATATTAAGGAGGCAACAGAGCTTTCTTCGCAGATCTATGCTGTACCATCTGTCTGTATCATTTTACTTGCTGATTTACAAAAATCTGGAATAAATACCTGTCAATCTCAACTCGTGAGTTCATTTCAACTCCCTAAACGCCAGTAGTTAGAATATTATTAAGTTTTTTTCCCCAGCCAGAGCTCGCAGACTCCGACTAAAAGAACAAGAAATCGACGGTGAGAAAGCGAGCGAATCTATGTGCAAAAAAAAAAAAAGGAGCAAGTCGCTGGTAATCTTCGCTCAGTTTTACCACACGACACTCTTGTGATTCGTAGTTGAAACGATTTTTCGGACGCAAATCCTGTGAACGTTAGCAAAGTAATCTGATTGACTTCTCGATTGCAAAACTATGGATCGTCTACGTCGAGGTCATTAGATCCGGGAGAAGACTGTAGAAAGAAATGTGTCATTGCCTTCTGAACGAATCATAGCGTCATATATATATATATACGGATAGCATTTAAAAGAGAAAAGAAGCTCTTAAAAAATAACTTAGCAAAATACAAAAAGTAAGTATTAAAAGTTGGGAAGGGGACTAAAATCACGGACCCTGCCGAGAAATAACTAAAAAAATAAATAATATGTTAATGTTCTGGTGTTTAAAAGTGTTTTAATAGAGTCCGAAAAGGCGGATTCATAGCCTGGTTTTATATGCGTGGGAGTGGCGCTATATTATTTCGATAATGTCAGTTGATACAAATAATTGATAAACGGGATATGCGCCAAAATAATTAAAATCGCGTATTAATAGGAACATGATATGAGCTTCGTTAACGACAGCACGTATTCACAGCAACAAATGAAAGGTCAGTATGCCCTTAAAAACGCGCTGTATTGACAGGTTTTGAAATATTTAATCGGTCGGAGAGTGCTCTAACTACATTCAAGCAGTGAAAATGCAGACACCTGACGCTCTGACACACAAGAAAAGCACAAACACCAGCGAAATAAAAATGATTGACGCTAGCCCCTTTTGATGTATGCAACGCCAGTATTATTTTTCAGATTTCGTCAACCGACTACTTTTTCCAACTTTCTCTAGGAGTTTGAAGTTTCCACTATATGAGTCCAAGAGATCGTTTCATATCAAATTCTCAGTCAACTATTAAAAGCCTTCGGAAACCTTGTCACGCCGTTTCACTCGAGAGAAAGAAAGACAATTGTGACGTCACTGATCCATTAGTCTTGCCTAAATCAACTTTGTCTGGGAACTAAAGTTCCATTTATATTCAGTAACAGTTAAGAAGAGTCTTGTTTCACTTAGTAAATTATTCAAGCAATTAATTGCGGTAACACTTTGAAACTGAGGCAATTCACTGTTGCCGAATTTGTTTTAGAGATAGTCCTTGTAGCACTGGACATCACGTTGCAAGGGTAACCGGTTCGAGTCGGGCCCAGGACATGGGCGGTTACAATTAAGTGTTGTGTGTGTCTTGTGATGTGTTATCAGATAGATGTACACTCATGACTATGATAATTACACATTGACATGGCTGTATAGCTATTGTATCAAAATACCATTTTTTTATAAAAAAAAATAAAAAAAGTTTTTTTCCAAACCAGCACAGAGGAGAGGGGAAATACATGACTCAGGCAACCAAAGGGTTGCACAAACAAGAAATCACGTTTGTTTTCGTGATAATCTGATTTTCTGTTTGCACAACCGACACTACAACAGGCGAAACAGAGTGGAATACATCATAAATTAGCTTATCTCTTCGGTCTAACTAGTATTCCAAACATAAAAGAGCCAATCCTAGCTCTTAATTCGATTAGGTCAAGTTTCCAAGGTTTTTTTCCCCGTACGGTTCACCAATATGAAATCGCGTACTTCATGAGCTTAGAGAGGTTACTTTAAGAGGTGGCTGGTGGTAATTCCTAACGTTGGAGACAAGGTTCTAATGCATTAACATCTTTCACCACTTTTGAAACAAACATTAAGAACTTAGACCACTTCAGAATGCATTTTATAACATCTGACCATAATAACTTTTTCCTAGTTATCTGTGTAATACGCGTCTAGAACCACTAATTTTGATTAAATTATATTAGATACAATTATGAACTCTTTCACAACGCAAGCTTCTCACATCCATAACGCCGTTAAGTTCGGGCTATGTTTCGAAAATAAAACACTTTCCCAACCTTCTGACACATGCAGGAACCATTTAATATCATGGCATAGCCAAGCTTAAACATGACGACTTTAAAAGAAATAACGTTTAGCTAACCTAGCGCAGCATCCCACCTAACACTGAGAGAAGAGAACGCGTTAGGAAAGTAGACTGAGCAAACATTGAAGACCCAAGAAGCTTTTCTTCAGATTACATTTGTTCTACATGTCTTGCCGACACAGAACAATAAATGTTATTTTCAAAGTCAACAACATCACAAACTTGTTTTTGGTTTTGGCTTTACGCTAGGGTTGTAACGCATGTCATTTTTGCGGTTACAGATGTGGATGCGGATGATCAGAGATTGACATCCGAGGATGCGGATATTTTGCGGAAGCTGAAGTGGAAAAAGTTATAATTATTTAGATTTTAATATTTTATAAAAAAAATAAATTTAGAATCAAAATAAGTATATATTTTATGCCAAATTCTATCTTTTTTCATAAGTAAATTCTATTTCCGTATAATACTGCCATATTGATTTATTTTTGCCTAATCTGTCAACAGAAAAAAACATGGGATGATTTCCAAAGTGAATTAAATTATTTACATAATTTCAAACGGATCTAAAAACCAGTCTTTGTTATATTAACTTTGCAGAGTTCGTGGCTCAAAAAATTCAAGCGTCAAGCACAAGGCTAAACCCACCGTGCATCTCCGCGCTCGCTTTTTTTGGCTCGTTGACGTCGAAGTCATTAGAGGCGTGAAAGGCTCGGTGATAGGAACGGGAAGGAAATCGACCATGGTCTTTTAAAGGAAGCATTCACCTCGAGTGATTTTGGCGAACCCATGGAAAACCCAAATCTGGATGCCCGGACGGGATTTGAACCGACGTCCTCCCGAAAGCGAGGCTAGGCCGTAAACGCCTACCCACCACGCTCAGTTCCGTGCTCGCCACCCACCTTCCCACCGCTTTAGTAGTCCAACTTGTAGGACCTACGAGAACCGATTTTTGAAAAAATGAACTTCTGATGTGTGCTGTAAAAGGGGTAACAGGAATAGATATAGAACGTGTTGGATCCCTGGCAACCAAAAAGGGTCCTTGCTTCTAACAAGAAACAGATAATGCAGAAAGCTATTGGAGGAAACATCCTACTAGTATGCGATAAGGACACATAGTGTACCGCAAGAAAGTATGAGTGGAAAGGATTGCTTGGAATATTTTGTTGGTCCCCTTCTATTAACGTGAATGGGTGTGAACGGTAGTTCTACACGGATGTCCTATAAGTTGGACCGTGAATAGGCAGCTTTGCAAGTTCAAACTTGTAAATTAGTCGGTTAGGTAATAATACCGTTCAGTTCATTGTTACTTTTATTACAAGATCGTCTGAAAACAAACACTTTTTTTGTTAGCTAAGCGACGATGGGCAGAATCTCGAATAAAGAGAAAAGAATAATATGTATTGCAATTTAAACAAAACATCTGCTATACATCCGCATTAAAAATTACTGATGCGGATGCGAAAGCGGTGTAGGATTACACGCAAAGTTCCGCACTTGCGTATGCGGATATCCGTTTCGTCCCTACTTTACGTCTTGTCAACGTCGAGATCGTTAGAGGCTGGAAAGGACTAGTGGCAAGGAACAGGAAGGAATTAAACGAATCATCCCGGCATTCGAGTGATTTTGCGAAACAAAGGAAAACTCAATCCCGGATGGCCGGATGGGGACTCGAACCCACGCCCTCGTGAATTCGAGGTCAGAGCGTTCCCGCTCACTCACAACGCTTGGTATAGTATCAACTCATCACCATCATCATCATCAAATTATTTCAACCAATAAATTATGAGGTCTCTTAGAGACATAAGTTCAGGTAAAAGTTGAGCAGTTCACGATGAATGGCATTAAGGTTAAATTTTACGGATTATCAACTATGGACATACAAATTTCTGAGATAATTTCTATCGTATTTATTTATTTAACATTTCTGAATGCTACATGTAGCCAATCTTATCTTATATAACTGATCATATTAGTACAAATCGGTGGTCATTAATTCACATTGAGTTACAACATACGACAATGTTTCGTTATAGTAACTATTAAATGTTACTGTAATTTCTAAAGACATCTTATTTGCTTCATTTGTGCATTCTTCACTAAATTATATACCGTGTGAGTGATTGTTAATAGCTTAGTCATCTTTCCTTCCCTAACCCAAAGTATATTTCTCTTCCGTTTCAAAATTCAAAGAGCAGCATCCTCTCACATAGTAACACGGATCCTGAAGTTGAAAGGCAAATGCTAATCATTCAATTTCTTTTTAGCAACAGACCTACAACTATCTGTCAAGAATTCTAATCATACTTAAATTTTTATGTGCAGTCGATTTTCGGTAGCATAATATCACTACATATTACATAAAACTGTAACAGCCGTTCCCGCGGCTTTTCGTTGTCCACACACCATTCAAAAACCATCAATCCGATTTGGGAGAATTATTCACAGTCTGAAAGCTCAGGGACTATCTTAAAAGCTGCAGTGTGTCTTGCGACTCTACACGAACGTTGGACGCAACAATAAGTGATGATCTGTTCGTAAACAGAACAGACAGCTATCAATGATCACACTACATCAAATATTAACAAACCTTTCGTAAACTGAACAGATTGACACCAAAGATAACACTGCATCAAAGACGAACACTTTTTTCGTACCCTGAACGGATTGACACCAAAGATCACATTACAACAAGATGAACATACCTCTTGCAACCTTAACAGATAGACGCCAAAGATCACACTACATCAATTATGAACACACCTTTCGTATCCTGAACAGATAGACGCCGAAGATCACATTCTACATGAAAGATGAATACTCCTTTCGTAACGTGAACAGATAGGCGCTACATCAGAAATGAACATTCAACTGTTTGAATTCTGTTAGTATTTTTATCGTCTACTTAATTTTGTTTATTTAGTAATATGGCACTTCTAAAGTCCATTTAAATTATTAAATATAAATAGTGATGATAGAAGTAATATAGCAATCCTGAAGGAAATTTAAAGTAGTATAAATTAAATTAATCGTATCTTATTTGGCCACCACTTCACGAAATTGCGGATTTTTATTTACTTCTGTACAATGTGAGATCCACACGGGGAAACAACAAATGTTGTGTTAAATCTAAACACAGTTGTTATAGTTCATATACGTCTTGTTTTTCATTAAGTGGCTACTGATCTATGGCTACTTTCTGCATATTCGTATTGCAAATACTACACTGCCTATCTGCTTGTAAGAGATTCGTTATATGTGGAGGAACATTGACTTTTACTGTCATCAGTCTCTCGACTGGTTTGATGCAATCCTCTACCCTTCCTATCTTGCTCCAAGCTCTTCCTCTTAATATATCACTTACAACCCACATCTTCAATTATCTGCTTGATATATTCTAATCTCTGTCTTCCTCTACAATTCTTTCCTTCGACTGTTATCTCCACAAACAAATTAACCAATCCCGCAGGCCTCAAAATATGACCCATCGTCCTGTCTCTTCTTTACGCTAGACTCTTCCACAAACTTCTTTCCTCGCTCATCATTTCCAAAACACGCTCATTTCGTACTTTATCTGTCAAATTTATCTGTTAATTTTTAGCATAACAACACATTTCAAATGTTTCAGTTTTTATCTGGTATTCCAAAAGTCCATATTTCGCTACCATAAAATGCTGTACTCGACACACAGAGTTTTAAAAAGTCCTTTGTCAGTGCTGGTTATAGAAACTAAAAGATTTATGTGCGAACGAAGACTTTCCCGGCGTGTCGATGCAATGAACTCTTCACAGGTTTGCTGCCGGATAGCGTTTGTGAACGACGAGCTTTCGGCGACCAACTCCGTCGCCATCTTCGGGTCTGATGTTAGCGCTGCGGCGACCAGAGCTGCAGTGCTCTGGTCGCCGCAGCGCTAACATCAGACCCGAAGATGGCGACGGAGTTGGTCACCGAAAGCTCGTCGTTCACAAACGCTATCCGGCAGCAAACCTGTGAAGAGTTCATTAAAAGATTTATCTTTTTCATGAAGGCTCTTTTCGCTAGTGCTATTCTGGTGTTAAAATCATTCCTGCTTCGGCCATCGGTTGTAATTTTGATTCCCAAGTAGCAGAATTCACTTACTTCTCCTATCGTATCTGATCCTATTTTTATATTTAATCTAGTATTATTGCTATCATTTCAGCTACACGTCATCACTTTTGTCTTGCTTTGGTTTATATTTATTCCAAAATCTTCCTTTAGTATATTTTCATGCCATTCAGTAACCTCAAAATAACCTCAGCCTGTTCTGCTATCAGGAGAATGTCATAAGTATAATGATTTTTTTCTTTTAGAACACAAATGCTATATTAAACAAAAAATTCACTTCATTTATTGCTTCCTCTACACACAAGTTGAATATTAATGTGGATAAAATACAACCTTGTCTCACACCCTTTTTAACAGATGTATGTCTCTCGTGTCTTTTATTAGAGCCACTTGATTCTTTTATAAAGTATTCTTCTATCTCGGTATTTTAGATATTTTTTTTTTTTAAATTTGAACATCTCTTCCCACCTCACATTATCAAAAGTATCTTTGTGGACATGGACATTGAATGAATAGCACGGTAACAAAAATTGATTTGAAATAGCATGATAGACTGATGGTCGAGTAAGCTGCCCTTGAACATAGTCCGAAACTTTTTTCTACACTTGGACACCAGGTCTGGCAACCTGTGATTCGGTGTGCCCGTCAGGTCTCTGTGAAGCCGTGTAATTTTCTCAGCTCAGGCGGATCGACTGCAAACTTTTCCTCATTTGCATTTAAAGTACATTTCTCACTATCTGGCCACAAATTGAAGGATTTTCGGGACTACCGCCATTGCAGCGGCGAAATGAAGGATCAGGGCAGTGCCACGTAGAATAAAACGTCTCGGCGGATTTAGAAACCAGAAGTTAGGAGGGACTTTCACTTCCCGGTAAAGTCATAAAGTGTATATTAACCGACATATCGCTGAGCTTTAATGCGCAAATTCCACAACAGTTTAGCGCTGAATGGAAACATAGTGGTTTATGAGTCAGGGATGAGCTGCACTATACAGCGAAAACTTCACTGGGGAGGAATAATGATTGTGAGATTTGGACCAAGATCCCGCGCGGGCTATTACGTCGCTTCATTAATCGTGAACCTTATTTGCCGTCAAGCCATTTAGAACTTACTACGGAGCGCGTTGGATGAGTGATGACGCTCTGGGCTGGCATTCGGGAGAACACGGGTTCAAATCCCATTACGGACTTCCAGAGTTCTGATTTCCATAGATTCCCGATACCACTCCAGGTGATTGTCGGGATGGTTCCGTCAAAAGGTCAAGGCCGAAGTCATTCCCGTTTCATTCCTGCTTCTAACCAATAAGGAATAAAGTACTAAAACATATAAATAAATTATCCTCCAAAACTTGATTATTTTGGTACTTGAAGAGTCAGACTGACTAACGGAAAGTGCGTCGACCGTGAAAGAATGGATGTAACTCAAGATCTTTATTTGTCGCAGGCAGACCACGAAGAAGTGAAGAGACCTAATTTAATTGTGCTCACATTTGCGTTTACAATTCTGTTTGTTATCTACCTAAATCTTTCAGCACAAGGACTTCATTTTTAGACTTCTTTACTTATTTATACAATTAGCTATACATATAAACTATGTGAGAATAGCCAAAAAATACTAATGACGCTATATGCAATTAGTATTAACTAACACCAGTATGAATTTATTTCAATTACAAGTGTTCGAATAGATTGGCATAATTTGTCCCTCCACCATTCATAAAAAAAATAAACAGAATATTATTAATTCACAATGTGTTCAAAATACAAAATGCTGGTTATATTCTTTGTTACATTACAAGAGATAATAGTTAATCTTAATCAACACTAATTTTATAATCATCAGAAACAACTCCTTTTCATTATATATTATCCATGTGGTATAATTAACAAGGAAAAATGAACCATCTTCAGGTACATATAATAAACTGGGGATGGGGTTTCCTATACTTATATGTGAGTATATGTGAATTACGACTTAGACAAACCGAACGTGGTGGCTAAACTGTGGCGCTCTGGCCTCGCATTCGGTAAAACGCGGGTTCGAATCCCCGTCCGGGCATCCAGATTTGGGTTTTCCATGGTTTCCCCAAACCACTCCAGGTGAATATCGGGATGCTTCCTTCAAAAAGGCCATGGCCGAATTACTTCCCGTTCCTTGTCCACCAGTCCTTTCCCACCTGTAATAATGACCAAGACGCAAACGAGGCGTAAACCTATAAGAAAATAATAATAATAAATAAATAAAGAAAAAGACTTCAATAATAGAAAGCAGACGTCACGGAGAGGGATATATTTTCTCTTTTTTTCCTGTGAGAAACTGCCACAATAGCAGCTTGTTATTTGTTATAACGTATCACCACCAATCTCTTATTGATTATGCTTTTTTGATGTATTAATCGTTAACTGGTTAGTTAAATTGGCTGGAAAAGACACTCAGTTCTGTGCGGAGTCAGAAATTATTCTCGTCATACTGTGTTAGTCCCCTACCCGTTGAATATTACTTCGTGCACTTCCGTTTCCTTGCGTTTACAAAACTGCTAATGACATCACGTTTGCGAAATAGAAAATCATATGCATAAAATTTAATTTCATCCTCAGGAATCTTCGGTTAGGCTGGAATGCATCCTGGATCACAATTCTAACTGGTATTACTGTGTTGATTTAGGCTGACATGAAATTTCGCAGTGTGGGGTATCCGATTTCATTAGCGACACACAGCGTAATTTTATAGCAAACAAATTCGGGCGTAGAGTGTGATGCTTCCTGGACCAAAGCACCGTTTCTCTCTAATTTAATGCTTTATTCCCGTCAGTGAACTCAAACCAGGCTCTGGTTAGCTTATATGCTCTCCCAACAACACTAATTTTCGTTAATTTGCTTGTAAATTTCCATATATTGTAAATTTATTTCTCAAAGCTGTACAAAGGAACACTTCTGTGCAGTAGAGCGATGTTGTCACCTTCAAATAACATCTCGACGATACGGTAAGTGGCTTTGGTTGTTTACAGTCAACATCATAAACGCGTAGCTAATAAGTGATTGGTAATGACATGTCACAGTCGATCGTCAACAGATCACTAGCGATCATTGCCCGTCAATACAACTGCTTTCCGCTAAATAGTGCTGACAAAAAATATTGCTGCTGCTTCCATTTATGGAATTTTCATAAAATAAAATAATATATGTTTCTCGCCTGATGTCTCCTTTCCTTTGCTACTAAACTGAAGTCGTAATACGCGTGTACCTACTTTAACTCTAACTCAACTTGTTAATATTTATTCATGTCGTTTGCGTGTATTCCGAGGATATATTCTCGTCCTCTGTCCTTATAATTCTTCAGCAGTCGCCCGCGTCGTAATTTACGGCAGGTGGCACTCTGGGTGACACCTGAAGGTCCCATGACTCAGCCCACTCTGCCCTTAAGGGAGTACAGCTCCCAACGGTATCATTTACTTCCTGACGTGTTTTACTTCTGGAGTTGTATTCGTACGGTCTCACAAATCCAATAGTAGTTTACAGTTTTATTGCTGTCTGGTCGAATCCAGCAGAATTAGTAATTAGGACGGAGGAGATTTAGTTAAGAACTAAGTGACGATGTGAAAATTTCTCAAATAAAATATGATGAATAGCGAACACGGAATATAATTAAACTGAGCGAAACACATGCAGTACATCCAAATCTCTATGATATGTGGTGCTACTATCTACTGGTAATGCGAACAAATCCCGTAGCAAAATTTCGGGGATAAAATGTTTACATAGGAATTGAATAGCGAAACTCAAATGTTTTGTTAACAGAAAAAAAATCTAAAAGATCCTTACTGTAGCAAACATACAGTGTTTACTGATATCCTTGTGAGAAGTGGTGTTTCTATCTAGAGGTAACGCGATCAATCTTTATGGACGGCAGAGAAATCTAGCGGCTTGGCTTTGAACTGTCTCATCACGTGACGTTGATAGTTAATACTTTTGCCCTTACGGTTTGAATTCCGATAAATTCGATTCTTAATTTATGGTGTTTTCAAAGTGAAGACCTTAATCTTGAAAATAATAACTTATTTAGAGCGGTCTGGTAGCTCAAAAAAAAGTTGTAAGGCGCTTGGTTTTAAAACGTTCGTTGCTCCGGTCCCGAGTTTGAATCCCGAAAGGCGCAGTAATTTTGAGAGTTACGTGGTTCGGATTCCACATTAAACTGAATGTCCGCTCCAGGGCTAAGAACCCTAGCTGTAACATGAAGTGTACAAATTGAAGCTAAAGAAAGGCTTAACGTTATCCTAGTTGGTCAAATGCCTCATTTATCGATTTTGATTGGCCGTGGAGGCAGATAAATGGCTAGTTGCGAAATAATAATAAATAAATAAAAATAAAATAAAAAGGAAATAATAATACTTTTGCCCTTTAAGCTTTAAAAGATGGATTCCGAGAAATTCTTTTGCTAAATGATTTTATTAAAGCACAGATCTTAACCTTTAAAATGATACCTGATTTAACGATTTCGATCAAGTAATTATAAGTGGCTCATCGCGGAAAAAAAAAAAAAAAAAAAAAAAAAAAAAAAAAAAAAAAAAAAAAAGGAAATAATGATACTTTTGCCCTTTAAAGGCCGAAAAATTCCTTTGATAATTTATAATGTTACCAAAGTGAAGACCTTAATCTTTAAAATGATCCCTTATTAATCGATTTCGGATAGCTCCTGGGGGGAAAAAACCTTTTAGAAATAATATATACAATCAATACACAGCCCTGCAAAATGCTGTGAACATTTCAAGCAGTTACGTTGAATATAGAAACTGCGGAGTCCTAAATGTGAGCGGTATTTCTTGGACCTGGCACTCGTGGGGATGCGGGTTCGAATCCCCGTCCGGCCATCCTGATTTCGGTTTTCCATGGTTTCTCGAAAACGCTCCACACGAATTTCGGGTTGGTTCCTACCAAAAGCCATGACCAAATTCATTCCCGTTCCTTATCCCTCATCCTGTACCGTCTCCCGTCTCTAATGACATGGATGTCAACGAGACTTAGAGCACGATGAAAGAAGTGTAAGAATCACCGCTAACCAAACATGAGATAATATTTATAAGCACAAGAAAAGTGCGGTTAATATTTTTTATTGAAATTACGACTCACTTTTCCTTTTATGCATATCATCAATATTCTGAGATACGTATATTTCTCCAGCCGTTCAATGACTGAATTCTGAAACATTGAAATTACTCTTCCAACTGTGTTATATCTTAATATCTGCAGCTATTTCTTGTCTTGCAACTACTGTTCGTCGTTATGTAACAAATCAACTTTAAGTGTCTCTTTTTTTTTGTCTGCTTTACGTCTCTCTAACGGCGAAGTCTTTTAGAGACGGGAAAGGATGCGGGGCAAGGAATGGGAAGGAATTCGGCCACCTCCTTTCGAAGGAAGCATCCCGGCATTTGCCTGGAGTGATTTGGGAAACCATGGAAAACCCAAATCTGGATGCCCGGACGGGGGTTCGAACCGGCGTCCTCCTGAATGCGAGGCCAGAACGTTAACCACTCACCCACCACGCTCGGTGGCTGTTACTAGATGCTACCAATGAATTATACTATTTCTCACTGATAGTAGATTCCTACCTGCTTCAGTAACACCATACTGGGGTATAATTTTGACTTCCCTAAGATGAGTTAACAATTTCGTAACAAACACACGACCACCATGATACCACAGGTTCCTATAAATATCAAAAGAACTTTCAGACAATTTTTTTCAAGTAATTATTGGCTTCCCTTTTCACCAAATGTCTCATAAATTAATAATTAGAGACATCAGTCTGCTAAATAGTAATTGGATTTTAGCTTCCGAATCATTAATTATGTTTGGAATATCCACCTTTATAAAAAGCTCAAACCTCAACAAATGGACTTGTAACAAAAACTAGTCTTTAAGACTTGAGAAATAAGCTGTAAACTAACATTTTTTTTTACATGAAACTAATTAGGTTTAATATTTACCATAAAGTGTCTAACTTTATTTATTTTTTCAAAGAACGAATAATGATAAAACACTCTGTCCAACAACTTACCTACTAACGTCGCTATCACATGTTTTTGTTATTATATTCGTATTTTTGAGACGGAATGTATGGACTCTCATAGCATTAGTAGTATTTCGGCAAACGGCCAGAATATTGGCCAGGAATGCCGGAACGCTTCTTCAGAGATTTGAATGTGCGCCGGTCGTAAATGTACAAGTCCTGTACGCTTTCACAAGCGCAGGCTGGACTATTACATAATGTGAAGATTCGCGTGTTCCTCGCTATACAGGGTGATTCAGGGGGAATGGTAAATATTGTAGGAGGTGGTAGTATCAACAATATTCAGTAAAATCAAATTCATATAAACATGTGTCCGATTTCCATTCGTTTTGGAGATACAGGTGCTAGAATGTTATGCATAAAATAAACCACAGAAAATCGTAAAGACCACACAAACAACTTATTAAAGTACTTTATTCATGCCAAAAACGCACGCATATTTAAACTTTTGTGTGTTTTTGCACGAATAAAGCACTTTAATAAGTTTTTTGTGACCTCTCGATCATTTTCTGAGCTTTATTTTATACATATCATGCCAGTACCTTGTAACACAACAGTTGGTTCGTAGATGTCTCTGTGAGCTGGGATTATAAAACATCTCAGGACGTTGAATAAGAATATCGCTGGAGGTATCAATATGGCAGACAGTAAGTAAGTGCAGAGCGGGCGGTAAATGCGGATTGTTGGATACGGATGGCATCGGGAGTGTTCTTTGGAAAGTGTGATTTGAAGTTGCTCGTATTGACGTTAAGCCAATATCGTATTGTTTTCCTCGGTGATTAAGACCAATGCCTACTGTTAAATGATGCTTTGTGCACAATAGTGAACGATCATGGTGTTATAAATGAGTATGGATTTGTGACTCACTGAAAATCCTTTCACCTTTCACGAACTTGCTTTCTTCTGAACGAAATCCTAGTTAATATTTATCTGGTGGCTGACTTCGGCGTGTTTAAGGGTCGCAATAAAACTTATCTGTGAAATTCCACAACATTCTACACCAGTGTGATGAACTTCAGTTTTAGTTGTCATTGTGACCTTTAATTTTTTCGAAATTTTCAAGCACGCGTGAAGGTATAGCTCACCAGGCTGGCGGTCGTATAATTCTACTCTGAAACTGGTATCCGTACATGGTTTCGAGTCCAAGACTTATTACGTATCGAAGTGAATGAATAAACACGTTTCCAGTGTAAACTTGTTACAGTCTGTATCTCCGAAACGAATGGAAATCGGATACATGCTTTTATTCAATATCGTTCATAGTACCACCTCATTCAGTACTTATAATTCCTCCTGACTCATCCTGGAGATCTTCGATTTCCAAGTACTCCGCCTAACGTGAAATCCGAACCACCGAGCTCATAATTCAAAGGATTAGCAGAACTTTTAATAATTTCGGCTCGACAGGGCGCGACCACTGGACTATGAATTATGAGAGCAAGGGCCTTAACAACAGACCGGTCAGTGTGGTGATGAAGGGTGCAGCTAAAGGCCCGTTCCCACGATCCCTTGTAACGAAGGCGAGACGGGACGGGACGAATACTCGATCACACGCCATGGGAACAGGGCCGCCTCTGCTAGCGGAGACGAGACGCAGCTACCCACTCTGAGTCGGTAAATATCACAGACGTGTGTAGCGGTGAGCTGTTGCCATCGGTTTGTAGCAGCTATGCGCACCCCTTCTGTTGCTGTAAAGTGCTCTGTGCCAAACGACACTAGGAAACGTGGTGCGGAGGTGGCGGCGAGGTAAGCTAGGACTAACCTGCGGCCCGCGGTCGTCCCTTTTTTTCTGTCGTCAGTCTTTCGACTGGTTTGATGCAATCCTCCATCCCTTCCTATCCTGTGCTAACCTCTTCATTTCTACATACCCCTTACAGCCCACGTTCTCAATATCTGCTTCATATATTCTAATCTCTGTCTTCCTCTACCCCACTGTTCCCTCCACTAACAAATTAACCAATCCAGCATGTCTCAAAATATGACCTACCAGCCTGTCTTTTCTTTCTGTAAGCTTCTTCCACAAACTTCTTTTTCTCACCCATCATTTCCAAATCTCGTTCATTTCTTACTTAGTCAGTCCACTTAATTTTCAACATTCTTCTGTAGCACCAGCGGTGCGCTGTTGCCATCGGTTTGTAGCAGCTGTGCGCCCCTTCTGTTGCTGTAAAGTGCTCTGTGCCAAACGACACTAGGAAATGTGGTGTGGAGGTGGCGGCGAGGTAAGCTAGGACTAACCTGCGGCCCGCGGTCGTCCCTACACTTCGGCTTATGAGGTCCCGTTTCGTCTCGCCTTCGTTACAAGGGATCGTGGGAATGCGCCTTAAGAAGGGGCACTGACTCGTCTGCGCCTGAGTGTTCATGATGCGGCATTCCGCAGTACACACAAGCCTAACAAGGCTGCAGTATATCAGGGTGCACTTAGTGGCTGCAAGAAAAATAACGAAAATATGTGAGTGATTTTACAACGACGAACCTTTAGTCTCTAGAATCGTTTTGCAGATTAGTTTGAATTGATGTCATAGATCTGTTTTACATCTTAAAGAAAACGTAGTGCAAAAGCTGCAAAATGTATTTTTGTCTTGTGATACATGAATAAAAGAATAACTATTGTGGGATATAAAAATTGAAAATAATACTTTCTAGATATTTTATTTTCCCAAACAGAAATTAGAACTCTTGGTCGAAAGGTAAAAAATGTGTTCTGACATAGAGTAACGCAGAACTCTAAACATCGAATCATTAGTACAATAACAGGAAACTTATTTTTCTCATTGAAGGGATATGCATTTCCTTCCTAACAGTTGTTGTTTTTATAAGCATACAGAAAACGTTATTAGAAAAAAAATCGAAATACCAGAATCAAGGATTTATTTACGTTTCTTGGTTATAGCTCATTTTCTGCATCTTTCCACATCTTGCGACATATTAGATAGTGCATTGGGCACGGTTTGAGACACAAAGTGAAATGTGAGCAGAAAAATTGATCAGGAAAAGTCTAATACTGACGAACGCCCGGATTCCACGTTAAACTGTAGGTCCCCTGTACCCGGCAGGATTGCCGAGTTAGGTTAAGACGGCTACGACAGGGGCGGAACGCGCGGCCAGTAGAAACCCTGTCTCACCAGGTCATTACGACCTCACGGAATTACGTATTACTGACGAAATCATCTCGAAACAAGATACGAGGTTCAGGAAAAAAAAAAATGTTTTTATTGTATATCAGAAGGCAACGAAAAAATATGGAGCTATTCTTAAAATACGAAAAATCTTATAATGTTTTCTGTTTTACTTCGAGATTGGCGTGTTACTGACACGCTTACATTAAAAAACATCCAGCTACTTATTATTTGGAATCATATTATGGGAAACTTCGCAGTATTGTGAAAAACTACATGAAAACAGAACATTAATTCAATGTCCTTTAATTTACATGGATTATTGGTATCTAATTCATATTGCCTTCGAATCGTTCCATACTACTGTTAATTTACCCGTTCTCTTCTACGATGAGTTCAGCACATACGTTGATTGATGTGTCCTCTATCGTCACGTTTATATATCTTAAATGCAACTCCATTGTTAGCAGATTAATTAAATAATGAATCAAATATTTGGAGTACAGCAAATGATATAGAACTCGCTGGAAATTCGGCGTAAGATGTAACTTAAATAATCAGTCCTCAGATTTACAGTTTTTGTAGTCAGGTTTAAACTTTAACCAAAGAATTATAATTCCTACAACTTCTGAATGATCAGGTAGTTGATGAAATAACAAGACCGTCGACACGTTTTTATTTCATTTTTATTCTGCCGAAATCTTCATAAATACATACACGGATAAGACGTCAACCTCTTCCAAAGATTCTGAAACCCATTACAAAAACACCGTCTTGTTAGCACAGTTTCCAGTGAACTCAAATAAACTCAGATGAAAAAAAGTGAACTTGACAGCTAGCGAGCTTACATAGGTGCTACACAATTCTCGAGAAAACATCACAAGCGCCGACCGACACTTTTGAATCGGTAACAATCCCTCCAAACAATAGAAATAGTACTAAAACAATCAGACCCTATTCAAAATTACTTATAATAATGAAGAAACATTTTAAAATGAAAACAGATGATATTTCCAGGCATTTAAACATAAAACTGACAAATTTAAGCAACTCCAAATAGCCGAAAATAGTAATCAAAGCACCACGACTTACACAACATTCATAACTACAATCTTTCAGTTAACATTTCAAACACTGTACTGCTTTCAGTCAAATTAAATTTCATTTAAACAATTTCCATCCATCAAAGCAAAAATTTACAATTAATCAATAACTGTCTCCCTCCAACACCAATGTAATTAATTCCTAAGATTGAAATTCATAGAAAGCTGGGTTTGAGAGGTGAACAAGTGACTGCATCTCCCGCAGTGCGCCTTGGCAACATCTCAGGTTAAGAGCAACTCAAGTGTATACCGTGATTAATGACTCGGCCATTTCTTGGCTTCAGCCGCTGCCCATCTATCCTGTTTCTGCTGGGATGAGCACTGATTGGGTCACGTTAGTTCCTCATATTCCTAAGGGATCCTTTGCTCATTCCAACCCATTTCTCTCAATTTAGAGTCGAGCAATTCGGATACTGTGTTTACCAGCTACTTCTCTGAGCGACTATCAATAAATGTAGTCATATAAAACATGCAGCAGTTTTGTTAATCTTTGCGTAATGTTCTGTACGTAGTATACCCTCCCCTTTCATTCGGGAAGACGCGGGTTGTATTCCCTTCAGGCCATCCAGATTTGGGTTTCCATGGTTATCCCAAATCTCTCTAGGCGAATGCCGGGATAGTTACTTCAATAGGCCATGACTGAATTCATTCCCGTTCATTGCCCCAGTCCTCGACGTCGACGAGGCATAAAGCCAGAAGGAAAAAAAAGAGGCTTTTTCTTGCTTCCATCCTTCATTTTTCCACCTTTAATATCTTTTTTCTTTGTTCATGGTATTCGAAAAGTTTAAGCGAAAATAGAAAGAAAACTAAATCATTTGAAGTGTGACGCTGTTATGAATATTAAGTCGATACATAAAGTACGAAATGAACATGTCCTGGTAATGAAGGGCGAGGACAGCCAGAGTGACTGAGCGTGTTAGGTCTCATAACAGTGGATAGGAGTGGTTCGACAGCGGCAGGTTGGAGTCGAGTATCGCTCGTATTTATTGCGGTTTTTAGACGGTTTCCCACAATCTCCTAGTCGGATGCTGGGACGGTCTCCTATCTCGGCCTCATAAACTGCACATTACACAAACAAAAATACACTTAACACAGAACACAAGCTACACGTTTCCCAGACAGATGGCACCACAAACATTCTACCTTTAGTATAAACACTCCAGATCTAAAATATCTGATTCTAACTATGGCGGGGGCTTCCTCTCCCCCCCCCCTCTCCTCTGTGCCAGCAGGTATCGGGTGTCTGCGCACTCTGTAGTGGCTGTAACGAGACAGAAAAAACGTTCTCCTGCAATGAAATTGCACAATACCCAAACCAACCAATAGCGACTTAACAACCTTAGACAATGATTCGTCCTTTGGTCACCTTGGCTTCTGAAGCGTTTAAATTATGCCAATTATCGAATAATCTTATACATATACTGGTATATTAAAATAGACGTGTGTGTTTCCTATATATCACTTTGCAGCCACAACTACCTAGCGCAGACCATTGGTGTTTGTGTGTGGTAGTAGATTCGAGTTTCCCATCTTGCACTATTGTGATTGCATGTCAGTAGCTGTGATGGTGTGGGAGATATGGTGGTAGAAATTGGTATAAGTAGGGTATTTTCACAATTCGAAAAAGTTTTCTAAAAAATATTTGAAATTTTCTAGAATGTACAGTACGTGAATGTTCTTTAATGTACTAAAACTTTCTATAATGTTCTAGAATACGACACATATTAATCTATTAACAAATATAAATCATTTATGTGCAACATATTTAGTGTGTGAACCAATTTTGACAGTACTTTCACTGATTTAGCAGGGCTACTTTTTATCCTGAAGTATTTAAGGTTCCGTGCAAAAACATAAAAACCTTCAAAATTCTTGTCAAACAGGAACGAAGTTCTGGGCACCAGCTAGTAACCTACACAATGTGTCCAGTAAATAGAGGTAAAAACTTTAACAGCAGGTGGAGAGCATTTGAACGATTCGGAATTTCATAGGGACTGTTCTTGAGAGAAGTGAGACGGTTGGAGACTGGTGGACCAGTTGCTTGTCCCTCATGCTCTGTTTTAAACAGCCTAGATTTCTTTTCGGCGGACACTGGTGTGTACGATACTGAAACTGATATGGATACAAGAACTGTCTGCGCAGCTGTTGACACCAAAGAAAATGAGCGGTCCGGTGGCTCAGTGGTTAAGGTGGCTGACTGGGAATCGGAAGTTCCCGGTTCGATTCCCTGTCTCGGCAGGAATTTCCATAGGGCCTTAACCCGACCTTCACCTCTGGCAGAGTTTACTGTGTAACGTTAAGTACGCCAGAACGCTTCCGTGGTTTGGATTCCGCGTTTAACTGTAGGTCCCCTCTATCAGGTAGGACTACCGGGTTAGGTTACTGCAGCTACGACAGGGGCGTAATGCGACCGTACGGAATTGTTTTTATTATTATTATTATCCAAGAAAAATTTTTTCGTCAAGGAAATGATGGAGATTTCGAACATATACTGTAACGTACAAGACGATAATGGACAACAGAAACTTACCGATCCACCAACAAATTGAGAATGCCAATATCAACAGACTTCGCTCTAGAAAACGGCCAAAGAAATCGGCAAGAGATGCTACACGTGAAGATTTCAACATCACCAAACCTTGGATACAGGAGTGGACAGTACACCAAAATAACAGCATGCTTTGTATCACAGAAAAGCCACCAGGTTTTGACTTATCTCGTAAAACTTGTTCCGCACTCAACAGGTTCAGAACTCAGCACGCCAGATGCGCAAACAACCATCCCCCTTATGCGAATGCGGAGAGATTAAGACTATTGGTCATATTGCTGAAGAATGTTCGATAAGGTTTTACAATGGTGATCCTGTGGACTTCTTGCTGGCAACTTATTATGAAATGGAATAAATGTTTTGCCCCTGAACTCTGCCTTGTGTCTTTTCATTTCTTGTACCTCTGCGACTATTTATCAGCGGCGTTTACGGACATGCGATACTGAATCCTTTTGACGTTCTCCACCTCCTCTCTTTATGGGGCATCCTACACATAGACAATACCTGTAAAAATAATTTTCGATATTGATAAACGAGCAAAAGCATTCGGTTTTCCTCACATTATTTTTTTCGCTGGAGAGACGAATATAGAAATCATACACACCAGCGAAAAAAAAAACGTTCTTTTCAGTTGAAACACATTATATCTATGCGGAGGCACCGCTTCAGTTATTTTTGCGCTGTCGGGAAATGAAATTAGCTGCCACTGAGTTATTGTAGTTTGGAGGCAGGAAAATTAAATTTGCCGTCTCTGGTTTGTTTGCGGAGGCAATCTGTATTCCATCAGACATTTATTACGGCACTGAATTTCGTTGCACTTAGCCCATCAGTCCACGTCAATCGACCACGAGCACATTCAATTACGTCGCACTAAACAGTTTCACACTGCAACCTGGGTGCCAATGCCAAGCATAATAATCCATAGGAACCACGCGTTTCACCTATTCGTCTGTTTACTAATTTCCTGCAGTTTAGAAACATTGAACTCCACATTCTCTTTGTAGTACCTGAAATATTCTGATAGAGAGACATCAGATAGGTGGTTCAAAATTGAGATAAAATATCTAAAAGCAGTTTTATCACATAATGTAAAATCAGACCTTCGGTGTTCAAGGTACAGTTGCTTGTCTACATCTACATCCATACTCTGCAAATCACAAACATTGTGGGTGGCGGAGGGTGCTAAGCGCCAAACCCTAAACCCATGCATTCCAATCCTCAACGGCACGAGGAAAGAAGGAATACATTAAAGCACGGCATCTTATTTCTCGAATGTTATCCCTCCGGTCATTGCGACCTAAATGGTTGGCGGAAGAAGTATTTCATTGCACTGGTAATTTAAAGATTTTTCGCATATTTTCCAATAAATTCAGACGCAAACTACGTCGTCTGTATTCCAAACCATCGCAGCCCAATCTATGTATCAATTCTGTGGCGCTTTCATAAGGGCTGCAGCAACCAGTCACGAATCGAGCGGCTCTCCTCTGCACCCTCTCCACTGAGTCAATCAGAACCTTGCGATACGGATCCCAAACCCCACAACAGTAATCCAGATGCGGACGCACTAGTGTTTTATACGCTATCTCCTTTGTTTGAGCATTACAGTTACTCAAAATACGACCTATGAATCGTAATTTAGAATTAGCCTTGCCTACGACGGAAGTTATGTGCTAACACCATTTCATGTTGCCTTGTATTATCACCCCCAGATACTTCAGGGAATCAACCGTGTCAACAGCTGAATTGTTTATTTTGTACTCGTGAGCAATCTGATTCTTTTTGTTACTTATTCGCATTGCCTAGCACTATTTGCAATTAAGTTTAAGCTGCCATTTATGGCACCAATTGGAAATAGCATCTAAGTCGCGCTGAACGTCTAAGCAATCGTCAGAGCACCTTATTTCCCTATAGGTAACTGCATCGTCGGCAAACAATCGCAACCAGCATCTAACGTAATCACCGAGATTGTTTATACGTAACAGGAGGTTGTCATTTTTACATTACTGAATATTACGGATATCTGCTGAAAATGAGACCATTGTATACGCCCACAACAAATCGTTATGGGAAATTCGTTCAATTAACGTCGTACAACTGACGCTTTGTTAGTAAATTAATTTATGATCAATCCTATCGTCACGTTTTCGCTTAGGTGACCTGTCCGATCACCTTGCAGCGGAGCAAGTGTTAGGGAGTAGAACCTCTTCTGTTCAGCGCATCTAGTATACTGGACGATAGAAATGTTAAGGTGTGAGGGATGCTAGTTTTCCAACGTGCGATACTGGCAAATACAATGTAGTTCTCAATTGGAATCTCCAGAGTGTGTAGGTTTTTTTACTGCGTACACTCAGATGAAGTGGTCGGGCATAATGTTGGTGTCAAACACATGTCACTTAGTTAGCTGGTGTAGTGAATTTCTAGTATTTTAAGGATTTTTAAAGGTTAAGAAAAAGATTGAAAGTCTTTCCCCTGCTAGAAGTAATTGACAGTTGTCACTTACTGTAAATATACAATAGCTATTGGCCCTATAATCCAAGCGATTACTTATGTCAAAACCATGGCTGGGTCCAAACTCAACCAGGAATCTGTAAGCTCTCAAACATTCGGACTAAGAGGAACTCACGCGGGTTCACCACGTGTTAATCAGTTACTATAACGTCACTGATAAAAGCAATGATAATTTCCGTTCATCGTTAGCTTTCTGCTAGTATTATGCTTTCTATGAACAAAAGTTTGTTGTATTTGCTTGATAACAAGAAGCTCAGACATCACGTGTGTGATCGGTTGCCTTCGAATGGCGATTGGGTCGTCATAAAGAATAGCACCTGCTAAGAAGTGATTTTTTTTAATACAAGAGTATGCACTCATATTTTAGGATATGAATGTATTTTGTAGAACAAAGAAATCTTCTTGACAGCTTTTAAATTCAATTTTTCTGTCTCTATCGAAGATTCCTGTTCATAAAATCCACACTGTTGCAAATCTAACTTCGTACTTACATACGATTTGATAAATGCTAACGTATTGTATATTGTGAAAGACGAAGAACATAATATCGCTACGATTAGCCGTTCCATTCTGCCCAAAAATTGTTGGATACTGATATACTATCTTGCCAGAGACAGAAGATTGATACAATGGTGCTCCTCACCATCACAAAAAAGCAACACCAGAGATGTTAGCTCATTGTGTGCTGGATGGGATAGTTCTCTCTTGCCACTGATCATTTTGAATGGAAGCTGGATCTATCACTATCACCCGAAAACGAAGAAATGAACAAAGGAAAAACACTCACCTGCGATCCTTAAAGAAGGAAAAGTGCTAAAGACAGCCGATTTGCCACGGAACATAGCTGGAATTATTTTAAATGATTTCCTTCTGTCTTGCACTCCCCGATATTTCAGGATGCGACGTGTTTGGGATTTGGCCTGATTGTCGCTGAGCCTGACGACTCCCGGCAGGAAAGTTGTGTTGCCATTAGTGTGCGAAACGTTTAACTACGTTCTGTGAGCGCTAAGTGTATTCTTGTTTGTGAAATGTGTAGTTTAAGAGGTGGAGATTGGTGAGTGTGGAAAACCGCAGTAAGGACGAGTGATCTGCAGGCTCCAGGACGCGATCCTGGTCCTCGCAGTCTCGCTCAGATTCTTAAAACATCGAGCCAGACTGGTGGGTAATCATTCTAAATGCAGGCCGTACTGTACATTTTACAGTATTCGTAATTAGTATATTATTATTTAACAAATTAACAATGTTGTACTGTTTATTTTCTGAGTTACGTATTGACAAGGCTTCTGGTATAATTCTTGAATATTCCAATACACGTAGTCGTTATACTAGTAGTCAGCTGTTATATTACTGACCTGTCTGAGAGCTCATCGATCCTGATTATGTAACTATAATGGCGATAACTTACATCCTCCACTATTCGTTCTAATTACACATCTAACTAATTCTATGCTTGTATAAGTGATTTTTGGAGACGACTTGTTCCATTCATATGGATTTTAAGGGATTATTAATAAATGAAGTAAATCAAATTGTCGGCATTTCTAGTTAAGTTTAGTTGCAGACAACAAGACTCACGATAATTAACAATAGGGAACTCCAGTCAAGAAGAGAACAGAAAAACGTAAACGGTAGAGTGAAGAAGCGAGATAGTTTTGTTTCAGAGACGTGGATGAGATTCTGGGACTGTGACGTAATCACCCTGTTGCGCTACCTGCCACAGAGACAAACCCACTACTCTGATCTACAACTTGGTGCAAACAAAATGACAATTTGGTCGAAAGCGTTAAAGCGCCGACGTATTGGAATCAGGGACGTACAACGAGCCACGTTCAAACTTCGAATCTGGCATACCAGCCGTCCTGATAAATATTTTTAGGCAGTATTCGTGTAGTCATCTAGGGAAGCATTTCTCAACTTGTGATCAGTGAAGATGAGACTGATGGTCCACAGGCAAAATTTCAACCCCAACTGCATTAATGATATCATAACAAAAATGAATTAGTAAAAATTGTTTACTCGTACTGCTTAAGGTTATAAGCCAGTATAAGCCGGTAAACAAACTTCCTTAAAGCCGTAAATATTTCAGCGACCAACAAAAATCTCGTATTTCCAGGAAATCAAAAACTGTGAGATTGCCGCCCCTTCGAACATTCGCCCCGGTTTCCTCGCCCTCCCCTCCCCACAAATCCGGCTCTAGGAAATGGAGTTTATTTTTACTTATGACTTTACGCCTCGTCGAGATCATTAGAGGTGGGATGGGACCGAGAACAAGGAATCGGGGGGGGGGGGGAATTCGGCCATCGCCTTTTGAAGGAAGCATCCCGCCATTCACCTGGAATGATTTTGGGAAACCATGGAAAATCCAAATCTGGATGCCCGGACAGTGATTCGAACCTGCGATCTCTCGAATGCGAGGCCAGAGCATTAACCTCTCACCCGCCACGAGCGGTAAATGGGTATATGACTGCTTTGTTACTATAATAGCGTATTCACTAATATATTTCCATTCTGCCTCAAGACAGCGGATTAAGTCGATGAGCGTTTTATAAAGGTCGTATTGTGGGTGTGGGTCTTATGCGACCGCACCGCGTGCTGACAACAGTTGGTCGGGTTGGTTGATATTAGTATGATTATGTGCATATGGACCCAGTTGGGTAACGCAGTGCTTTTATGATTCACATTCCTGATCAATGATCATCCAGATGGCTCTCATTTTCTCTCCATGAGCTGCCTTTCTTTCATCAGTCCACTTGATTCCAGGTCTCGTTGGAACTTCATTCTCTGTCTGCAATACCCATTTGTTGGCCTTTTGGCTGAATAGGTTCCTGTCTAAAATTTCCGAAGTGTCTAGTTGGGCCCCCTCTACGACGTTTTTGACTTGTTGGATCCACGGTATACTCTTCATGATCTTGTGTGTAAGAGTTGTTGTTGAAAGTCTTTGGACGTGTCCAAAGAATTTCAACCTTCGTTGTCTGATGTCTGCTGCAATGTTAGACATATTCTTTGTCGTTTTTCGGGATTTCAGTCCGTACGCGACAAGACTAGCGAGCCGGTAGTGTATTTTGCAAAACCGGAGTTTTTATTCCTGTATTAAATCCAACCGCGTCCATCGTGTGAGCCACCGGTGAATTTTTCAGCGTCTGTTTACCGAGAGGGTACGGCTGCACGTCTAATGTTCCAGGAACTTACAATCCCCGGTCCTAAATTCCCAGTGCCAGCACTAGAGCAACTTTTGATTACAAGCAACCGTGACTTGTGAGGATTGATCAATAATACATGAATTGAAAACTAGGGCCAAAAAGTAACTGTATGTAGATTTATTTTTAGCTTTTACTGATCCTCTGGTTGAAAAAGGTTGAGTAATGAAAGCTGGGACGCTCCAAAATTCTCGCGTCTGAAAATACACATTTCGCAGATACAAAATTGAAACTGAACACTGGTTACACGGTCTCGGACATATGGTGACAAGTTGGCCCTGTCCTCCCTTCAGACCACACGACCAGACCAGAGTCCGAATGAGCGGTCACTGAGAGGTCGGATCTCCTCTAATAATGATAACAATGGCATAAGACAAAAATGAAGTGTGAATACGCATTGGGTTATTCCGTTTGTGTAATATGCATTTCCCCGTTACTCTCCAAGTGGCTCAAATGCTGTCCTTGGATTTGCCAGTGTGTCTGGTTTCGGAGTATCATCGATATTTACGACGAAGAATGTGTCTTGATCCTGTCCCATTCGCTATAATTCGGGTAGTGCGATTATAATGTGGTAAAGCAAGACAATGTTTTGGACAGTAAATTGGGTCCAAATTTCACAAAAATTCTAGATGTAAGGAAGTTTCTAAATCAAGGCTGCCCCACACCAGACCCGAGGGCCAAGAAGTGTCCCGCCAACCTATTTGACTTTGCCCATCAGCAGCAGCGGTCTAGAATATGCTAGCTCACAGACCTCTGCAAACGTTTCATGGTGATCCTTTGTTTTACTTTTTGATTATAGGTAAACTGTGCTACTTATATCTTTGTTTTATTTAAATACCTATTGTAACTATAGGCAAGTATTATGTGGCCGGCAGCCTAACGTAGTTTCGAAATTGTGGCCCATGTAAATCGGTTGGCCAGCGTTGTTTTAAATTAACGAACAGAAACAGTACCTCCGTTTACTTTCTCGCAGTTACATATTCCTATAGCATCTTTAAATAATACACTATCATCATTTTTTCGAAAACGTTGAAAGCGATTTATAACTTCTCTTGTTACCTTGAAAGTAAGGTTTGTTTGTTAGAACTTTCGACTTGTGATCAGTGTTGCCAACCGTAGCGGAATTCCGCTACGCGTAGCGGAATTTTACCCCTCGGGAGACAGAGCGGCGAAATGTGCAAATTGTCGAAAACGTAGCGACATTTTGCTATGTTCATTGCTATAACTTTCGAAAATGAATTTCTTAAGGAATAAATATTCATTTTGTTAATAATGTCTTCCCTGGAATCTAAACCAGCTAAAATAAATCATTACCGACCCTTACGCAATTGAATAACCAATAAAACAGGCAGATTGGTTGTGAATCCCCTCAACTGTATTTCCCCGCTCTTCTTGTAGCGCCTATATGCTTGCTCTTCGGTTCTAAACACGTTTGCTTCGGCCTTCAGTACGAGTTTGCTAATAATTGTTGCAAGTAACAAGGGGTGCGTGATGAGTGATACAGAAGAAGCGGGTTGTTCTACACCCAAGAAAACACGAGAATACCGTCGAGAATTACCGAAAGGTCAAATAAAGTCGAGAAAACAGTTATTTTCAGAAAAGTGGTTAAATGAAGATATTTTTTCAAAGTGGATACTACCAGTGAAAGAGGACAATTCAAAAGCGAGGTGTAGGGCTTGCAATGTTGTATTGGGTGCGAAAAGAAGTGATCTGGTAAAGCATAGTGAAAGTCAAAGACACTTGAAGAACGTGAAAGCCATCGACAACACAAAACAGATTTCTCAGGTAATTAAACTAGGTTTTTATTTGCACCACGTGTGAGTAAATAAACGTTGAGCTTGGCAATTAATGACTTAGCCAGGGGCCTCTCATTCTGACGGCCTCGGTTTGAATACCGGTGTTTGTTGATGTATAATTTATAAAAAATAACATGATATCAGAAAGGCGATCCAATCTAATACACCAGAACTTCTCATAATTTGCTGCGATTATTGTTTGATATTATTTCAATTATTTGAACTACATATACAAATCTAGTTCTTTTCTTTTTCTTTCAGATTTTCAAGACAGAAGAATCTGAAGCTATAGTAGCAGATATAAGATTTAGTTTATTAGTTGCTGCTCATAATCTTAGTTTCAGTGTAGTCAGTCATATTGTTAAAGTTGCAAAACTGAATTTCAAGGATTCAACAATTGCGAAAAACGTTCAACAAAGTCGCACAAAGTGTACAGCTATTATTCGAAATGTTCTATCATCAAAAATCAAGGATGATGTAACTAAAGAACTTAAAGACAATGCTTTTTCGGTCCTCATAGATGAGAGTACTGATATTAGTAATAACAGGTTGTTGTGTATTTTAGCAAGATACATATACCATGACGAAGTTAAGACCCAACTTCTTGACTTAATCCCCATTTGTAGTGATGATGGTAATGCTAAAGGGCTTTACAGACTTTTCAGCAGTTGTCTGTCTAATTTTGAATTAAATGTTCAAAATTTAATAGGATTTTGCTCTGATAACGCCAGTGTTATGCTTGGTAAAAATGAATCATTCAAAATCCATCTTGTAAATGACAATCCAGAAGTTTTTGTAAACAGCTGTATATGTCACTCAGCACATCTTGTTGCCGTAGCAGCATCAAATGAAATTCCTACTTATGTTGAAGCCTTGTTGCACAATATTTATAACTATTTTTCCCGTTCTCCAAAACGACAATGCATTTTGCTGGAATTTCAAAAGTTTATGCATGCTTCTGAATTAAAGATCTTAAGTCCGAGTAAGACTAGATGGCTAGCGTTGTCGAACTGTGTTGATCGTATTCTACAACAGTGGAATGTACTCGTTGAATTGTTCAGAGATGCAGCATTTGAGGACAAAAATCCAGTGGGCAACATGATTTATTCAGATCTTCAAAATCCTTACATCAAAGCGTACCTTCACTTTTTGAGTCATGTCTTACCTACATTCAATCAGTTCAATGCCATGTTTCAGTCACGGAAGGTATCCTATCCAAGATCTCTATCCTGAAAGCAGAAGATTTGTCAGAATTTTGTCTGCGAACTTCGTGAAACCCATTCACTTTAATAGTGAGAACAATTTAGATAAATTGAACGTGTTTGATCCTCACGTGTTACTCCCTGTAGAACAAGTAAATGTTGGGGAACATACTATGAAAGTGTTATCAGAGTGTAGTGAAAGGGACAAGGAGCAATTCAGACTAGTCTGTGTCAAGTTTTATCAAAAATGTGTCAGCGAATCTTTCAAAAGATTTCCGGTGACCGACAACCTCTTAAGAATATGTCATTTCTTGTTCCAAGTAATGCATTGAACCAAAATGTTGAGAAAAAGTGTGACGTTTCGGAAATTGCGACGAGATTTGAATCTAAAATAAACAAACAGGAAGTGGTAAAAGAATTCGGCAAGCTCCCATACTATTTTTCAGAAGAAGAAAAAGAAGAGTTGTTAAAGTTAAATGGCGTTGTTAGTTTTTGGTGTGCGTTAAGTAAAACTAAAACTTTTGAAGGAGAGTATGTTTTTTCAAACATTTGCAAGTTAGCAAAATTGTTGTTAGTATTGCCACATGGAAATGCAGAAGTAGAAAGAGTTTTCTCTATGATGGGTGATATAAAGACCAAAAAAAGGAACCACTTGAAACCTCAAACACTCAGTGATCTGCTAAGAGTGAAATTAGATTTGCAAACAAAAAACAGTTGTTGTTTGACCTATCTAATTACCAATGATCATCTTAAGAAATTTGGTAAATGTATGTATCAATTTAAAGAAAGTGAAACTGAAACCTTTGCCTCGTCTGATGAAGACTGACTGTAGTTACACTATTATTATACCATTGCCAGAAATGATTAGTAAATAATGTATGTATAATTTCAAATAAGTTAAATCATTTAATCCTTCAATATTGTCTTTCTTACTCATTACGTGATTTAACCTATTAATGAATTCCGTCCTTATTTTGTGAAATATTCATTGGTATGATAAAAATATCTTCGTAAGCGAAAACAACTGGTGCTGCTACTACACCACGAAAACAACAGCGTAAATCTTCAATCATCCGGTATTCGACATACACACTGGCAGAAACCTAACACTTATTCGGAATTCACGTCTTATGTTTAACAAGAAATTGCATCATTACAGGTAGGTTTTATTGATAATCTTTGCAATAATTATTTATTTGTAGCGGAATTTCGATAGCCGTAGCGGAATGTAGCGGAATTCTGTCCTTCCCGTAGCGACTTTCCGTCTTTCTGAGTTGGCAACACTGCTTGTGATAGGAGTCTACAAGTAATTTAGTAATACATTTTCATATAAAATGCGTATTTCACTAACTAAACATGGATATTTCAATGACTAAGCATTAAGGAGAAAAAGCGACCTCGCAGGAAGCCTCGACTATTCCAATGACCAACAGAAGTTTGGTATTTCCAGAATATTAATGCATTTTTCAATATTTAGTCTGGCTAGCTCATGGGTGATGAGAGCAGTTCTTCTTTCGGGTCTGTCATGATTATCATTCAGGTCCAGTAAAGTCCTTACATTCCACGTGCCAATAATAATGGTTTTTGTAGTTTTTGAAGTTTTTCGACCGCAAAAAGGAGTGACCTGCTGGGTGCGGTTTCCCAGCCAGGTTCAAAAGTGATCTTCCTATGTTTAGCTCACATTTTATAGAGCCTTCCCCATTCAGGGTGGGCAGCGGTGTTCCTGAATAGGCCTGCCCAGACACAGATGCAGGACCGGATTCCTGAGTAGATCACAGGGTCTCAGGAAGGCGACCATCACACATCTGCCACCAACGTGCAGGTCAAGACGAGCAGCTCCCAGTTTCACTCAAAACCTGCCGGCGAGATATTAAGAAAATGGAAGCGATTTCTTCCAGCTAAAACTTCGCTCTATAATGAACATTAAATGGGACGACTATGTGTCCAACATTAGAGTCTTGGAAAGAGCTCAAATGTATAGCATTGAAGCCGTCATCATCAGCCACCAACTTAGATGGGTTGGACACGTTCAGCGTATGAGCAACAGTAGACTCCCTCGCCAACTTTTATACGGTGAGCTCAGCACTGGCAGCAGACCTCGCGGTGCCCCTAAGAAACGCTACAAAGATCAGTTCAAGAAGACCCTGAAGGAAACTAATATAGACCTTACCACCTGGGACAACCTCACAAAAGACCGCGTTCTATGACGCAAAACTACCTCCGCAGCAGTGGCACGTTTCGAAGAGGAGCAGCGAAGTCTGGCAGCTGAATCCCGTTTAAGGCGGAAAGCCCGACAAACCCTACCGCGCCAGCCACCCACATTTGGGTGCAGTGTGTGCGGACGACTGTTCTATGCAAGAATCGGCCTGACCAGCCACCAGCGCACACACAAATAAACACGCAAGAGAGTAACACAAACTCGGAAACGAGTATGGCCGACGACGACGGCGACGAATGCATTTTACTATAATAATCTATTCGCTAAATCCGTTTCCATTCGATATCAAAGAGAACGGCGTACCTTCGAGGATTAAGTTATGAAGGCCTTATTGCTGGGCCGCGTTATGTTCCGATAACAATTCGTAGGTTTGGTTATTGCTGTACACATAAGTAAAAAAAATTAGACCCGTATAAGTTGCTCCATACAATTATTTTTGACATTTCACTGGTTCTTTCGTTGAAAAAGATTGAGAAATGGTGTTGTAGATCAAGGTGTTCTTTTATTCGGAAGTAGATACTGACAGTGTAAGTGGAGCTAACAGAGGAGTTACAGTATGTTAGATGGCAATTACGGGATAAATCTCGTAGCCACAAATTTCTTGTCGAGAAGTTAATAAAAGCGTATACATGATACAGCTGAAAGTTTATGGGCCGTAAAACGTGCATTGAAGATCATAAACTTTGAACATCACCTAACATGTCAGTTAAAGTGGTATACGAACTTCAATATTAAGACACAAAAAATATGGGTGTTCAAAATACTTAAATATACAAACACATCTTGTTCAAATAAAAAATTGAAAACAAAAAATTCCTTGATTATGAAGCTGATTAACTATGGAAGCAGCAAACATTAGTCCCACCCCAATATCACACTTTTTAAACCCCTTGAGGTGGATTTTACGAAACCCGTGGAGCTGCAATTTGGTGATGAATTCTTATGTAAAGGTGAGAAAAATTGAAAGTAAATAACAAAATTTTTGATATCACGCTTAGTTCTCGAGATGTCGTATCTCGATATTGACGTGGTTGGGTTGAAATGCGGCCTGGACCAGAAGAAAAATTTCGCCATAGCCAAATTTAATGATGAATTCGTAAGTAACTCTACGAGACAAATCGAAATTATTATTATTATTATTGTTGATATCTCACTTGGTCCTAGAGATATGTTATCTCAAATGTGAGGAGGTTAGGGTGAGATCCAGCCTGGACCAGAAAAAAAAATCATCAAAAACAGTATGTCTACACGGTGGAAAAGCATTATATATGTTTTATTTTCTTCTTAGTGGTTGTTTGTTAGGTTGAAATTCAGCCTGGATCAGATGAAACGTCACGAAAAGCACAAGTAACTATACCTATAACTGATTTTTTATAATCTGCATCTCGAAAACTAAGGGAGATATCAAAAAATGTATTGTTTGTTTTCGATTTATTTCATCAATTTCTATCAGAATTCATCATCAGATTGTGGCGCCACGGTAATGATAGAAATGCCCCCGTTGAGCGGTGTGGTAGCCCAGCAGTTAGGGCGATTGCTTTATAAATTCGGCACCCGGTGCCGGGTTCAAATCCCGATAAGGACAGACACTGTTAAGAAATGTGTTTCATCATATGAGCTACGCCAGGACGCTTCTGGCTGCACTATTCCTTCGCAAGGATCCTACCGACATTCGGATTATGTGTTATGTTAGCTTAGTTAATTAACGTCTTCTACTAAAAAAAAGTATTCGTCAGGGTCATTTGTAATTCCTGGCATAATACTAACTCCTTAACCGGTACTTATGTAACGTCTCTTTCAATCGAAAACTGCACTAAACCACAATATTTCTTACCTTACTTTTTCGTGTGCGGAACTAGAAGTTTTCTCAGTTTGAGCTACATCTAACGCAGACTCCTTGTCTCCGGTAATGGAAAGAATGGCTGTTGCTCATAAATAAGTTACAGATTTATTTTATCTGTTTAGTTGACCCAAAATCGGACGTCATAATTAGAATTTTTGTAAAATCGATAATTAACTTATTTATCGTGTGATATTTAACAAGATATACAAAAGACGAAGGCACATGTGAACATCACAAACACGTATATTATTATATCTCTATATCTAGTGTTTTGATCCATTCAATTACATTGATCCATGCATCGTGTATAACCATTACTGTTCCCTTTTAAAATCCGCAATGCGGAACTAACATAGCCGCGTTCCGATAATTAAGATATCTTTCTTCCTTCGTTTCTCGACGTAGCTTCGCACGAATAACGCGGAACGTAGTCTTAGCGAATTTGTACCCTCTTCCTTGATAATAACTCCATTATTACCCACGCAGGAAGCCTCGACAGGTAGAATAGGATGAAGGATTTCATCCACGAAAGCGGAAGTTGGTGTAAGTTTACCTCAAGAATAAGGCCTCCCCTCTTTCCGCCATGCCGGGATTGCTTCTCTCTGAGCCATGGGGAGGCAATCTGTTGGCAGACGCCATCTCGGCAGGGTGGTGGTAAAAGCACCGAGCCTGTCAACACCTTCCCACAATATTCTTGGAGGAAAGCCGACCGCAGAAGCCTCTAAAAGCATCGTGGCCTCCTCCTGAATCATCAACAAGAGCAGATCAACGGCAGCTTACTTTGAAAGGAGAAGGAGATTTGCCTAACAAACAAAAAGAATTCAATTTTCAGAAGTACAAAGTAATATTTTCTGTTATTGACATGGTTGATATCCTGAAGTATTTTGGTGTAACAATACAAGGAAACATGAAATAGAATATGCACTTAACTTCTGTCATAGGTAAAGCTAGGCTGCGATTCATAGATCGAATTTTGAAGAATTGTAACGCTTGTAGTAAGGAGCAAATATTTCCACATTTGATCTGTTGCTGTGCCGATGTGATCTTTATCACAAGATTTTTAGTACAGAGAAGAGCTTCTCGATTCGCTACTGCTTGTCTTACGAAAGCGTTGCCAAACCGATACACAGAATGGGCTGGGATTGTCTGGCAGACAGAAGACTATGTTTGGATTAAATTTATTGGAAAACATGCGAACAACACCTTTCATTTACGAGTGCAACGAATATTTCTTCCACCAATCTATTTGGATCGCAATGACAGGAAAGATAAGATTAAAGAAATTAGGTGTCGCACTGAGGCTTATATGAAGTCCTTTTCCCTCATGTTATTCGCGATTGAAATGCATATAGTTTTGGTGCAAATCACCCTTTGCCACTCACAATTTTGTGAATTTAAAGGTATGGATGTAGAGGTATATTATAAAAACAGTCTCTAATTTTGCGAACTATAATGAAACAAAAGTTTTCCTAAGTAAACGAAAGTTTTGAAGCAAAAAATCAGAATGCAGAAAAACTAGAAACAGATGCAGTAATTCGAAGTTTTGGTACTAATCTGGATTTATTGTTTTTGTTGGATTCATTATTATGTCTCCTGATTTCTTGATTGATTCATTATTATTAAAAGAAATTACTCACCATGATGTAAACCGTCCAGTATTTCAGTTTTACTTTAAGTGTCATAACGACTTTTTTAGAGTGGAAATTATTTTCTTTTTATAAGGAAGGAGACTTCCTCGGCGTATAATTCCATCGGTGTATCGCCGTATTTCATAGTAAAAACACAAAATTTCACACGTTAGGAAGGTGGAGGCAGCCGGCGAAGTATGGTGTTTTTACAACACAATTCGGCAATACATCCGTGAAGACTTCATTATAACTTTTTTGCTTTTAGTCGAAATAATAACAAGGAGTTGAAAGGACGCATGCTATTCGCTCAAAAATAATGCATTGTGGCGATTTATCAAATCATTCCGATAGATTAATTGAAAGCCAGAGCGGCACATGTAAGCAGGCGGCTACCGACAAAGAACAGTGTTTCAAACACATTGAGGCGGCGCGGCGGTCGAGACAACACTAAGTCAAAGGATATACGATTGCCTTTTGAAACTACTAAATAAATTAGTAAGCTATCGTTAAAATTACAATAACATTAGTTTCGTATGAACGAATAATCAATTTTTCAGCCGCAAATACAGGAAGTTTTCACAATTACTTTATCTGCAAATACAAATGACGTGTGCGACACATAAAAATACATATTATATAGTAAGCAAATCGTACTAAATACGCAACATAACTCAAATTATAGACATGTATACTCAAAACAAATGTAAGTTTTAATTAATACTTAAAAGTGGATCTATTTACTTACGAACGAGGAAGGTTGACTAAAAAAAAAAAACGTTTGTTCACACGAGTCAAATGCCAACTGCCAGGTTGCAGGCAAACAGTGCAATACATCCGATAGAGACCGAGTGGGGCAGCGAACCAGCGAGTCACGCAGACTGACACACGTTTTCGCCGCATTTTGCTGATTCGCTTGATTTGGTGCGGGATCCGCCAGACTGTCTGATGATGTGGGATCCCTCTTTGCTGGATTGCAATGCCTAGTGCTGACCCGTGACATGCAAGCAACATACTAAATCATCATGCATTTCTACCAACATATATTTTTTTTTGGCCTGGCATTAACGTGTAACATCTGTTCCATGGCAGAAGTTGTATCCTGAAGAACGGGAGAGGCGGTAGCAGTGTAGAAGCTCCACTCTAATCCTGACGCGGAAATGACGTCACGTCGGCAAACCCTCTGCGCCTTGATTTCCCACATGACGTCACGTAATTTCCAACCAATGCGTGACTTGCGATTTATATCAGATCGTTCTGCTAAGGCAGCAAATCGACTCAGGAACGGCCGGAAAATTCCATTACGCCAGCAACTGACATAACAAATGCAATTAAAACAAGCTGTAAGAACAACAGTCTCATTGAAGAAATTGACGTAGTAATTTTATTGCTGGACAAATACGATTTTATGATGTACTGATGTGGATAATTGAGGTTATGTAGAGTGCCAGGTCTTCTCAAAATGTATCGGATTTTACACAGGAGGCTAAGAGAAAGACATTACTACATTTTTTGTGGAAATCAAGCAATGAATCACTATCAGTCAGTAAATGAGAGAGATTAGCAAACGCACCTGATATTTTCAGTCAATGCAAAATGACTCAATCCGAAAATTACACGCATAATTCACAGATTTGAAAGGGGCTAAGTACATCACCCGGTTCACAAATTGGTGTCTTGTGATTTTGGCGCTGCCGGAAACGGCTAGATCGAACCAGATTTACCTCAACGGCAAAACTCGGGAACAAACTTTACTCCACAATGAAAAGACATTTCCCTCAGATAAATCCAACAGTGAACACTCAGTCGGAAAACTCCAGTTTTTATGCGAAAACAATGACGATATTTCTATACAACTCTTGCAATGTCCCCTACTCATGGCTTGAGTTGTAAGCCCAAACATGCACAACCTTCAGACAGTGATATTTCTACCTAGTGAATATGGACGAACTAAATTTTATACTTTATCTTGATAATATAAAAGTTTCTTCTGCCTTACAAATAACCAAATCAAAAACAAGCCGAACTTTTGACTGCTGTGTAGTGGACCAGAAGAGTAAAAGGTACGTCTTTCGTAATCACCAACTAGGTCAGCAAATTCGAAAGTTAACCAAAGATCTTATATAGCGAGAACATAAATTCATCAGATTGCTTACTGCTGCGAGAGCAAGGGGTACATACTATTTTTTATGACTCAGAGACTATATTACAAGTTTTTTATTTATTTATTTACCAACATGGATATTAAGAAAGCTTGAAGGAATTTCGGAACTGATTTAAAGAAATAACCGCAACCTAATACTAATCTTTTTTTTTTTAAATTCTTCCAGATTTTACATCTGTTCGCATTAGGTGTTTATTACTCACATCATTTACGCGACGTTAATAGAACCGTCGAACTAGATGGCAGATCGTCTGTAACACCCGTGCGCTCCAGCATTATGGGTGATAACTAGCACTGTTTATCAGTATTAGCTCGTAATAGCCGCCCAAAATCAGTGATCGTTATAATTGCCAGTACAAACAAAGTTTTCGAAACAAGAAAATTTAAAATTAATTAGAAAAGGAACTCCCGTCAAACAACCTTTTAAGTTATTCTTTAGCGATATCCACAAAACTAATGACAACACAGGACGACCTCAACGCTTGATTTTAGCATCGTTCATAATGTTAATTAAATTTCTTCATGGACCATATCACAAATTATTAATCCAAACACATCTGTCCCAGACTGCTGTATCACCATCCGATAAGCTCAACCAGCCTGAATATGATACCTGGCTCCGGCAAAAACGTTGAAATTAATCGGCGAAGAAATTTGTGAAAAACGCCCGTGCCTCAGGCTGTACTTGAACCGGTGTCTCTGTTGGCTGGATCGGGAGTTCAGGTAGTGTGAAATCAACAACTTATCACTTGGTCCGTTTCTGCCCATTTTAAACTCTGGGCATAACGCACAGAACAACAAAGACGGGGTCAATGAATATTTGATGCACTTGCATATAGTAATCAACTAGTTACTTTTGTTTTTCTATATTTTATTCATACGGTAAAATGTATGAGGCGTGAGTTAGGCGCATTCTATCGTAAATGTAAAAACAAACTTTATAACGGCCTGTATAAAATAAACAGTGCGCTCCGATAATTTTTAAAGGAAAGAACAAATAATTTAAAAAATTCGTAGCGTGCGAGCAAGCATGAAGGCGAACTTTGTGCTGACACGTATAAAACAAACACCGTACTCTGAAAATAAAACAGTGTGGCCAACATCACGAACGCTGAAACTCGGTGCAGGCGACGAACTGATGGAAAGAAAACATTAATGAGGCGTCTGAGACAGCGGAACTAGCGAGTTTAATATGAACTAACGGAGAGGAATACTTCAAGGAACAGCATAAATATTCAGTCACGGAGCCACAACAAACATTGATTGCATAAATATTCATCGTGGTAACGGATATTGCGGGGGGCAACTTCAGCGGGACATCTCGAAATCAGAACAGTTGTTCGGGCTGGGAAGTTCCCAATTTTAACAGTGCTGCCAACTTCAACTAACTGGATACCGAGGACACATGCAACTCGGGTGCTGTCTTTGGAATACATTTTCTACTCACCTTCAAGACCCAACCTATGATCATTTTACTTATGTCGTCAGTGCCTCAACTGTTTTTCTTTTTCTGTTTTATGGAATTCTTAACGCCTTCCTAACTTGTGTTGATGTCAAACATGCTACTCAGTTACCAGCTTCTAATCTATACCTCACTCACAACTGCATTTAGACATTGGCTACCTAGGCTATGGCTCCACAACCCAAATCAGACCTGTATAAAGAAAGTAACCTATTTCCAAATTAATTTTAGCACCAAAAGTAAATCTAAAACAGTATTCGCTCATGCGCAGAACAATTATTTGTAGTACGGGCGTACTGTAAAATAAAATTTCAGTCCACCTATAGCGAAAAGTAACAACTTTGCACCACGAAGATGAAAACTTTTAACCCTTGCAACATAGGCTGCAGTATACTGTGGTCGGGGCGTACAAAGGTAGATCGTAGTCACTGTCGTGCAACTGCAATACCAAGTAAAACCCCAGCCTTCATATCCGGAAGGCGAGTAGCGGCGGAATAGAGGTTCCAGTTTTAACGTTTTCTTTGATAGGAAGTATTTTAAAAAAACGTTTATAATTAAAATAGGTGTAATTAGAATAGGGTTACCAGATTTTTTTTTTTTAAATCCGGGGACGCTTTCGGCATTTGTCCTAATTACGCGTTGTACTTTTATAAGTTATATGTTTAAAGGATGGGTTAACTTAAAAGGCACGTATTGTTTATATTTTGTATTTTAAATGAGGATCACAGACAGCCATGTTGCACACAGCAAGGAGACTTGATTTTCCAAAGCTGTTGTGTCCAAGACGCAGTATCCTTGCAATTTTCTTTTATTTCTAGGCACGTACAAGGAAAGAAGTGCTCTTCATATCTCTTGCTTTAAACGAATGCGTTAGCAAATCAGGGCTTTTAAAGAATTCTCGCTTGATTAAAAAAAATTCTGGGAACAACAGTAAAAATCCGGGGACATTGCGGGGACGAAATTTGTCCGGGGACAGAGAGCTAAATACGGGGACTGTCCCCGGCAAACGGGGACGTCTGGTAACCCTAAATTAGAATTCAATTTAATTCTATTTTTACTAAATTTGTTGTTTTTAGTTATTCTTTATTTCTTTTTAAAACTTTATTTCAGCATTCAGAAATCCCCATAGTTTGGAATTACATGGGAGGGCTCTGATTAGTGGAGCGCTGTCTAAAAACAGTTGAGTGTCTCTCGTACTGTTGTCATGCGTGTGTGAATAACCAATATTGTGTTTTAAATCTTTCTCTATTGCTTGAGTTGGTGATCATAATCATTATTCATTTTTTGTTTTATCTTAATACGTTGGCTTAATCTTTCATATCGTAATTAAAACTTTTGAGTTTATAATTCCTCGGGCTTTTGGTAAGGGTGTATGGTTACCACGACAAAACTACGATAGGAAGCCACTTTTGGTAACCTCATTCACTTCGGTCGCGGAAACGATTCAAAGAGTACGTTCGAACTTTGGATTCTTTACTAAGTTATTCCCGTGAATTTTTACAATTATTACATTATTCATTTTTTGATTTAAGTGATTATAATTGAATAATAAGTAATCTATATTTGCTTTATAAACAGGGTGATTCACGAAGATTTGCAAATATTTTAATATATTATTCTAAAAGTAAAACTAAATAAAAACGTTCATATAAACATAGGTTCGCAAATGTTTAGCTACGGAGTTACGGCTAATAAAAGATTTTGTCTGAAATTTAGCAACCTCGCTAGTATGAAGCCATCGTAAAACTGTAAGAGGTTACAGTAAATCACGATTTCCATTTATTTTGTTGTTATTGATCTGGTGAATGTAAGAAAACAAGTCCCAGAAGTGTATCTGCAGAAGTTTTTGAACATTTATTGTGAAATTGTATGTACACTATACAACTTCCTTAACACTGAGCTACGGTATTAATAAAAACAGATTATCTGACACATTCATACTGTTTAATTAACTTTATTACCATCATTTTCCATTCTCTACAACGTCTGTTGAAAATTTTGCGTAATTGTCAGGAATTTTTTTTAAAAAATTTTAAATAAATTACAAATTTTCCGAAATTATTTCTTTGATCATCTGGAATTTCTGGAAAACTACTGTAGATACAGGACCTCATACATGTGACACCACTTTGGAACATTCCTCTGTTATTAAACTGGCAAGTGCGGAGTGCAGGTACAGGGCCGGCGAATAATATGGGTATGATGGGTGGCAGTACCCACCCGGGAAATTCCGGGTGGGTATTTTACCCACCCGAAATTTGAGAGCGAATGAGGGTGAGAAACAAGAGAAAGAAAGAGTGAGAGACCAGACCAGGTAAGCACATTTATTATTCAAAAGGCTTGTAAAATAGGCTATGTATCCACAACAACGCCATGAAAAAGAGCAAACTTCCTTTGGTGTTTCAACAGAGATAACCAATCAAGCTGTCGCCTACTGAGCTCGATCGACGGCAAACAGTCATTCTGCGTGAAAGCAAGAATGTTACGGTAAAATGTCGTACATCCAAAACCGTCATGCGTGAAAGTTGCCTTAGTGTATTTCGAAGGCGCTTCGGCTAAATCCGTGTGTATAATTGACAAAAAAAAGTTCTTAAGAATAAATCTGTAACCAAGCTGTAAAGGAGAAACGATTCAAGTGTTAATAATACTAAGAGACGGCAGCACGTGGGGGATAAATTTTCATCGCCCTTAGACGTAGGTTCACTGGAACTTTAAAATATGGCCTTGTTCAGTCAGGTGACAGTCTTATTTTTGTTCTTCGCTATCTACACAAGTATATAGATAATGAATATTCACTCACGTGTATGTTCTAGAGATGAAACGGAAGTTATATTATGAAAGCGGTAAGAGAAGCAGAAGTTATATGAAAATGTTTTATAAAAATGAAAATTGGTGTCACTGTTCTTAATTTACTTCCTAGTTATTTATACTTAATAAAAATTTCAAGTGAAATAATGTTTATTTTAATAATCAAATCAATCAGGCAGTAGCTGACATTAAAGTTAATAATAATAATAGTTTTCTAATTACTGTAACTAAAATTCGAAACTTAAAAATGAAAAGTTAAATTTTAAAAAAATAAGCTATGCAGCCTTTTCTTATTTTAAATTGCTTCTTTTTTCACTATAAATTAAGGCTGTTTCACTGAACATTTTTTCACTAGCAACATTGATGGACGGAGTAATGACAGCAAATATAAAATTTTTAAGTGTTCATTTACCACCACTTAGGAGGCTCTTCTTTTGATGGAAGTCGTATTTGCTTAAGCTACTGGATCAGACTGACATTGATATTTTCTTTCTTGTTCCTATAACTTAAGAACTGCATTTAGTTTCCCACACTCTTCAAACTCTTCTGGAAGGATACATTTCAAATGACTTTATAAAGCAATGGTAGAATGGCAGAAATTATTTTTCACATAACGTACACTTTACCAAAGATTAAATTATTTCTCCAGATCGGATTTGGATTCATTTTGAGACACACTACTGGTTATACAACAAAATACATAATTAGCGGTTAAACTCTCACGGCACCAATTCTCTTCAGACCAACTACGCTGAAGGATTAAAAAAACGTTGATAATGTCAACGTGGTATAATCGATAACAACGGCTCATTCAAAACAAATGTTCGATAACCATAAGAGTCGTTGAAAATATTTAGTACCTTTAAGCAGAGACAATATAATGCCTTTAAGGCCTTGGCGAGACAAGGTTTGATGTGAGAGGAGCCAACAGTGATGAAAATTAAAAATTCATGGCATTTTTTAAAAGCTCGAGGCGAAGATGTTCCTGATGTAAAGTCGTGGCTGCTACGTGAAGTTTACGATCAAGTACTCTTGACGTTAAAGAGTCGATTCCACAACGATTCCATTCACTTCTTAAAATCGTTAGAATGATTCGCTTTGCCGCAAGCCCGCAAACATCGAAAAAAAAGAGGAGTTGTAGATTTTTCACAAAAGTTGAATCAGATTAGAGGACTCACCAGAGTTTGTTCACTTTCTTCGACTACTCGTCACGATTATTGGGTCATCCTGTTCGAATGAACGAAGTTTTCGTCTTGCAACAAAGATCGACAATGTTTTAAGACAGACTCAACAATATCCCAATATTACATGTAAATTGTAATCTGACAGACGAAGAAGATGTGGAATAATTGTTGAATTGGTTCATTTCCATACAAGCAAAGCGCAGTACAGTTTTTGCATTGCGCAATTAATACTGAATAGTAAATTACAAATATAATTTTTGTATAAAACTAAATTTATATTGAATAAATTATAAGTCTTTAAATTCATTTTTTAGTTTTTTATCCGAATGAATTTCTCTCTTATGAATTTGTTTGTATTATTTACACTATTATTGTTTTAGGTAAGATAACCAAGTAACATTTTCAAGGGAATCTCCTCTACCCCCCCCCCCCCCGCCTAACTGTCGGACTACCCACCCCGGGCGAACACAAAACGCCACCCCTGTGCAGGTACATCGCTATCGCCCTTCGCTGCTGAGAAAGCAAAATCACGTTACGAGTGAAAAGTTGCGGCCGTAGCGGGGAGGAAGGGCGTGGCCGGCGGTAATCGATATCTCGCAGCGCGGTCGACTGGTGCGAGGTCGTAACTGGCCGCTGGGGTCCACCATTAGCCTGAGAGGGGACACAAAGAAGGGCGGAAACCTCGAGGGAAATGCTCCTGAGTGACCGGCCACTGCAGATCCACGTCACAGAGGATCTGGATGTAGCCGGACATACACCGCGAACTTTACGAGAATGAGTTTTCCCCTGACTCGGTAAGCCCGCGCAAATAGGTTGACTGGGCGTCCCAAAATAAATTTCTATTTCCCCTTGTGGGTCTCTAAATAAGCCTGCGAACTAAGGAAACATCTCCTTGAAGGTGGTACATATAGAGACAAATAATACATTACGCCACAAATAAATACCTAAACTTATAAACGTATACGAGTAAATCACTCTTTGGAAGCGAACCTAAAAAATTAGCGACGCCAAAAAAAGAAAAAAAGAAATGTTTTTAAAAAATTAAAAAATCACGCTTATGTAAAGGATTGCGCATAGCCTCGCGTCGAAGACGTAATAAAATTTTTGTGCAATGTAGATGATATTGTGCGCAACACAACGCAAAATACGGTGAAGGTTGATAGAGGAGTAGTTTACGTGGTAACACCTGTTCCCATACCGAGTGAATCGATTGTACCGCCAGGCGCCAAGTGCTGGATCGGAGAGGTTCAACGGGGCCGGGCACGAGACCAGGTCCCCGCGAACAGGCCGTCCTGACTGCGGTTTTTAGGCGTTTTTCCGCAGCCATCAATGAGAATGCTGGGACGGCTCCCAACACCGAGTCGTGAACTACACATTTCACAAAAAAAAAAAACTATTTTTTCATTTTCATTCCCCCCAGGTAGCCGGTTTACTGAAGGGTCTCGAGGACCCTTTTCAGCAGATTAGATAAAGGGGAGGTAGGGGGGATGGAAGTCGGCCGTGGCCTTGTAGGGAACCATCCCAGCATTTTCCTTGAGTGACTGGGGAAAACCAAGAAAAACCCCAGTCAGGATGGTCGGACGGGATTTGACCCCAGTCCTCCCGAATGGTAGGTAGGAGGGCAAATTTGCCCTCCTCCTATCTCGGTGCAAAAAATTTTCTTATCACACGCAGAACGTAGTTACATATTTCACAGACAGATGGAAACAGGGGCGGATCCAGGGGGGGGGGGCTAGGGGGCTCAAGCCCCCCCCCCAAAGTATCTTGGTCCACCCCCGACATTGTAGTTTTGAGACCCCTTTTTTTTTGCTCTACGGTTTTGAGGCCCCAGGAGGCTATAAATACTACCTTTTTCCCTACTCAAGCCCCCCCCCCCAAAGCCAAAATCCACTGAAGGCATCCCTCTGAACCAAAATTCACTCAAGCCAAGCCCCCCTCCCAAACCAAAGTCCGCTCAAGCCCCCCCCCCCCCAAAAAACAAAATCCTGGATCCGCCCCTGGATGGCAACACTTCATTTCCTCCATTCCTACGTATTACGAATTGGCAGTAGGTAAGAAATGCTTGGCGACAGCAAGTGCAAGCGGCAGTAAAACCAAAGCTACTAATATAACCAAGCCAATGATAAGTAAAACTCATCGAAGGCAGCCGACACCTAATGTTGCGAAAATAAAGTGAAGAAGATGAAGGGACGGAGATAATGGATTGAGATAAACACGTTCGTAAAAGATCATATAACCAAATTGCTTCCAATTTTAGAGCAATCCAAGCATCCAAAGAAATAACTTCATGTTGTAGGGATTGCCAATGTTCGAGTGAATGGATTTTGTTATGGTATCCCTGTAAACACTCCAAAAGGTACATAAATTTACTCAATTTTAATAATTAATTGATCATTTAGTATCAATTAGTAATAATAATTATTGTATTATTATGGGGAACGAGAATGTATGCATAGTTCAAGTCAATCGTACACTGGGAAGTTGGCGACATATCACTGAAAGATTTTCAGCTTACAAGAGACAGGGGGACCTTACATAAAAAATGATGAAAATCAATTAAATACGATGTTACAAATGAATGATTATAATTAACCTGTTCTGGACATGATGGACGTCTTGGGAAATAATTCGATTGGTTATTTTCATAGAAGAGGATACAGCAAGACCCATAGGACGGGCAATCCAGCACATCCAGTAGATACCTGTAGATGTGAGCTGTAGTGGGTATGTAGAGGAAAGAGAATTAGAAAAGAAGTGAGACGAAGAACAATTGGCAAATGCTTATTCTAAATATCCCTAATTATACTCCAAGTATAATATTGCTGTGGCTATTCAGGAAAAAAGCTTAGAACATTGGATCTTCGAGTAGAAACTTTAAAAATAAAAACCCATAGTCAAACATTGATCAGGTTCGAACCATATAACTTCGGAACTAAATAACGAAATAATGTGTAAACCTAATAGTTACTGTTAAACTTTATTATTGTAGACTGCTTTAATGGAATCCCCCAGTCTTCTAGATAATTAGTTTTCCACGTGATATATTTTACTTCTAATGCTGTGGTTTACCTTTGGGTTGTGCACTCCCATGAATCTGTACACTTTTCATTGAATCACCTAAACAGAACATCCCTGTTACAAGACCAAATGAATGATAAGGACCGAGCGTGGTGGTGTAACGGCTAGCGTTCTGGCCTCGCATTCGGGAGGACGGCGGTTCGAATCCCCGTCCGGGCATTTAGATTTGGGTTTTCTATGGGTTCCCAAATCACTCCAGGCAAATGTCGGGATGCTTCCTTCAAAAGGCCATGGCCGAATTCCTTCCCATTCCTTGCCCCCATCCTTACCCGTCTCTAAAGAACTCGCTGTTAGAGAGACTTTTTTTTCTGGTTTGATGCAATCCTCCATCCCTTCCTATCCTGTGCTAACCTCTTCATTTCTACATACCCCTTACAGCCCACGTCCTCAATTATCTGCTTCATATATTCTCATCTCTGTCTTCCTCTACAGTTCTTACCTTCAACTGTTCCCTCCACTAACAAATTAACCAATCCAGCATGTCACTTCTTTCTGTAAGCTTCTTCCACAAACTTCTTTTCTCACCCATCATTTCCAAAACTCGTTCATTTCTTACTTTGTCAGTCCACTTAATTTTCAGCATTCTTCTGTAACACCACATTTCAAATGCTTTAAAGAAAATTCAAAAAATAGTTATTATTGAAAAATTCATTTTTAACACAAACGAATTCCTCCATAAAGCGTATATTACATACTTTTAATTCTAAATAACATTGGTGTGATAGAGGAGTTCAACAGTTCTCAATATACTGAAACAGGTAGCTTTTGATTTAATTAAAAATGTATTTGTCGAGATGTAGTACTGTCGGTGTGTTTAGAAATAATTAATATTTTGTGCGACATGTCAATAACCAATATTTCTTAAGCAAACACATCCAGAGTCGAGGTGGAATATCTGAAATACAGTAACACATAACATTTTTCTCATGTCACAGTTTACATCGCTTAATCCGCGTTCCTCCAGCATTTTACGTTTAGAAACTTTCTCAAGAGTGAAACCAGCATATTCTGCGATTTCGAAGTTGTTTAATGATCCATCTGTTCTGGCATACTATCCGATGATGCGAAGAAAGTCGAATCAAATTTCTCCAAGGTACGCTACCGCGAAGCAGAAGTTCAGACGCGATTTAATGGAAAGATTTGCTACTCCGATAGGCAACGCTGCCAAAGCGTCATAAAAGAAAACGCAGAAGCGAAAGAAAAACCTGCTGGGAAATCAGACGGCGAGCACAAAAGCGTCATAAATCTTTCTTCGGGGAGAGCAGGTAAGGGGACGTATAATGGCTCTCGCCGGCATTCAACATTCACAGAATTGATTCTCGCAGAACGTGTCAAAGGCACGGCGCGACAAAGCACTCTGCACATAAAGCTGTGTGTCATACCTGGGCGCCCGTAAACCGGACTAATAAAACCGAGTGACGTAGGCGGAGGGCGGGCCCTTCAATAATTACTGCGCCCCTGCCTCCAGCCAAGACCTTACCAAGATGGCGACGAGATTACAAAATTCGTCTTCGCCTTGCCTATTCCCGAGATAAACAAAAGAAAAATTACGTAAAGTTTCAGCCGATAGGAAAGCTGATGAACTTTGATTGTATCTGAGAAATGGTATGGACTTGATAGCTTGACTACAAATTCCAGCTAGCTTTGAGTTGAATGGAATACTTACAGATAAAAGTAAAGGATTTTCACAGCTTTCAAGCCGTATCCCCGTACGATTGGAGGAGGTAGAGCTCCGCATTCATATTTTCTGACCGTAGGCACTAGGGTGGTCGGCGACACGATCAGGCCCTCTTTCTTTACCTTCCCATCGAGGAAATTCGAGGAATATGTATACCATAAAAAATTAATAACAATAAATATTTTACCGTAAATCTTTAGACATATGATAGGATAGGGAAAACCACGCATCACTTACCACAGATGAAGGCAGGAGGGCCTGACGAACACTAAAAACACGAATACATTGATAATAATTCGGTTAATAATCTTACTCATGTAGGTGGTGAGACATATAGCAGGGGGAAAGTTGACCAAAGATTACTGTAGGACAGAATAATCTCTGTGACGATCAGTCGACTTAATTTTTTTCAAAAATTTAATTCGGTCTGTTATAAGACAGGAAAATAAATAAATAAAAAATATAAAATATTTTAATTATATTTTTCCATATTTTATAATTTTATTTATTTACTTATTTTTGGAAAAAAATATCACAGAGATTATTTTGTCCCACAATTATCGTTGGTCAACTTTATCCCCCCACCCCACCATCGGTGGAATTTTCATCCTTCTTTTATTCCGTCTTTGATTCATTCATGTGATAGGTCTAGATGTGTATACATCTTTTCCTCTGCTATGTATCTCTCCTCTTACGTTAGTGAGGTTATTAGCCGAAATATTATAAAGAGTGTGGGTTTTGTATTTTTGTATTCGTCAGGCTCGCCCGCCTTCATCTGTGGTAAGTGATGGGTTATTTTCCCCATCCTTTCGTAAGCAGCAGTTTCATTGTCACTATTATCCAACTAAAATTCAAAAAATGAATCTTTGAAGACTCAAACATTCAGTATTAACAGTTACGACAATGATAAAAGTCGTAAGACACAGAAAGCACGATTTTTCACATACTTGAGTCATGGTACCATCTTTGTAAAAGTGTGTAGGTAGTAAGCATAAATTTAATAAAATGTGGTGTGGCAGGTTAGTTCTCTCAGAATTTTTACACAAAATTTTTACGAGCAACTTCTCAGAAAACGACATAAAAGAGGAATAGTGATGACATTACAAGGATCCTATGTTTTACAGAGTTTTTCGGAGTCATAACACAAATGATTAGCTTGCAGAATGTGTCTTTCATCATCTGTTTCTTCATCTTTCACGTTACCATACGTCTGAGAATCTGACGAGTATAGAAAGCAGTCATAGGTTTCCTGATGAGAACTTGGATTGTGGCCTTTAAGATACCTCACAACTACAAGCCAAATAGGGGCTCACAACAGATTTCCAGTCGTTATTGTTGCAGAAAGGGAACCAATAATCGCCGGTTCGAATCCCGACTTTGACTACACTTTTCGCAAGTCTTAAAATCTGACTTTCAGCCCTCACAGAGCTTCCTCTGTCTCTATAAATTATGAAGAAGATTAAAACACACAGGTTCAGTCCTGCAGATATACTGAAATAACGATTACATTAAGCGCTATATAGCCCATGAAATATTTATGTCGAAAGTAACAAAACATTATTTTTTATTTAAAAACAAGAGCAACTAATAAATAAAAACAAAAAAAGCAAATAAAGCTCCAGCTTAGATATGTGTAAGTTGCCGACTACAATATGCCGTTTATATTCTTCTTGGTATTTAGGCAGGAAAAGATAAATGGAGAAAAACATGAATCCGACTGTTAATAAATAACTGTGATAAATAACTCCCATCTTCGTGTTTCCTTTTTTTTTTCTTTGCTCGTAGTATGAACCGCTTTGCTTCTAAATATTTTTGCCAGTTTTCATTCCGGATTTCAATTGACAATCGAGTTACTCGTATTATGGTGTCGCGCGTTACATTAATCTCGAAATGCATTTTTTAAGCGCTTACAGTTTTTAAAATAACTTTCAATTAATACAGGGTCCATGGAATAAACCAAAAAGCAGAGAGTTTACCGTAAAATACAATTTTGTAGTTTTGTATGAAATACGTTTGGTAATTTAATTAATGCCATAAAAGAGAAATATCAGTTTGCTACAGAATGCGTCACAACTCTAGCGGCGTTCCCTGGCAACTCTGAACTAAATCCATCATGGAGGGGGTAGGCCTGCTGACAGAGACAACACGGCACGTACTTCGGGTGCTCTTGCGTTATCTGCTTACATCACTGTAGGCACAATTTTTATTATGAAACAGTACTAAAAGATATTTATGGGAGACTGAAATCATCTGTTGATTAAGGATGACATAACAGACAACTGAAACGTGGAGATTATGAGTAAGATTGCGAAGAATCTCATTTAATTAATGATCGTGGCACTAGTCGCAAAGTGTAATCTCTGTTTTCAATTGCTTTATCGGGTGACCATTTGTCGGTTTAATTAATGTGATACTTCCTAAACAAACGTTCCATGTGAAGTAAATGACGAATAGAGTAATTACTTGATAATAATTCTCTTACTGTAATTAATTTAATTAAAATGCAGCACATACCCAAGTGAAATTTCCCTACACTCCTCCTTTCTAATTTCAGTTCCAATTTTTAAAATCAAATTCTTTGAACGGGATATCACCATCCTATTACTATTGCCTTTAAGAACATTAATTGTAAATTCCTCCGAAATTGATTTAAAAAAATCCCACATCCTTCGCCTGGAATCAAGTACCAGCTTGTTATGGTCATCTTTTTCCTTCCATGTACTATCCCTAATTATTCTACCATTATATACTGAATCTGTAATTATGAGAAAGAGAAGTTTAAATATTATTAAATCGATATATTTAATGATTAGTGAAAGATTCCATCAATGGATTTACAACAGCCAATAGAGCTGCGGAAAGATTAATGTTAGATTTCAGTAGAAAGGCAGGAAGAGAGCAACCGACAGCGGACAAGTTACAGAGGTCGCAGACATCTTGGAGCGAGACAGCCACCTCGAAGCGGCGGCGGGCCAGAAGTGTTGCTCCGATAAAACATTAACAGAAATGATACTGGAGTGAACCAAGAGGAAGGCAACCCGACCTTTGGAACAGAGACAAAGGCAGGGTCGCTGGACTAGACCGGTCAACTTGGAGAAGACTTTTAAAGTGTTCATGACTGAATTGGCTAGTGCTGATGATGAATAATCCACACCTTCTTCACTAATATTTACATTTGTAACCATCGATTTTCAGAAAACTGTTAAGCCTGGATCGTCTTCATCATCGGTGTTCTCCCTAAGGCAGGTTTTCACATGGCTGTTCTCCATGCTGCTCTATCTTCTTCCCTTCTCTTCATGTCTGTGTAGTTGCCGTTTTCTTTGATGTTATCCGTATTCTTGCAACTTCTTCTTCCTCCTAGTCCTTCCAAGGCGTCTTTTATCAGGCACTCCCCTCTCAGCAAATCCCATCCAGTTCTTCTTTCTTTTATGACTTGGAGTAGTTTTCTCCTTTCAACCAACCCTTTCCAGCACTTAAATTTCACTCACTTTATGCATCCTCTCCATTCTCCTCCACAGCCACATCTCAAACACTTGTAAACTCTTTTCATCTCCTCTGCCCCATAAAGAGCCACACTCCATACAAAAATTTGCAGTCTTTCCTGAACGCTTTGTCTAATTTCCTGGATAAAGCAAAAAGTAACTAAAATTAAAATACCTGTTAACATTATCGAGTACTATTATAGGTTAACTGTTACTGGCAGCCTGCAGAATTCTCTACCAACTATAGTGCCTCGCCGAAATGAAACGAGAAATGTCATATTACTCTAACGACTGGATTTTTTGATACCTTTCAGAATAACAGCGGGAATGACCGGTAGGCCGCCCTCAGGACGAGCACAGACAGGTGTCACTCACCCCGCGTCGCTTTGTTGCGAGCGAATGAGTGACAGCGGTTGACTGACATCCCGGGCGGCGGAATCCACGGTCGAGATTTCCAATTATCGTGTGTTGACCCGGACTGGCGGGCCACCGAGTTTGCTTTACACACAAATTGAACTCTGACGTCATGGTGGTCTTATAAACGAAAAGGCTGGGCCGTGTGATCGGTGAGGGGGCCGTATGTTCGGCAGTCGCACCAACCCTGCCTATTAAGAGTTTATAGTCATAGAGGGTAATACGGCCACAATTATTCCGTTCCGTATTTAAAATATTATCATAAGATAACTCTGGTAGATTTTTATTATTATTTGCTTATGACACGGGAGAGGATTGGAGACGAGAAGCGGGAAGGAATGCGGCAACGGCCTCCTGGAGGAACCTTCCCGGTTTTCGCCTGGAGCGATTTAGAGAAACAATTGAAAAACGAAATCTGGATTCCTGGACGAGGATTCGAAGCTGCGACCTCCCGAATGCAGAGGCCTAGCGTTGGCTTCACCACCGACCTTGGCAGATGGCTGTCAGACGTTCCCTCCCATTACAAATTGACGCAGACTTTCCTGACAAAAATAGAAATAAGTTGCAAAAAACAGTTTTCGTTTACGATTTACGTTTAGCACAGATTCAACACTGTTGCCACCTTATGAAAACAAAAGTCGCTAGACTTGGTCTCAAAACTCACTAGATTGCGGGATATTTAGATTCCCTAGGAATCGCTAATTAAGATAAAGGAAAATGGTAAGGTAAGTAATATAAATTTTTTAATAATTAATATTTTCATTAAATTAAACATAACATTGCATTAAAAATCAACATCCATTTCTTCAATCGGTATTTCTTCTTCATCATTGTCTATCGTTGGAGTTTGCAGATGTGGAAGGATGAGATGAATCGTCGGTCTTAGATCTGAAAGAGTATTTAGCATTTTTACCAATTGCAGCAATCACATCAGCCGGAAGCTCGTAACTGTAGCAGTTTTTTTCATATTTATTTAACTGATTCCTTATAAAAAGAATGCTACCAAGAGTATTTACAGCTATCCTATTTCTCAAATTGTTTTTAAAAATGTTCATTGTGCTGAAAATCCTTTCTACTGCGGCATTCGAGTGAGAAATTGATAGGATATGCCTAAATCAGCTAACTCCAGCAAGGTATTTATTTCAGCAGCATACTGTACTTGTATTGGGTAAGTCATATTCCGTTTTCAGTATATTATGTACGCAATTATTAATCCGAGTCATGACAGAGGCATTATCTACCCCCATTCAAAACAAGTTTTTCGAAGCTCTGGAAGGTTGAATATCACTAAAATTCACCAAATATTTCTTAAACGATAACGTATTTAAAATATCGAGCTTCAAAATTCACTAAATCTAGCGACAAAATCGCTAAGGTGGCAACATTGGATTCAAAACAGCAAATCTTCCGCCATGTAAAATATATTTGTTTGTTTTGTTAATATTATCTATTTCAACAAATTTTTGTAGCATATGTATTCATTTGAATAAAATCAACAGTGAGGGTCATATCACACATAAATTGAATATTCATCAGTGACTGATTCCACATTTTAAACTGGTAATTTTAAGTTGACAGTAATACAATCTGGTTTCCAGATGTTAAAACTCGTTATCTAACCGAAGCGTAAATCGTGAAAAAGAGGGGGGGGGGGGGGGGAAAGATTCCTGTCAAAGAGAATCGTTTTCAAATCAATTACGCGTTACCGTCAGAGACGTGCAAAGCGTTTCATAAGTGTTAGTGGCTTTACGGAATGCTTTTAACACAAGACCTCAAAAAAGCCAACCGATTGGAAGACTTGCCCTAATTTTAATTAAAACAGTATAACAACCTGTTAGAAATTGAATTTTGTTTTAAACTAACAAGAGTACGTGTAAATTGAACATGTACTAATTCCAAATGACTCATTTATTATTATTATTTGTAATCATTCAGACAGCAGTTTTTCTGTATGGCTGCGTGCATAAACCACGTAGCTCTACTTTGGTCTTCTGTGTATTCCCCCCCCCCCCTCTCTCACCCCACGTAGCCCTACGTGGCTTTTGCCTCTACCCCCCACGTAGCACGTAGCTTTTTTCCTTTTGATTCCAGAAGACATTTTGTACTGTTTTCTCTTGTCAGACTATTGTAAATTAAATACGGAGATAATAAACTGAGTGAAATAAATATTAACATGCTGTTATGAGTTCTGTTCCTCATTTTAACTGTGAAAAATGTTATGAAAAGGAAAGTTACGTGGCCTGGCTCTGTACCCCCCTTTCCCCCACGTAGCTCAGCGTAATCTTCCAGCCAACCCCCCCCTCCCCCTGAACGGAGCCACTTAGTTTGTGCACGCTCCCTATGTGGGCACAGATCCATAAAAGTTTCAAAGTAAATCGTTATTACGATAATTTTGAGAATTTTGTCCAGTTCAGTTTTGAAACAGTAATAAAATAAGTCAGAGCGTATGGTGAATAGTTCACGTTACAATATTGATCTATTACTTATTTCTATGCATTGGTTTCGTGTTTGCACATCATAATCATGAGAGTGGTTCGTTGAGCATGTGACAATACAGTATGAATTTGATATAGAGAAAGAGAGTGCATAAGCTGTCGTGAATTCATGGTATTTAATGTATTTTGATAGTATTGTGGCTTAAAGAATCATTTTGAATATAATTCTTTGTAAAGACTCACATACTTCACGATACATTGTTGTGCGCAATGGCGCGAGGTGTAGAAGCGTGATTGTTGAGTTAGTTGGAAGCTGGCGCTAAGTGGGAGCGCGGACCAGGCTTCAGTTTATAAAGAGGACAAAAGAGCAAGATAATGCCGTCCCTTTAGTTTTCGTAAGAAGCTGGTTGCCGCTAATGCTTGCAGCTGATTTTGGAGCGCAGTATTCTTATAATATTAGGACGTACTAGGCTTCCCATTGTTTAGCGTAAGAAGGACGAAAAAGCAAGTTAGTGCAGTCCCCTTAGTATGGACTTTCAGTGTCGTGAAGAACATTTGAGTCGGTAGAATTTCCAGTAGTGTGTGTACGCAGCAGTCGGGTCTATAGCGTGGTCAGAACCTGTAGTCTGAAAAGAAGTTTCCCGATAGCCTTATTCGCGTTCAATAAACTTATTTCATGCAGCGGTATATGTTATGAGAATTAAAGGAGATAAACTTTAGAGGGACTGTGTATTTATTTCTGGATTTAATACCGAACCTGAAGGCCTTAATATTCAGCGTAACATATAATCGAATATCACAAGCCCATGCCAAGACATTAATATCGCCACAAGCAAGGGATTAAATTCATGGTTATAAAAGATTTTGTCGGTAACTTTATGTTGATAGCCTGTCACTACTAGTAACATAAACTAAACAATCAAGTTCAACAGGATAATATGGGCCATATCAATAGTTACAAGTTAGTCAATTTGTATAAATAATTATTGTTTACGCTAATACGTCTGAAATTTTGTTTGGTTTTATTCATTTAATTTTCGAACTCGTTTCACTTAATTTTATTGATAACTAGCTGGTACCCACGACTTCGTTCGTGTTTGTAAAGAATTTGGATAGACAGCTACCGACATCTAACCACCATAGTGCACGATGGAAGACTCGATGCTATTACCACACACAAATGCCAGTCATCTGCACTATGTAGTTCAGGCAGCAAAGTAAAATATACGGACACACATGTCTTTGGTCGAAATACTAAAATATCCTTGGTCGATCAATTTCAACCACAATATCTCCCACACTCTCACAGTTACCGAAAGTCGGTCAACGTTATTATCGACAGGTGACTCTGTGCTACTACCACACACAAACACCAGTGACCTGCGCTTCATAGATTTGGCTGAAAAGTGATACACCATGACACATGCGTTTTTGGTAGAAATATGAAAGTGCCGCAGGTCGACCACTTTCAACCACCATATCTCCCACACCCCCATAGCTACCGACATATAACCACCATAGTAAACGATAGGAGACACCATACCACTACCACACCTAACACCAATGGTCTATGCTTTTTAGTTGTGGCAGCAGAGTGACATATACGGAGACACATGTTTTAGGTCGAAATACGAAAATATCCTTGGTCGACCACTTTCAACCACCATATCTCCCACACTACCACAGTTACCGAATTTCGGCCAACCTTGTTATCGACGGGTGACCCTGTGCTACTACCACACACAAATACCAGTGATCTGCGCTAGATAGTTTTCGATGAAAAGTGATACACCATGGCACATACATCTTTGGCAGAAATATGGAATTGACACAGATCGACCACTTTCAACCTCCATATCTCCCACACCCCCATAGCTAACGACATCTAACAACCATAGTGCACGACAGGAGACTCTATTCTACTAACAAACACCAATGGTCTATGCTATGTAGTTTTGGCAAAAAAGTGAAGTATAAGGAGACACAAATTTTTGGTCGAAATATGAAAACGATCTGCATTGACCAACTTAAATCGTCATATCTCCCACATCCCCATAGTTATCGACATGCGGCCATCGTTGTGCACGACAGGAAACTCCAAGCTACTTCCACACACAAACACCAGTAATCTGTGCTAGGTAGTGGAGGCTGAAAAGTGAAATATAGGAAAACACACGTCTATTTACATATATATAAGATTTTCTCTGGATATCTGTATGGCATTATGACAGTTCTCGCTACTTACATTTCAGTGCTAACATGAATATGAAGTATGCATTTGACATCATACGAATATCACAGACACCAAACAAATGTGAAATAAAATATCATTTATGTAATATAAAGTCTTTGTACTCTCCAAACTAATAGTAACATTGAAATTTAACTAACAACATAATACAGATAACCACTGAAGACACTCCAGAAAATGGAGTGGGAGAAGTAAAAATTAATTACATTGATTATTTCTTCTTCTTTTAGTTATCAATGCGAAGATTGGTTGTAGCGATTCTCCAAGTACGCCGCTTCTTTGCCTTCCTTTTCATTCTGCATAGCTGCTGCATTCATGTCATTAAATAATTTGATTCACGTAGCTTAATCTTCCTCTGTAGTTTTTTCCTTCTGTCTTCCTTTAGTAATGAACTTAATTAAACAAACCATTGTGAAGCAACACATGACCTATCGTCCTCTTCTTTTCTGTAATTCCTTCCAAAATCTTCGCTTCTCACAAACTCTTCTGAATACTTCATGATTAATCCATCCAGTTTATCAACATCATTCGCCTATAACGCCAGATCTCAAATGCCTCCAGTTGTTGCCTTATCGCCATCCTATGGTCAATGATTCGCTTCCATATAGCGCCGTGCTCCAGACATATGTTTTCAGGACATTATTACGATTTGAGAGGGTAATGTTACAAGTGAAAAGTTTATTTCATTTATTAAAAGCAAGTTTAGCTTGGTTTATCCCAGATATTATATCTTTTCTTCTTCTCACATCTCTTGTGACTATATCACCTGGTATCTGAATTCTGTAATTGAATTCATTGTTCATCTAACTTTAACTGTATTTGTTTTTTAACTTCCCTGCCACAAATTAATACTTTAGTCTTTTTCTTCTTTTCGAGTTTATAATGCTCAGTAAGAGCCGCTTACATTTTAGCAAGTGTTTCACACAAATCACTTTCATTTTCTGAAACAACTGCAGTGTCATCTCAAATCTCAGCATGTCTATGTTTTGCACGTGAATGAAAATTTCTGCCTATACTTGATATCTCACAGCTTCCAATGCTTGTGGCACGTACATGTTGAATGGGGGAAAGAATGCAACTTGCCATACTCCCTTCTTAACTTTTTTTTTATTACTCCCGCTTTAGAGGCGGGATGAGATTGGGGACCAGGAACGGAAAGGATTTCGTCATGGCCTTTTGAAGGAACCATCCCGGCATTGCCTGGAGTGATTTGGGGAAACCATGGAAAACCCAAATCTGGATGGCTTGAAAGGGACACGAACCCATGTCCTGTCGAATGCGAGGCCAGAAACAAAGGAGAGTATACCATGTTCAGAACATTGTGCATAACGAAACATTAACCTAACTGTTCCGTCCTTCCGAATGCAAGGCCAGAGCAATATCCACTCACCCACCACGCTCGGTCTTAACTTTTGATTCCGCTTTGAATTTTTCCAAACCGGATTACCAAAATTTCATTATTATAGAGTTTCCATATGATTCTTCGATCTTTGTACTTTAGTCAAATTATTTACATAACTGAGTACTTCTTGTTCCAATTAACATTGTCAAAGATCTATGAGGGCTAGATAGAAATCCTTGTCTTTCCTTATACACCTCTCAGTAAGGACTGTAAGATCCGAGATTGTTCTCATGTGCCTCTCCCCTTTCTCAAACCAAACCGGTCATCAGTTAGCTCTAGATCAAATCTCTGTTCAATCCGACGTTGAACTATTGATGTTAATATTTTAGATGCGTGAGAAACCAAACTTAGTGTTTGAAAGTTTCACATTTATTTGCAGATGTTTTGTTTGATACAGGAACTACAATACGCTTCTCAAAATCTTTGGGTATTTTTCTGTTCCTATATGTCACAAATCAGTCTCTACAATGAGTCCTTTGTTTTACTCCTGATGCCTTTGTAAGTTCAGCTGGGATCTGATCTATCCTCTTTCAGCAGGTCTAATTGATTATTTATATGAACTGAAGTTCAGAATCTTTATGTGTTCCTTTCTTGTTCACGTTATTAAAGTTGTATCTAATAAGCGAATGTACAGGCATTGCTGCGAGCCACTTGGCTTTGAATATCCGTAGATGGCCGCTAAAATTTCCGTAGATTCGGTACAAAAATCGGAGACTCCGCTAACTGAGAGATGAAATAACAATTATCGAAGAGAGAGTCAAAATTCATTTTTTGCTGACATTAAATTGAGCATATCTTCTGTAATCGGAAATGTTAAAAACTGCGACCCCTTTAATTCTCGGATATTGGTTAAGCCTTCTGGGAAGCCACTTCTTTGTAAGCCGTGCCAGGGAGCATGACCGTGCATAAAGAGTGCGCCGGTAATTTTGTATTACAGTCTTTAAGATCTAAAATCTGTGACCATACAAAATATGAGTTTTATTTCAATCGTTGGTTTACGCGAGTGGTTGAAAGAAACGATTCACAGTTATTGACAATTCTGTAATGGATTAACACTATGCGCTCAAAGTTTAACAAAACACCAATTTAAGGAAAAGTCAACAAATGATACAAAGTATAAAAAATACCAGAAATTTTAACAAAATCAGAAATCCTAACTTTTCATAAAAATTCGTAGAATATCACGCTGTGTGGAGCAATACTTATATTGGTGCAGAACATCCTTTGCCTCTCCCAGCTGCATAGTGACGATGTAAATGTAGAAGGTGTTGGAGTCAGATTTCTTATCTCTGCCGTGTAAAAAGTGACACGAAAAAGTGTTCTTTTTCAAGCCACCTTTGCTTGACCTCAATGCAGATTCCACTGCAGCGAGTATAGCAGTGTATCTGCAAATAAAGTTTTCTACGAATGCAGTGCGTAGTTGATTACACAGAGCTGATTGTCTGCTTTGGATGCATTCGGACGAGAGTTAATTTTCTGCTTACACGTGCTCAACGAGATTAGAGATGCAAATTCCAGCGTGCACTGCAGTCAGCACTTTGCCCGCGTTGGCATCATGCTCATCGACGGTAAGGGGTACTTCCGCCAAAACTGAGTGAAATGGAACCAGCGATTAATCTTCATACGGGAAACAGTCTTGTTTGAAAGCAAAAAATAACAGCTACCGTACCCGTTAAAAATATATAAGTCGATATTTAGTGTCTTTTTCTAAAAGTTTGGACTGTAGATAAGATAACATCTTCAAGAAGTCCAAACTTCTGGTAACTAAGGTTGAGAGGCTTATATGCATATTGGATATAGTTGTTACGCATATTTATCTGTTTGTATCTGCCATAGTATTTATTAGTAGGCCTATTTGGTTTAATGGGTATAAGGCCGAGTAAAATTATTTAGTTATATACACTTGTATACTATCTTTGACGCGGTGAATGTCAGATTAAAAATGTAACGATTGCGATTTTGCTTTTTTTCCCCCTCTTTTTTCCGTATAATCGTAGTAGCAGGGAAAATGCTGTTAATACTTACAGAAATCTAATTTGATTATTATTGATTGACAGAAAAACATTTTTAAATTGTAAAGATACCATTCACTGTTAAACAAATCGTTCTGCGTGAAACAGTAGTACTCATTTTAGTGCGAAATTAAGTATTATATACAATAAGTGTGGTTTCGTCTGTGCAGTGAACAGGTTATTGTCAGATTACGAAGAAATAATATACAAATAAGGGTTGTGATCTTGGGCTACAAGAACCCATAATTGTGATATTTACCCACCAAGGTCCAGCTCATTTGTGAAATAGAGGTAGTCCTGATTAATCATTTTGTCTGCCTTGTCAACCATTTGCAACAAATAGAGCTCTGCCAAATATGTAAGGAGATTTCTCACCTTATGGAAAGTTGCCATGAATAAGCTTACCGAGCTCTGGAATAACAAAGATCCGCGTGTTGAAATACTTTTTCCCGTTTTCCCCTCTGGCTGTAAAACATGGACTCTCAAGGTCAATTGCATTGAGATGTGCTGCTGGTTTAGAATGCAGTGTGTTTCTGAACGAATTAGACTTAATGCATCATTATTCAAACTCCAAGATTTCTCGAATCATGAAGAGATTCTTTCAGTTCGTCGTACATATAGCAAGAAGGGACCGTGAAAATTTTTGGATTTGATCGTGGATGGGACGGTTAGCAGAAGATGGAGAGGAAGAACAACAGCACGCGAAAGAATGGATCAATTGGAAACATCTTCATCAATTTCTCACATAAGCTGAAAACTGGTGAGAGTGGAACAAATACGAGCAAATTGTGCCTAAATTCAATTGGCAACGACCCTCAGGAATGAGTCAAATAATAAAAATTAGAAATATTTTCAGCAAAATCATCTGCGGCGTAACCTTTATATGAAGTTCGTATGACAGCTGTTTTATTTGCTTCATCTACAGCTCTATCATAATCGTGGTGCCGTAATTTGATGCTGGATTCTTATGTAACTCGACTAGACAAATCGAGATATCGATGGACAAAACTTAGTTATATGAATATTCTTGTGGCTTTATCTACATTTCAGCGCCGCATTTAGCCTATCCACAACCGTTAGGATAAAAAAAAAAGGCACCTATTGACCATGTTCGTAATTCTTTGTGACTTTGGAGAAAGTTTTTTCTGGTGTAGGCCACATTTCAACCTAACAACCTCACTTTCGAGATAGTATACCTCGAGAACTGGCCGAGATATCAAAAAACTGTACTAGCTTTGATTCGTCGAGTTACATAAGAATCCATCAACAAATTGTGGTGGCACGGTTATTGTAGAATCCCCGTTCCTTCTGTCACTGGATGATAAACTCAGTTTCTAGCCAATCAACGGTGAAGGGCTTACAGACAAAAAGCAAGTGTATCTGTTTTTGATATGGTAGAGGTGGCTTAGCTATACTTAGTTCGTATCCTCAAATTATAACCAAATAAGTAAAATCCAAGGTTATTTCCATCATACAACATTGTGACTCATAAAATGGAAGTCTGACAGTATAAAGCAACGCCATACGTACGAAACGGCGTATTTGTCTTTAAGCTGCTAGTAAATGTCATTAAAAATAATGGTTTTTAAATGGACATTAACACGTAACAAATCTTAAAGATTTGTTCAATATAATAATAATAACATGTATGCGCTCCTGGACCACCCTTATTATGTCTAGTAAAATATATTATGACATTATTATTTAAATCTAACTGTTATATGCATTGAAAATAACCATATACGAGGGGTAGCCAAAAAATCGGAATTATTTTTTAAAAGCTATATACTTTCAAATTTTTTAGAAAACAACTTTAACTCCTTCAAAATACCTTCCATTACAACTAATACATTTGTCCCACCGGTGCTTCCACTATTCGAAACATTTTCTGTAATCATCTTTAGAAATGACTGACAGCTCCTTCCTCGTTTTTTTTTTTTGACCTCTACAGTGTTGTCAAATCAGTGTCCTTTCATGCCCCTTTTCAGGCGTGGGGCAGCGGAACCTTGCCAAAAACTGCCTAACAGAGACAGCTGTGTATGCAGGTGCATTTTTGTGGTGGTGGAAGAACCAGTCTCCTGTCTGCCACAAATCGGGTCTTTTTTTAACGAACACTGTTGCGTAATCTTCTTAAAACTTCAAAATAAATGGTTGGATTGACGGTCTGATGTGGGGGAACAAACTCTAAATGAACTACGCCCTTGGCATAAAAAATGCAAATGAACATTATTTTGATGTTTGATTTGACGACATTTTTTTGGACGGAGTGACAATGACGTCTTCCATTGGCTTGACTATTGCTTAGTTTCTGGGTCGTAACCATAGCACCGTGACTCATCACCAGTAATGACCTTTGACAGATAATCTGGATCAATTTCAAGCTGTTGTTTGAAAGCACGACATGTTTCAACTCAACCTTCTTTTCGATTGACAGTCAGAGCCCGAGGAACAAACTTGGCAACAAATCTTTTCATTCCCAAATCTTCGGTTAAAATTCGCTGAACCGAGCTCCAAGATAACTCACTAATCTATGACAGTTGGTCAAGTGTCTGTTGATGGTCAGAGAGCACAACCTCTCGAATTTTTTCAACATTTTCGTCGATTGGGGCAGTTGATGGACGTACAGAACGAGGTTTGTCATCAATAGACATGTCGCCATTTTTAAACCGAGCGAACCACTCGTACACTTGAGTTTTTCCCATAGCGTCCTCTTTGTAAGCTATTTTCAATATTAAAACAGCTTCAGCATCATTTTTACTGAGTAGAAAACAAAATTTCACAGCTGCACGTTGTTCACTTAAACTTGTCATCATCAAAAACTAAACAATAACAAAACAGTGCTAGCAAAAACAATCACTGCAGATTAACAATACAAGCCAGGTCGACAACACAGGTGGCACTGAACTGACAATGAGTTGCACTATAAACGCTTAGTGACAGAAAAGCGAACTACACAAGCTCCGCCCATGGCAATGCTATTCCGTTTATTTTTGGGTACTCGTACTATCATAATTTTACAACATACGTAATTTGTAATGAAGTGATGATGATGTCTTGATCTATACTGAACTGATTGCTTTTCGCCAGTCTGTACCCGTGAATGTTTCTCGAAATTCTTAGCTTTCATTTTTCCGTCTCATGATTTGGAAAGAAGCCCTTTCCTTTCTCTTCCTGATCTTTCGTTCAGCACTGAAATTTTCCTACCATTGAAAAAAATGTGTACAACACCACTGAAGAGACTAATTTACTTCCCGTTTTCCCTCTCCAGTACATTCACGGCAGTGAAACCACTTCTTACACTCACAACAGTTCAAATTCTTCGTCAAGATTCTGCGACAGGAGCCAAACTTTCCAGATGAGATTTTTCACCGACTAATTCAAGCAATGCAAAAGAAAGCAGCATCAATCAATGATGTTTAAGATTTTCGTTAAATTTAGCTTTTAGTATCTCCTAAACGAACCTTAAGGATAGTAAACGATATACTATAAAATTTAACTTATATTTTAGTCTCATAACAATTATACCACGCGCTTATCTGATTTTTGTTTGTTTATTTAACATTAGATTTAAACTTTACTCCTTAACCAGCTTATTGTAAGTAAAAACTAGATATAATCAAAAAAGAAGTCAGTTGAATTTTTCTTGAATAACTGGAATATTTGAACTAAGGCCTTCAAGGTGAGGTTTAAACGTTCTGAAACCTTGTAGGGCAAGAAATTTTAAAAGCTCACAATTAGATGCGGTTAATGGACTTTGAGGTGAGCAGTACATGGGATTTTAAAAGAAGAAATGGGTCTTATGTCGCTATAAATAACGAATAATTCAACGCTTGCAGATGATGCATAAATATCAGACAAAAAATGCGTATTCAACTAACAAAATTTGACAAGGATCCGTATTAGGTAGAGTAGTCGCTTTGCTTATTACGAGCGTGTTGCGATTATTGGATGGTTTCAGCGTTAACGCGTGGACGTCCTCACACGACTTGGTTTCCAGGCCACAGCCACCGCACATTACAGAGTTAATTTTCATTTCGGACGGGTGGTTCCATTAGGCGACAACTTGTGTCAGAAACTGCGCCATTAATTAACTAACGTCGAGGGCGGCAGGGAGTGCCATCAACAACAGACTACGCGGCGCCACACACCCAGTGCCTAGGCTTACAGCAACTCAAAACAAATAGCTTGACACATGAAGAAGAGTTGCTATTTTATCTATCGTACGGCAAAGAACTAAATTAATATATATAAATTATACACAAGAACGTTGGCAGCATTCACAAATTGATATCCAGTTATTGCAACCAAGCTAGAAAGACGTTATAGCACTGATAAAATCTAGAGATGGTTCATTGTACTTCCTTAGAGATCTTTCCTTAATGATGTATTCCACAGTATGGGAAAGAGCTCCGCAGTCATGGACAGCAGAATCCCGAAGTTCCCATTTATAGAGCATGGTGTTGCCTTTGGCGGGGCTTGTTATTAGTTTAATCCACTGGTCCCTCTTCAGAAGGAATCCCGGAAGTCTTATTGTAGATCCTTCAATATCTTGATGATTCACAGGTGCAGAGTTCCAGCTTTGTTTCCATTTTTCCTTGACATTGATGTCTGATACGTCATGCCATCCTGAATTTCTAGATTTAAGACGAGTTGTGGGTAGTTCATTACGGACCTCGAGGATTGCGAGAATCTATGGTTGGTCACGATGATGCACCTATCTCCACTCACGTCCCGTTGCTTCTTGACGTCTTATCTCTGGATATTACTAATGACATGTAACCAGGGGAGCGAGGTGGATTATTACTCTCATTCACTCATGTACGTCGATTTTTCTAGTGTGAGCACTACGTTGCCACACTGGAGCACAGTACTCGGCTACAGGGTACACCATGGTGAGGGGCAGTTGTTCGTAAATAAGTCCGTGTATGCTCCCCATCAAGTGCCAGTAGCTTCTTCATGACATTATTTCTTAAGTTTCTGACTTGTGTTTTGCAAATATTTTTGAGCGTTAAGGAACGGTCTAAGGTGATGCCAAAGGAAGGTAGAAATTGCGTCTAACATTGTGTTGGTAGAAGTTCACTTTGAGCTGCTGATGCGCACGAACGTCGCTACAATATCTTTACAAAATGAGCGGAAAAATGCACTTATAACATTTGAAAAAGCAGCATTCAATCTTAAATTATAATTTACTAGTTCTTGCCCATTACTTCGGCCACGGGGATGAAAGAAGCTCTGAGTCGTTTTGTAATCGCCCAGCAAATTATCATTATCAATTTACTCACATTCTCGTATGCAATTAACATTCAACTCGGCGGCTTTGATATACTACAGCCATCTATCGTGATCTACATCTACATCTATACTCTGCAAATCACAAATACTGTGGGTGGCAGAGGGTGCTAAGCACCAATCCTAATTCTGCGCATTCCAATCCCGAACAGATCGAGGAAAGAAGGAATACATAAATGAATCAGTACGGCATCTTATTTCTCTAATCTTATCCCTCCTGTCATTGCGACCTAAATAGGTTGGCGGAAGAAGTATTTCGTTGCACTCGTAACTTAAAGATTTTCGCATATTCTCCAGCAAATTCAAACGAAAACGACGTCGTCTGTCCGCCAAACAATCCCAGCCCAACCCACGAATTAGCTCTGTGACACTTACGTAAGGACTGTAACTAGCAGTCACGAATCGAGCGGCTCTTCTCTGTACTTTCTCTAATGTGTCAATCAATCCCTTGCGATACGGATCCCAAATTCCACAACAGTATTCCAAATGCGGACGCACTAGTGTTTTGTACGCTATTTCCTTTGTATGAGCATTACAACTTCTCAAAATACGTCCTATGAATCGTAGTTTGGAATTAGCTTTTCCTACAACGGAAGTTATGTGCAAGTCCCATTTCATGTTGCTTTGTACTGTTACGCCTAGATACTTCAGGGAATCTACAGTGTCAACAACTGAATTGTTAACTTTGTACTCCAGAGCAAGCGGGGTCTTTTTATTACTTATGTGCATTGCCTTGCACTTTTTACAGTTAAGTGTAAGCTGCCATTCACGGCACCATTCCGAAATAACATCCAGATCGCGCTGAATTTCTAAGCAATCGTCGGAGCACCTCACTTCCCTATAAATAAGTGCATCATCAGCAAAAAATCGCATCCTGCAATTAACGTTGTCACCGAGATCGTTTATAAAAATTAAGAAAAGAAGTGGTCCTATTACACTTCCTTGAGGAACGCCCGAAGTAACATCTAGTTTAGAAGAGGCTTCCCCGTCTACAACGACATACTGTGACCGACCAGTTAGAAAATCGCGTATCCATTCGCAAATCTGATCAGATATACCGTACGCTCGGATCTTCGCTAAGAGTCGGTTGTGTGGTACAGAGTCAAAAGCTTTCTGAAAATCCAAGAAAATAGCAGATATACCAGATATTACCGGAACGGATTTATAGATGGCCTTAGGGTAGACACATTAAATACGTATGAGACTATCAGATTTTAATTTTCTGCTCCATTCCCAGTTAAGATGGAGTATTTATATAAACCTAAAATTTTGTATCCGATTCGTAAAGTGCTTGATTTTAGTTTAAAAATCAATTTGTTTCGTTTCGTGTTTCACGGCTTGTGAAGAGCTCATCTTCTTTGAAAGTTCTATTCTGTTTATGATTTATTCGAAGTATTTCAAATTTCTTTTCGATATCTTAAAATGAAATTATTTGTATGTTTTTACAAAGTTAAAGCATATGCACAAATTGATTTAAGTTCGTTTCAACAGTTCTTATATGCGCTGCCATGAATTTTTCTTTGTTCCTGTGAAACACTTAAAGATGTTAGTCATTCGGAATCAGCGTTAAACTATAGGTCCAGCCTCAACAGAAGTGAAAAACACGGCAAATCAAAAGTCTGTTCCTTGGAGGCCGCACAACCATTAAGCCTCCAGGACAACATTGCCAGTCCATACTATTTTTCTGCATAAACCATTGTTAGGAAAAAAACTTTTATGTATTCCTCATACGCGCTATTATCAAGAGAAAAAAAAATCATCGGTTTCATTTCTTCCAGTCACTGTAACGGTTATTTAAGACTATCAAAAATAATTCAATTCTTTTTGTGATGTTTTACTAGTCATCAACGACGAGATCATTAAAGCTAGCTGAGGAATGGGAAAAAAGAACAGGAGGGAAACACACCATGGCGTCTGTGAAGGAATCAACCCCGCATTTACATAGAGTGATTCCGGGTAATCATGGATAAGTGAAATCTGGGAGGCCAGACAAACTAGGAAAGATATCAAGAAGCAGTGTAAAATGACGTACTCAGTGAACCACTTGTATCGGCGTGTTGGTGCTGAAAATGCAGAGAGGCACGCGGCTGATAAACAGCGGAACCTCCCCTCAAGCGGTATATTTATTTCGAGGCGCAGGGTAAAAAGTTTGCGTGACACACGGTTCAGACATAAATTCTGGAAGTTAAACTTTAATCCTCATCTGTAAAGTAAAATTTGTGTCTAACTTACATAAATTTATTTCAGGTAAACAGTTGTTTACGCTCCTTCAAACAAAAAGAAACGTATTTCTTTATAAAATGTGAAGTAATTCGCAATGTTAGAATGTGTACCATACAGGAGAATTCAGTTCCTCTAAACGTCAAGGTACACGATATACCTTAAGGTCTAATATTAACTGGCGTCTGAAAAAAAAACACCTCACAATATAGTGCCAGGTAATATAAACCGAATAACGACGAGTTGGAAAACGGAACTGGAACTAAGTAGACGAAAAAGTTTTCAAATCTGATAATGGAGATATAGACTACCATAGCTACCGAATATCAAACTTTCCTAAAATCATTTTGTTCTTTGCTGGTTACGAAGTGTGCAAAACTATTTAACACAGACATAAACACTACATGCTGTAAATAACTAAAGCGAGGTCTGATGATAGTTCGATATCCCGAACGGAAAATAATCTTGGGTCACTGTGTTAACCTTAAGTTAATGGATTTTTACAGTTTCCACGAAAGTTAACAAAGGTAATATTTCAGTCGTGTTTATTCGAATACTGTGGCGTATCAAGCGAAAATAACGCTTCCAGTACCTGACTACATTAACTAAACAAGAATTTTTTTCCACTCGTTTACATTAAGTAAGTGGTCTTCGATCATCCCTTCTTCTCAACGTATTACTTCTAATTCTTCTATCACTATCCATCTAATCTTCATTGCCAAAATACACTCCAAGCAATCTCTTCACCCGCCTTATATCATCCATTGACTCCGAACTTATCTTCTTTACCATGACAGTTTTTGATTGTTTTCTGCGTTAATTGCTGCAAAGTTGCCCTCCTTTCCATCCCCTGCAGCTCCTGTATTTGATGCACATAATGTAGTTCCCTTACTAAACCGCTATATTCAATCAATTTTTTTTTTTTTTTTTTTTTTTTTTTTTTTTTTTTTTTTTTTTTTTTTTTTTTTTTACGAATGTTTCGTACTTATTCCCTTCCTTCCCTGGTACCTCGCAACATCATCTTCTCCAGTAAATGTTGAGTTTTGAAATCTTTCCCTACCAACTGTCTAATGTAATTTATTATCAAATGTTATACCAATATATTTACTCTTTATGTCCCCAACGAGCAACTTCTCCTTCACTTTGTAATCATAAAAATTTATTTTTCTACCTGTGTATTTAATAAGATGACTTTTGGCACTTATCTCTAATCCAAGTTGGTCTATCTAGCTAGAAATCGTATCCAAATCTCTCTATAGCTGTTCACAATGCTATCGCACTTCTCTGCAAACAAACCAACTTCTAACGGTAAACCATCAACACAATCATTCATTAAACTAACTAACAATAATGGTACCAATACACAACCTTGTGGCATTCCTATTTTCACTTCCCCCTCTTTTTTCGTGTACAGTAGAATTAAAAAGCAGTGTGTCGAATAAGTTCGCATATTGTCAACCCGTGCAGAAATATTTGAAGCTCCAACGTGGAAGGTATGAGGAAAAATTTACTAGTAGTTTTATCCCGGCGAGGAGAAATGACCAGAGTAAGGTAATAGCCGAGACGAATTTCTGCTACAGATATTCTTACGAGTGTGACGTCACGATGAATACCTCCTCAGAGCTCCCATCTGCTCGAGTAGGGCAAGGCGCTTCACTATCCGACATGTCAGGCAATCTACTGATGGACCCCGGTCGTAACTCTGCAGTCCTTGAGACCTCCAAGTGGCCTCCAAGTCCCGAGGGAGGCGTAAGGCGACCTCGAGTGTTTACTTGAGGGCAGGCGTGCCTCAAAATGGCTGTCGTCTGCTTTACAGCTACTTCACCATTAACAGATACTTGTCCACGTCACTAGAAGTTTATTCACAGACACATAGGAGTCTTTAGATATATGCTTTCATCTTTACGAGTATAGAATAGTACAGAGAAGCTATACTTGTACGAAAAACTACTATTAGAATATTCCAATTTAATCAACGCTTGAGGTTCTTGTGAGCTTTCATAATAATTACTTAATTATCCAGGTAGTATTGGTCAATTATGATCCTTTTTCTACCACTCACATTCGTACAAATCGTAGCAGCGTGTTTGGACTAGTGAGCCAACCCGTTGCGAACACATTTAAGCTGTTGCTCCTTTATTTATGTAATACAGTTATTTAAGATACGATTTTGAATGAAGGGACGAAAGTTACTAAAAATAATAACACAATTCTTAGGTTTACACATACATCACTTTTTGCAAAACTGAGCTGATACGTCGACACAGATTTGAAGTAAACAACTGTAATCACTGATGTATACAATTTCCGTCTGGTTATCGACCCTAACAATCACTACATGCAGTTCTACAGACTACCGCCATGACACACAGGAATCACTCCACGCTGAACGCTAGCCTATACACAAGAGACAATTTACACCACTCTCTGTCTTCACTCTCAACAACCAAAGATACTAATAATAACTTACAACTAGCAGACTACACTACCCCAAAGATTATACATCCTGCTGAACTGTGGAACCTTACCATACAATTTTAAATACATACAAAATTATGGAACTATATGCATAGCTAATTAACAAAATGATTGAGGGGAGGTGATGTCACATACTCATGACCATTATCTTCTGTTAATGATATATTCTCCCGCATACAACTATAGAAACGGATAGGTATATTACATAATATTACATACACTCACTTAGGGTGTCTTGGCTTGTTAATATTTAGGACTATCTGTTATAGATATGCTTCTTTTAAATAATAAGTTCAACTGTTGAGTAATATTTACCAACAAAATGTAAATGGCAGGTCCATATTTCATTGGAATCGATCAAAAAGAATTTTTGGTTTACTTAATAGATTAATACCAACTACAGATAACGTTAAAAATATGCCACAAGGTCGTTAAGAGGAAAAACAACCCTTTCCGGGCAATGCTTGCTCATAATGCAGAACTAGCTGATGGATGCACAGCGACATAAAGCGATTAGTATCACATCATTACTAAAAGATGTTTTGGTCACGAGCCGTTCATAATAAACGAAATCGGTAAAAATATAAGGTCTCTACTATTGGTAACATCATATCCTACGTTTAAAGGGTCAAAAGTATCATTGTTATCAAACCTTCTTCTTAATCTTCTTTTAACGAGCCGTTTATCTACGCTAATACCTAATCGAAATCCAATAAATTGAGGTATCATTTTAACGATTAAGGTCTCAGTTTCGGTAACATAATATGTTAAGAAAAGAATTTCTCAGAATTCGATCCTTAAATGGGCAAAAGTATCACTATTAAGGTCACTCATATAAGACAGTTCAGAACCAAGCCGGTAAACATCGCTGGCGTCGTTAACGATTGATCGCGTTGCCACTAGATAGCTTCAACATAGCACAGAGATACGGATATACTTTGTGTGTTTACGTTGAAGTAGACGGCTGCAGGATAGCGTATATCAGGTGAAATAAGAAAGATATTCTTACGAATGAGACTGTTCTTCTTTCAAACTGCTACAAACCACCAAACACGCTATTCATCGCATTTTGTTCGCGAAATTTTCGCACAGGTTTAGTGTTTGCTTACACAATTGCTAAAAAAACATTTTATTTGAGAAATTTTAGCACGGGGGTATCTAGTTATTTTTATTATTACCGAATATTGTAGCAATGGCAATTTCCTTGCACACATGCACTTGGGGAAGGGAGGAGTTCACCCATTTTGGCAAGCGGTTTGCCAAAAGGCTGGTGGTCTTTCCAAAGCACTGACCAGGTTGGTACGACGATGTCCTCTCCGTTAGAGCCAAGTGGGGCGGAACGATGAAAACAGGACAGAGGCGAGCAGCAGGCAACAACTCCCGAACGAAAGTCCGGGGGTTATCTGGAAGCTGTGTTGTTTCCAGCTGAACTGGTCGATCCAGGCGTCGGCTATTGTCCCGCTACCTGGACTCTGCAGATACGCGCTAGCCCTGCCACCGTGACGACATCCTGGACTCTCTCTCAGTCTCCAATGGCGATTATGATAATCAATGATTTAATGGTTGCATTAATACAATATATATTTTTATACTCGTGCGTATTATATGGCTCTGTCATGGAAAACCACACATGAGTAACTAACCTTCTCGTCCTCCAAAACCAAGAAACTTGTCTTGCTGCTTCTGATCGTTAGCTCGTTCTGTAATCTGGAAAACAGACCAATCTGCACCATTTCCTTCTCGTAGTCTTCCTTTCATTTGTGTACATTTCATCCATCGTAAATCTCTTCAACCATATACTTCACAAATTTCAATGTTCAAACAACACTTCACATACTTCTGAGTCAGTCTTACTGAAATGCAATAATTCTTAGTATAGAGCATGACGCAAACAATCTTCGACATTAATATTCTAAAATGATACCGATATTTATTCACACCAAATTATATAAACGTCTTTGTGTTCTCTGTCATCAATGCAGTTGAACGTTCCGTTACTCTTAGGAAATGTTTAGTTGTTATGGTTACGGCAGAGTTAGAAGAAATATTCCGAGCGTGGTGGTGTAACGGCTAGCGTTCTGGCCTCGCATTCGGGAGGACGGCGGTTCGAATCCCCGTCCGGGCATCCAGATTTGGGTTTTCCAAGGTTTCCCAAATAACTCGAGGCAAATGCCGGGATGCTTCCTTCAAAAGGCCATGGCCGAATTCCATTCCTTGCCCCCCCATCCTTTTCCGTCTCTAAAGACCTAGCTGTTAAGAGACGTTAAGCAGTTAAAAAAAAAGAAGGAATAACGCTATTGTATTAGTAAGTTAAGCCCGAGTCGTTACGTACAGGAAGGTAAGATAGTTACGCTAGAAATACCACTTGAGCGTTTTAAAATGAACACGCCGTTATCAGAATGGATGTTTTAAAAACGTGAAGTGAAACATTAATTTCGTTACAGTCACTGCCCATAAAGAACTTCCATTCCTCGGTCACCAAAGATTGCTTCTGCTGATGTAGTTCAGCGTTGGAGTAATAATAAAAAAAAGGACACTATTAGAGTTATCTCTTTTAATATGGGGACAATTTAAAGACTGAAATAAAGTGAACAAGAGTTGTATCCTCTGGTGGCCGAGAAGAACCTATTAAACCGAGCGTGGTGGGTGAGTGGTTAACACTCTGGCTTCGCATTCGGGAGGACGCCGGTTCGAATCCCAGTCCAGGCATCCAAATTTGGGTTTTCCATGGTTTTCCCAAAATCACTTCAGACGAATGCCGGGATGCTTCCTTCAAAAGGCCATGGCCAAATTCCTTCCCGTTTCTTGTCACAATCCCATTCCGCCTCTAATGAACTCGACGTCGATGAGGTGTAAGCCATCAGTAAGAAAAAAGAACCTATTGATATAACAGCAACAAGCAAAGATATTCAACATATAAATCCGACAACGTCCACCCTATTCTCCAACACCTAGGCAGATATAAGAGAAGCTTTCCTTGCCAAATGGTCCGACGTTCTTACATGAATAAGGATTCAAACCAAAGTATTGTACGTTTGCGTTCGTGTCGTGTGGTTTTTTTCATTACTTATGGCTTTACACCTCGTCGACATCGAGGTAATTAGATGCGAGTTGGATTGGTACAAGAAATGGAAAGTAATTCGGCCATGGCCTTTTGAAGGAAGCATCCCGGCATTCACCTGGAGTGTTTTGAAGAAACCATGGAAAATCCAAATCTGGATGCCCAGACGTGGATTCGAACCGTCGTCCTCCCGAATGCGAGGCCAGAGCGTTAACCACTCATCCACAACGCTCGGTCGTGTGTTTTATACCCGTTGCAACCTTAACTTTGGTGAGTGATGGGTTATTTTCGCTGTCCTTTGTTAATCATGTTGCTTAAATGTCTTTTCCTTTTTCCTTAATAAAATGACTTGCATTTTAAAACCCATCGCTCCTATGAAATTTGTAAATAGTAACTTTTCTAATGCCTCATTTGATTAAGCATGTGTGAATATTTTTTTTTTTTTTAAATGGCATTCGGTTATGTTAGTCATTCAGCCAGCTCAATGTGTTTTTTTTTTCTTTTCGTTATTACAGTGTATAGATTTCATCCCAGTGTGATTATTTTCTCTCTTTTGTAAGGACGACACAAGACGAACACAACACTTAATTAAAACCACCCATGCCCTCAGCCGGACTCGAACCGGCGACACCTGCAACGCGAAGCAAGCACGCTGCCCCTACGCTGCTGGAGTCGGCTGTGTGAATAATATACATCACGTTTTCGCTTATTACTTACTATCTTAAAACAAATATGTGCTAATATTTGGGGGAGAGTAGAAAGGGGGTTAACTGCGTATTGGTTCATGTGAAATCGCTCCTTGTGTTTTTAAAAAAACCTCACGTTAAATGTGAGTCTCATGAATCCAAAAAGAGATATATCAACAGATCGGAGAATTATAAGAAATGTAAGAAGTTCCGTCTTTTACCACACTACTGAACAATGGTAATAACGTATTTTACTTTTGGTGCTTTGCGTTTGTCACATTTTTATATTATGTGGCCTTGATAATTTAATATCACAACTAACTTATTTCGGTTCGGAACTGGAATACTAGATTACCTCACGCGGAACAGGGGAAAAGTTGATAAAAATTTATGAAATGAAATTCCACCAAATGAAATGTAAGTCGAATAGGTAAAAGGAAGTTGTAAACATGAAATTGCACAAAAATATGTTCACTATTATACAATATATCGTCTCAAGTTAGAATTAAGTACCACATCTTATAATCACAATATTTTTTATGAAAAATAAAAGAATAAAGCCACCTGTATATACCAATAGCTGTTATTTAAACCGCTTACAGTCCTAATTAGTAAAACAACTAACCACGAGAGGACCTAAACGTCAATATGTTCATAGTCAGAAGTTTATACAAGAGTGCGATATTACACAGATGCTTGGAAAAATTTTGTGTGAATCCCATCAGCAGTTCTTTGTTAGATTTCACAATATCGCATCCCAGTTACAGAGAGAATAAAAAGATATGCAAACAGATACACAGGAATGGTGAACGAAAAACGATTTATTAGATCTCACAGAGTGAAGAAACTTTGAAATATAGAGATGAAAATTTGACACGATTGCTATATCTTCTCTGCACTGTGATACATCGAAAAAAAAAGGAATTATAGCGCTTAGTGATGATTTTTAAAATCATTTAAATATTTAACAAGTGTAACACCATGATCCAATAAAGAAAATGCGAGTTATAATTTTTAAAGCTTCTAACTCGGGATTTACTTCTATTTTCTCATATTTTGGCCTTCTAATATGAAATTATAATTGCTGTTTTACTGACTCTGTAATCTACTGGATTAGTAAAAAACTGACCTCCAGGTTTAAATGCATTTTCACCTGTTTTTTATTTTTTAAAAAAAATTTGGCAATATTTCATATTTCCGTCCGTCAAATTGTATATCTATTTTTTTTCTTTTGTACCTTTCTCGCAGGATTATGAAATTTCAAGTACTGAAATATAGGTTCCCCATTGTACAGTGTTTTTGTTTTTTTCTCTCATTCAAGTAATTATATTTTAAATATTTTCTTTGATAACTCGGGAATTTTAAAATTCTAATTAAATAACGATAAGCCGGTAGCTCTAAATTTCAAACTAACGTATTAACTACAGTAGACCTTTCACTAGATAATATCGTGCAGTAGTTACCCATATGCAGAACATCCTCTGCTGTAGTTAAAAATCCAGCAATTCCTTGTTTCGAATGTGTCGTACGATTAATAAGTCTCGAGGAGTAAATGAAGTTAGCACTGTTTCTTAGCGGGCAGAGCAAGCAGTCAGAGATATTGATACGCGGCAAGCTGTACAGGTCGTGGCCGCCATTGTCTGCAGACAATGAGAATCTGCGATGCCCTTCGCCCCCACCAAGAATCAGATCCCGAGATCTGAATAAATCCCCTTTGGCCGTGTTAGCACAATGGGAACCGCAGTTACAGCAGCGTATAGTTCTCGAGTTCCTGGGGTGAACCACAGTTCCGATTCATTTTAAACAATGGCTGTCGACACGAGGGATCTCATTCAGCAAGGACGAAGAACAAGAATTATTGATAAACATTGTCGGGTAATCGAGTCGCATTGGAAACCGCATATCGGAGACATTTTATACGTATCAACGATATCGTTTGAAGCACCAAGATAAGATAAACGTTGTACACTCATCTCCATATGCAAAACGCATTTTTTCGTCGTCCTATATTCGAGACGCATATTGTTGGTCGTTGCGGCACCTTGATGGTGTCCGGCTGATAACACCAGATTCTAGTCCCACAGAGTAAGAGAGGTGATGGTGCACAATTCCTAACCTCTAAGTCCTTAGTTGAGTCCCAAACCTTTCCTCAAGAAGGGTACATGATACTGTTAATAGTGATTCGTCCGTCGGATGAAACGTAAAATTCGGTGATCTCATGGAGACTCATAACACAATTATGATCACACACACCATCAATATCGGTAACACATGTACAAACTTCTACACTTGGGAAGGAAAATGGGAAACCTCTTTTGTTGTATTTTTTTTTCTTATGACTTTACGCCTCAGCGTGGTCCAGGTCATTAGAGGCAAGAAAGAATTGGAGGCAACGAATGGAAAGGATTTAACCATGACCTTTTACGCCTGAACAGACTTCGTGAAACCACAAAAAACCGAAATCAGACCCCAGTTACATTTGTTCTGGTAGTTACCATTCGTGGTAGCCATCATTGACCGGTTTTTTCACATAGAATGTTAGTTATAAGTTATCGGCAAAATTAGGTAACTGTGATTTAACGTCTCCGCATCCACACTTGTTAAATCTGAAACACTGTATATTAAGAATCACATCTTTGGTTCTTCAAGCAATCTTCTGTCGGTGTTTATTTTTCTTCTATTTATTTACGTTAGCACATCACATGGTATGATTCACTACAGATATAACCTTCATCAATCGCTTCAGGAAAAGGATACGAGTTGAATGCAGCGATAACAACCCGGAGGTCTGCACTCGGAGACCCAAAGCTAATGAAGCTATTCACTTATAAAACAGTGAACAGAACTGACTGGATCTCACTGATGTAAGAGAATAGGCCTAACCTTCACAAGAAACTGTGGCTAGGAGGCGATAAACATGAATCAAAGATGGCAGTTATGAATTCATTCAACTAATCACTGGCTGAAACAATACAATTGTAATAGCTTAAGATAGTTCTTTCATCATTCAGTAATTTGAAAGAGTACTATTGAGGTTCAAGACAAGTGGTTTTTCTAGAATGCCTCAGACGTATTTACAAGTACTTTGAATTCATTGCTTAGAGTAAGTTTTCTTAGAGATTCTTGTAACATATGTCTTAATGCGTTTGAGATTTACACACCAAGTTTGTCTGTAATAAGTTTTGTGTTTTGAAAAGCTTCTTCCAATGAACTTTCTTTCAAGAACCTGAAGTAATTCATATCTGAACACTGATTAAACTGTTTTGTCTTTCGAGGTAACGGCCACAAAATGCACCCGGCAATTAGTTACTGAAAAATTATATTATTAGTAGTCAAATTATTCGAAAATGTGGTGGTCAACTGCTTAATACTCCCACTACAGTAAAGTACTTGATTAATTGTTCCAACTTTCCCTGTAATAAGGTAGTTTCTCAAACGAGGGAGTTCTTTAAACTTTACCAATAAAAACATAGTTTCATAACATGTCGATCAATGTCTGGTCACATTTATCCATAAGGGAGATAATACATTACGATCGAATTCCTCTCCTAAGTTCGGGAAGGCACTACCAATTAACAACATGAGCGCCTGACCAGTTAGGTAATAACTGGTCAACTTCCCTGTCCTTGCTTGCAGCTTGCCCCTACTCGTATGCGAGCGTCTATAAACTTCGTAGCTCGGTGTAAAAAAAAAAGAGGGGGGGGGGGAGTGTTCCGAGTCAGGCCACGAAGCTTTTCATTCATATGGTTTGTCACAGTTAAAATTAGGTTCATAACACACAACAGCATGTAAATATTTATTTATCTCATCTAATTAGCTCCATATGTAATTTACGATAGTCTGACAGGAGAAAAACAGTACAAATGCCTTCTGCAATCAGCATGGAAAAATGGGGGAGGGGGGGGTTAGAGACAAAAGCCACTTAGGGCTACGTAGAGGGAAGTCCAATATGGAGCTACGTGGTTTATGGACGCTCCCTATCTACCCATTCAAAACTTCTGGATGCTTACAGACTACAAATGTGGCCACTAGCTGCAATTGTTACTGAAAACTAACAATCACTGGACCGAGGAGCAATCAGCTGTTATTAAATTAGTTCTACAAAAACCTAAATGTCATAAAAATCATTCAAAATAATATAGCAATGAGCTGGTTATTGGCCACTCTTCCGCAGTTGCTCGTTAAATATTTGTAAGTGAAAACACCGTCTCTTAACAACTGTTATTTAATTCATGTAGCCTCTCACGCGTTTAGTTCTTATGGAATGGGACATCATCAGTGACTGTAAATGTTAATACAAGGTGATGTTAAGAAATTTGCATTATTTTTATACATGAGTAACTGCTAACAAAGTGCACTCTATTCACGAATTTTGGTAGAAACAGTTACCAAAAAAAAATAAAAAATAATAATACACGTAGCCCTACGTGGCTTTTGTCTCTACTCCCCCTTTTCTCCATGCTGATTCCAGAAGACATTTTGTACTGTTTTTCTCCTGTCAGACTATCGTAAATTACATATGGAGTTAATTAAATGATAGAAATAAATATTCCGATATTTTAACAAGGTATATATATATATATATATAGTCACAAGGGAATATACGGGGAAGCCCCGTATATTCCCTTATGACTATGTTGATGCTATTAAAAGCATATTCCGATATTTTAACAAGGTAATATTCTACAAGCTTCAGTAAACCAAATTATTCCTCTCATCTACGTGACAAACAAATTAAAGAATGGTTTATCAGCGGGTGATACGTAAAAGGCAGACGTCTAACAGTTTGGGCACAGTTCTAGTCAAAGAGTTGGAGAAATTAGGTCGGTATAACACGCTCAATTAATTTTTCTCGCGACGTTTAAGTTCTTACATTAAGGCTTGGCAGACTCGTAAATGAAGTTTCTCTTTATCTGACTCTACGTGTAGGCAGTAAAACCAGCTTACGACTCAGAAACCAGCGAGTTAGAGACGTGATCTTTACGATGCAATTTCAGAAGGAACCCATTCCAGAAAACTCAGCAGACAGTACCAAGCCATCATAAGCGACTTCTGTCGCCCTTAGAGCTACCGTGGATTATTTTAACACAATAATAATAATGAAGAACATACTGTAAATTGCATGAATACCATATTCTTGAAAGCGGCTAATCGTTCTACAAGCCAGCGAATAAATTTGAACTGGCTTTACAATTTATTTGACAAACAAAACTGCGGCACACTAAATAAATAAAATAGCGTTAACTTACAGTCATGAGTAATTCGGATGACACAGAGAAAAAGGATTCATCACGCGTGAAGTTTTTGCTGCAGAGAACTATCGTGTCGTAGTCATCTTTAATGGCGACGAATAAAACCTAAAAACCATCCGCACCTCCTGGAAAGAAAAAAAGAGAACAGATTTGTTATGAGGTCTGTTCATATTATCAGAAGAAAAGTTCCGAAATACTTGATACAGCTGGAAGTATTGATTCCAAGACTATCATCTCTTATTTAGCAATGCAGAAATAATTAAATGCTTCCCTATCATTCATAAACCGCATTAGTTCTTTATTTAGTTTCTGCCGTGTAGGAAGTGTAATGGTTGGGTTAGATATATTTGCTTTGATCTAGAGATTCCAAAAGGTTTTCTTACCACGCCTTCCTTACACCACAAGTAAAGTCCCCCCCCTCCCTACCCTCCTCCCCACACACAATATTACAATCCTGAGAAAAAATACAGACTGCCCATAAAAATTGATGGTAGGTAGTAACTGGAGTTACTACCGCAAATGTTAATGTGAATACGCATTCCATTAGCAGAATTAAACAACAAATTTTGTTTATAACTAACATTTTATTTACGTACAAAAGAGAAACTAGTACTAGGTATTTAACTGCTAAAAATCTTATTTAGGAACGCAAGAGAAACTACTGTTCAGTGCATGATAAAAGAGCTGGAATGGGATTCATTGGAAGACAGGAGGAGGGTACATGGCGTATATTGGTGATAAGGCGTGGAAAGCTATTGGTGTAAGAATCAAAAGTAATGCATGGAAAGGAAAAGATGGCCATGACCACAAGCTGGCACTCGATTACAAGCACAAGGGTGTAGGAAGATTCTCATTTTTTGGTAAGAGTGTCGGGGATTGGAATAAGTTATCAAGAGAAATGATGAATAATTTACCAAAAACACTGAAAGAAATTAAAGTTAAAATTTGTAGAGGGCAAATATGGGTGGATGCAGAAAAAGATGGGTGTGTAGGGAAATTGCCACCGGAGCATGCCCTCCATTGCAATTTTAATTAAATATTATTATTATTATATCGTTTAGCCCACTAAAGAGCGCGTGGAACCATTAATTTGCATTGTCCTTCTTATTCTTCTTGCTGTTCTTCTTATTTTCCCAAAACTTCCTCATCCTTTCGCTGTGGGCTTGACGTCTCTCTTGTGTCCATGCATTTCTGAGTTTCAGGTTTTTTGATGTTGGGCTCTTAGGGGCAAATTTATGTGAGGTGATCAATTGTCTATATTTACTGCGTGTGGATGTCAATGGGTCAAGGCTGGCTTCTGCAAGGTCCTTCTGGGTTTCTACAAACCAGCGTGCTTTGTTTTGTTGCGGACCGTTGACGATGTGGAAAATTTTCTTGGTAAGTCGTGAGTCATCTATTCATGCTATATGTCCATAAAATTTCATGCGTCTTTTCCGTTAAAGTGAGGTGAATCTTTCGGTCAGTGAATACAGTTCTTCTGAGCTTTTGCGCATCCAGATGCCATCTTGGATTTTGGGACCGAATATTTTTCTCAGTATCTGTCTTTCTATTTTTTCTATTCCTTTGACATTTACCGTTAATGATGATGTCTCCGTCGCATACAGTGCTCCTGGAAGAACGACGGTGTGGTAGTGATGGAGTCTGGCTTTGGTGGAAAGCGATTTCTTATTGTACGTATTCCAAGTAATAGCATATGCTTTTTGCAGTTTTTCAGCGCGGTTCTTATGGGCTTCTTTCTCAGTTCCAGTATTCCCAATAATTCCTCCTAAGTACTTAAAGTGTTTAACTTGTGTGATAGTGCCATATTTGGTCACGAGAGGCTTCAGGTTTGTGCTTTTGGAGTCCATATATTAAATATTATTATTATTATTATTATTACTGTTATTATTATTTAGAGGAGGTTTACAGAAGTTAACTGAGCAGTTAAATATTTGGCAGTCTGAGCTTGCGGATTTAAAGATTTATGTTGCATAGTTTTGCATCAAATAAAATACATACAAAGATTAGGTTGCGCAGGGCAAAAGCTATTTTGAAACTGGAAAAAAAAGAAGAGATAGAGAAGATAAAAAAATTAAAGGGCCAAGAAGAAAAGAAAGTTAGCAGTTATCAATGGTTTCAGATTAGGAAGTGAGCGGAATGCATTTGTTCTCGGATATTGTGTCTCGTGCACAAAAAAAAAACGGTGATTGGTTGTTATGGTTTGCGTGAGTGTGTTCCTAACGAAATTACCTTCAAATAAAACGTAAGAAGATCGATCATGTTATAGTGTTGTAGATGTTGGACTGTTGGAGCTATTAGTCCAAAAAAGAAACATTAAATTCGGTGGTCAAAATGAAAACCTTTTCAATCAATAAAACCATTTCTCAGGATATTTTAATGCCCCAAACTATGTCACTCACACCCTAGATCCTAACGCCCAGATCTCGCTGCTACCCATCGACTATTGGGGAAACTTCGTGGGCGCGCACGGCTTTCTCTAACTCGTCCCCCCCCCCCTCCCCTTAGTCGGTAGAGCTGACATCTCTCCGCATTTCCAAGGGGTTTGGTTTCAATCCTACCTATACTCCACTGGTTTTGCTTCCACTTTCTTACCATCTACTTTGACGTTTTCACTTTCAAAGTATCGCAATTTTTCGATATTTACTTTTATCGATCTTATAACAGTCTTGTACGCCGTGATGTGCTCCATGCGAAATAATATGATTTTTGCTCAAAGTCACACCAGAAAAGAGTGAGACCCACTACGTAAGGCCCCTAGTCGTGTATACATTCGACGTTCGCCGACGCCTAGACCAACTTACTGGCTAAATCGTGTAGATAATCATTTCTCAAACCGAGGACCAGTAATGAATAAACAATGCTATCCTCATATCCTGGAAGTGCCAGATTTTTGCCTGGTCATTGAAATATTCATGGATTTCAAATAGTTGTGCTTAAAGTTTATACTCGCTTACAGCATTACACAGTACGAGTATGGTACTAAGTTTTCAATATTCCGCTTGCGGACCATCTGAACCATCTTCACAAACCACAGATTGAGAAAAAGTTGCGTAGATGATAGGCTTCGCATTTTTTATTTCTACCCACGTTCCGCTGGTCTTGCATTCACTTTATTTCTGTGACATTTTCACTTCCAAAGTACGACGGAGAGTTGGTGGTCAGTATATATTTTCCTTACAAGCTTTCTCTATAGAAAGTTTTTTTTATTCAATAGTAATCTGTTGAGGAGTCTTCGAATAATAGTTGTTTCAAACTCGACATTTTTCACGTCGCTCCTAATTTTTGGATGCTACCCGGTACCGACCGAGGAAGACGTATACATGTCAAAATTAGCTAACGGAACTCCTTATCAACGCGGCATAGGAGGCATTTTGGCTTCCAGTACAGTAAAATAAAAAAAGCTTAAGGTCGTTACCAGACCCTGTGGAGCATCTACTTTGTAAGTAGAGCACCGCATTCTCATTCTCTAACTGCAGATATGGCTTTACGCCTCATCGACGTCGAGATTATTAGATGAGGTAAAGGACTGGAGGCCAGAAACGGGAAGGAATTCGGTCACTGCCTTTTTAAGGAACCATCCCGGCATTCGCTTGGAGTGTTAGGGAAACCGCGCCAATTTTGACGTAGGGAAGGGAAACATGGATGATGAAGGAGGGGGCCAAAAGGAGAGTAAAAGCTATGCAAATATAGTTTCAGGGTAGCAGCAGTAACACGAAGAGACAGAATGAGAAATGAGAAAATCAGGGAGATGGTCAAAGAGAAACTGTTACTACAAAAAATAGATAAATCAAGTTTACAGTGGTCTGATCAAAAGAAGATAATGAGAGAGGAGAATATACCAACGAAGAGGCTGCACATAGAACTGAAAGGTGGTAGACTAGGGGACAGATAAATGAAAGATATATATCAAGTGTGTTGATGAAAGAGGAGGGAATTTGATGACAGTAGATGAAGAGAGATGGCGCGATAGGAAGCGCTGGAAAGCTTTAGTTCCCAGCAGATCCGGCCAGCGGTAGGAAGCGGCTCAAGATGAAGGAAAACCCAAATCTGGATAGCCGGACGGGGTTCGAACACGCATCCTCCCTAAAGCTTTACTGCCCACATGCTGATGATGTCATGAATTGGGGTGAAATGCAGAAGAGGTGCACGAGAGCTGGAGGCTTGGAACCAGCTGTCTGAGGAGTAGAGGTGGGCAAAAGAATCGTGAATCGATTCAAAGAGTTGACTCGTCTAAAAGAATCGTTTGCGGAATCGACTCACTTGGAAGAGTCACGGTTCACTCAAGAGTTGTTAAGAGGGAGCTCCGGAGCTGAGCCGTTGTTGCGCAATCGCTCACCGACTCGTCCAGGTTCTGAGTCGACTCCGAGTCGTTAACTCGATAATGTTTACGACTCTCGGCTCACTCGCTCTCGGCTCACTTCTGTCTTAATGACTCTTCCATGGATTCGGCTCTTTTTAACTCTTGATATCTGCGTAACTCGTGATTCCTTTCGATTCACAATCTTAGTTCCCACTGCGTGTTTCTTGGTTTGGCAACTTATTTGTAAGGAAATAAATAATATTTATCTTTGGAACAGGAAAATTAAAAATATATTACAGAAATAAAAAGTATTTTTAAATTTAGGAATTTACGTTCTTAAATACACATTTTTCTAGTGTTTTTGGAACTAGTTATAAGTTTTTGGTTTCCTTCCAGACTGTTATAGATGCTACCACAACACAGATTTAGATTTACAAATAAATTATCAATGAATTATACGTTCTATAACTTTTATATTTTTACCACAAATAAAGTATTTCCCGATAATTTGAGGACAGGGAAAAGTATACCGATTTCAGAGCCATCTGCTATTCCCATGTTGCGTGGGTTTTTCAAATTGCGAATGCATCGAGTACTGAATTTAATTGCGATGGAGCGCGTCCGGTTATTATCATACGAACTTCATCAGTGTTTTAGTTGTTCTTCAGTTCTTAATTTTGTGGATAATGCAAACATTTTGCAATAGAAATGAACGAAGTTTATGAATTGGACCATTACAAAAATTAGCAGGTGCTGAAGCGGCATATATACTGTTCCAGCTGGTGAGGTTTCTACGAGGAAAAAGGTTAAACGAAAAGACGTTGGGGAACAGTGCCGTCGATGAATATAGGGGACCGTCCAGAAATTACGTGAGACTTTTTAGGGGGGGAAGGGGTCCGGAAAATCTCACGAAATCTCACCAAGGGGGGTGGGGGGGTCGACGGATATCTCACGTGAAATTTTGAACTTGAACGAGTGTAGAACTAAAAAAAGCGTAAAAAATACCAGTTTACAGCGCCAAAAACCGGCTTTTGAGGGGGTATCATTCTTTCGGGGAGCACGACAGCTAAAAAAAGTCTCGAAACTTCTCCTGGTCGAACAACTGGGGGGAGGGGGTTCCGTGAAAATCTCATGAAATCTCACCAACGGGGAGGGGGGGGGGGGTCCGGCAAAATCTCACCAAGTCTCACGGAGGGGGGGAGGGGTCTAGATTTCCGGAAAATAGCCTCACGTAATTTCTGGACGTCCCCAAAATACTAATACTGAAACCAAGAAAATAAATATAAAATTTAAATTATGCCATTTAAACAAACACTGATTTATTGGTTTGTAGGTAAAATGCTAGTGATACGCTGTTTAACTTAAGAAAAGCACCATCCGGCAAATTCAAAAAATTTGCCAAATTTATGGAGTAAAATTGGAGCATATGTAAGGGGCGTCCATAAACCATGTAGGCTCCATTTTGGCTTCTTGTGAACCCTCCCTCCCCCCAAGTAACTCGACGTGGCTTATGTCTCTAACCCCCCTCTCCCCACGTAGTTTTTTCCGTGACGGAAATAAATATTTACATGGTGTTGAGTGTTCTGTATCTCATTTTAAGTGTGACAAATAATATGATTGAAAAGCTATTTGGCCTGGCTCGGAATCCCACCTTCCAACCCCCTCCACCCACCTCTCAAGACCGATCTACGTGGTTTATGGACGCCCTCTAGCGAGACGTGTAACAAACATGCCACCTACAAAATCAACAATCTAAATCAACAATCTCAATCGACAATTACAATCTGCAACAAGGCTTAGAATCAGTAATGAGGTTTGACAACAATTAGTTGGAAGCCTTGAAAATTTCACAGTGTGGCAATCTCACATTTTGCTTGCCCCGGTTCGGAAAATTCCCAGATCCACCACTGGTTGTAGTTAGACAGGGGGCGGCGTAATCGGTATTGCGCAAGGGCGCTCAAATAGTTAGTGGAGAGCCTGCTTTTTGTGCTTCACTACATTCAAGTCACAGGTCTAGTTTCACGTTTCAGGTATTTATTATTTACATTTACACTTATAATCTTGCCTAGTCTTTTTTATTGTAAAATTAGTGTTTTCATTTGTTTAAATAATAAAATAAATTGTTTTTGCAATAAATAACTTACAATTTAACTATCAAAAACAAATGTTATTATTTTAGTTAGAATTTGTTAATCATTTCCTTCTTGTTGGTTAATAACTCGTTATCTATTTTCGTCATTCAAAATATCATGTGAAAAGAATCGAAGAGTCGTTTAAAAGAATCAATTCTCAGCGAGGAGTGAATCGATTCCAAACGATTCATCAAAAAGAATCGGTTTGCCCATCACTACTGAGGAGTATGGACTGAAAATCAGCCAGAGTAAGACGGAGTTCATGGTAACAGATATAGGACCTAAACAATCAATAACTACAAAATGTTGACCAGTTCAAATATCTTGGCAGTACTCTGAGTAAAGACAACGCCAGTAATTGTGAGATTATAATCAGAAACACTAATGCAGCAGTCTTCTATAACCAAGTGAGAACTCTTTTGTGAGACAAAATAGTGACCAGAAATACACTACTCAAAACCTGTTACATCCCTATACTGACTTACGCACTAGAAACATGTACGATATCTAGAAGAGACAATAGTAGACTTCAAGCCTCTGAAATGAAGTTTGCTCGTATAATGCGTAAGAGAACACGAAAGGAAAAAGTAAGGAATGAAATCAATCGTGCAGAGGTCGGTATAAACATCAGTGTGGCAAAATCCTTACAGCGTTCTCGCCTGAGGTGGTATGGACATGTCCAAAGGATGGAGGAAGAAAGAAGAACAAGGGACTACCTTAATATGAACATTCAAGCGAAAAGACGTATGGAAAGGTCGAAAAAGAAATGGAGAGACCAAATTAAGATGGATCTGGAAGACTTGGGGCTTGATTGGAGGAATATTCATGAACATCAGCTGTTCATGGACAGGAAGAAATGGAGACCGGCACCCGAAGACTGGAGCTGGAGAACGATGATGATGATGATAATGATGACTACTCGCATACCAAGCTCGTTCACTAAGGAGCAGATAACCTAAGAGTTTCAGCCTCACTACTCACTAAACAGCAGACTGACCGAATGCTTAGTTTGGAAGAAATTCCTTAGCGTTAAGCTTTATTGACCAGCGGTCATACGGACAGTAGTCAAGCGCTTTATCATCTACGTGACCTATTACATTGCATTACAAATTCCATACCGACGGCACTAAGCTACAGAGTTAGCAGGAGGATAATATTTGTATTTTGATCGTCGAGGTTCTCAAGCGTACCGATCCTTGCTGTTGCATTCCAGAATTGCCGCGGCGGCCGATGGAACTCCGGCACGATGCAGTATTTACAGTTCGCTTGACCCCACCACAGTACAAAACGGCGGTCGGCACTCCACATTGCAAACAACGGGCGGACGGACTCGTATTCGATGATATTGAGAGCACTCCGCGTAATAGGAGCCTATTTCGCTTCGCCGCTCGCCGCAGCCAAGTTGGAACAAGTTGTTGCGTCACGCGCTAAATGTTCAAAGCGTTGCGAGAGCTATTCACCATTCTGTCGAGACCATTGTGTTCGCTATACACATCTGCAATTTAGGTTCGACGGATCGTGCGGGTATTTTAACGAAGTGTTGTGTCAGTCTTATGACGTCAGTAGTTTTTACGTGATATCTCTGTAATGAGAAAATTTATAGATAAATAATTGCTGAGAAACACAAGTTATCCCTAGCCAACCGACAGTTTTTCTGTTTGGATATTTGGCACTAACAAATTATCAAAATTCCATTTCAACTCAGGATTGTTCATCTACATCTGCATCCATACTCTGCGATTCTCAAATATTGTTGGTGGCAGAGGGTGTTCTGAACCAAAACTAACACTGTGCATTCCAGTCCCTAATTATGAGCATCAGTACGGCATCTTATTTTTCTAATCTTATCTCTCCCGGCTGGTGGATGAAGTATTACATTGCACTCGTAAATGAAAGAAAACATTCGCTTGTTTGTCAATGAATTCAAAAGAAATCGATATCGTCTGTCTGCCAGATAATCTTAGCCCAATTTATGTGCCAATTCCGTGAAGCTTTCGTAAGGTCTTGGGAGCTATACTGATTTTGTTTGCCAAGTGTGATCTACTAATTATCCTGGAACTGGTCAGCCAGTTGTGATCTATCCACTCGTTTATGGGATGACAGCGTGTTATTTAGACGATAATGGCCCAATTCTCATCTCTCAACACAAGCAAGCCGTTAGCTCTGATATTTTTAATTACAATTTTCTGACACATAACCGCCAAACAAATTAAAAAGTATCATAACAACATCTGGAAATGAAAAATTCACTGAACATTACTGAATTTAATTAATACCATTGCTCGAAAAAGCTTTTAAAAGCTTTTAAAACACTTATGTTACTTTCAAACAGGTTTCAAGAACATTTCACATGTTATTTTGACTTATGCGCAAAGAGTATGTCATCGAGCCATACAACCATCTCCAAGCGACGCGACACACACGCTGCTCCACGCCCTACCATGCTACAATGCAGGCGCCCAATCAACACTCGCTGCCCGCCCAGCTGTGCTGGCCAGCGTCAAACAAAAATTGTAACTTAAATATAATAATACTATGCTGCCCCGTTTACCGACAAACTACAGTCTGTGGAAAACCAATAATATTACAAATCAAGTTACATACATTAATACAATTGTAGTTAATTAATGCAACATAATTGAAAAAATGACTGGGTGGTTAGTGATAATGTTGCAGGCTGTGGCAAATAGTCACGAACCGAGTGGCTCTTCTCTGTATTTTTTCTATACTGTCAATCATTCATTTCTGTACTCATTTTTCCCACGAGCGATTAGGGAATGGAATAGAAAGGATTTACCGGGCGAGTAAACTCAAAATCCGACAAGAGTAGCTTTCGATAAAGCACTCCGGCCATCCTGATCTGAGTTTTTCATGGTTTTCACGGATCACTCCAGGCGAATGCTGGGATGGTTCCTCACATTAGCCCATGGGCGCCTCCTGCCATATCCTGTATATCCCATCCAAACTATTACCCTTTCGGATAGGTGCAATGCACCCTCCGCGACACACTTTTAGTAAATCGCGGAGTAATATTAATAATAATCAACTCCTTGCGAAACGGATCCCAAACGGTACAACAGTAGACCAAATGTGGATGTGCGAGAATTTTGTACGCTATCTCTGTTGTATGAGCGGTACAGTTAAACAATTTTTATTTTTTTAGGTGTACTGAAGTGAAACAAACTTAACAGTATGGATCCATTTCAGGCTAGTGTGCTATAAAATTCAGTTTATCTGATTGAGGTATTTTGGGACGCTTATCTTAATTAGCAACGCAGGTATTAACATTAAATAAAAGCGGGTGCCTTTAGAACTTATTTTTCAATACATTTTGCTATCTGTCTAATATAAAACAGCGATTGCAAATTGCCTTCAATGTTATCTTACGTACACTGGTAATTCACTAGTAAACATTACCACGAAATGGCTAACATATTTTGAACATGTATTTTGTACAAACTGCCACCTTAATTAATTTCTGTTTGCGTGCAGTTACTTACTATATTTGTATAGGAAAGTATATTCTATACTAATTCTAACTAATTTACATTTGGAGATTTCATACGTCGTATTCCGGGTAGCCCGGGGGAGGCTAGGTGGCTCAACCCACCCCGCCAAAAGTATCTAGGTACACCCCCCTCACCCGACATCTTAAATTTGGGGACTTTTTTTTTTAGCTTTCCCGAATTTTTCCGAGGAGACTATAAATACACCCTTGCCCAACTCAAGGCCCCCCAAACCAAAATCCACTCAAGCCCCCCCCAAAACCAAAATCCGCTCAAGCCCTCCCCCCCCCAAACCAAAATCCTGGATCCGCCCCTGCCGGTAGCCACTTCACTATTTTCCGTTGTTCGTCTTCTTCCAGGAAAGAAACTCGAAAACTTGTAAAAAATATTCGCAATTAAAATTGTAGAAGTGATTATATCTCATTTATATTTCAGCACATTTAAAACTCTTAATTTAGATCGTTTCTGTCTAGAGTTCTTATTTGCCATTTCGTCATGAAGGCAGTACAGGGGAAAAAAATTAAGCCGTAAACAGTTAATAAAAGACATGAACACATTAGATAGCACTCGCACGAGTACATTCTCCTTGACTTACCGACAACGCTAACGTTTTCATATTTATATGAGTAATTAAACTCCTAGTTCGATTATTTTCAATAATCGTTGGAAAATTACGCACAATTTCGTATTTACTTAAACGAGTAGAAAACAAATGAAACAAATACTTTTAATCACTCACACAACTAAGTATTATAGTTTGGGTAAAACATTATTTTATACAGAAACATAACAACTTGTTTGTCATATGTCGCACTACGATCAAATAAATAAGAACATTGTGGTTAAAAAGGCCTCACAGAAAATGCGAAGATTTATTAATCTTTTGTTAATTTCGTCACGCGATCTGCTGTGAAAAATAGCGTTCAATTTTCCCCTTTACTCACGCGCAATAGACATGATAATTAGTCCTATCGACAGAATAAGAAACAAGCTATCAGGTACTTGGATTATAGATAGTTTCTAACGACGATAGCATATCATAAAAGTACCACTGCTATAAAATCTCATACGCAAAGCAAAATAAATAAACTGTGAATCATTTAAAATTATAGTTGGATGGCAATGAATTACACCTTAGTTCAGTGTACTGAAAAAAACACATAGTATATAATTTGAAGGTCAAAGTGAAACAGTTAGAGAAACAACGTATAAACGTAGAAGAAACAATGGGTGATAGTATTTTTTGTCGTAATTTCATCCTCAAATAAACTAAGTTCTGCAACATTTCCATCCATAGTATCATATGGACTAATTGGCTAAGAAACGAAGAGGTTGTTGTATAATTTACATAATTACTCTTTGTTACAGCCCCTTTTTAGGGTGGCCTCGCATTCAGGAGGGCATGAGTCCAAATCCAGTCCGGGCATCCAGATTTGGGTTTTTCATGGTTTCCCCAAATCACTCCAGGTGAATTCCAGGATGCTTCCTTCAAAAGTCAATTGCCGAATTCCTTCCCATTCATTGTACCAGTTGTTTCACACCTCTAATGACCTCGACGTCGACAAGGCGTAAAGCAATAAGAAAAAAAAAATTTAGGTTGAAATTTTTCACAACACAGAAGACACTTGAATCACAAAACCTGGTCTAAGAATTACGTGTGACAAAACCCTACAGTTATAGTGTAGTTTATCTGTTGGGGATATACGTAGATGTATCGCATAGAGGCGTGAACAGCTGTGTCGGTGGCCGGCCTCTGCTTTAAGTCGATGAGGAATTCTCGCTTTTTAATACGAGTGGTCAGTAGCAGCTGATTTGACATTGAGAGCAGCAGACGCACACATGTAGTCTACCATACTGTATTAAGTTGAGTCGTTGTATGTAAATGTTAATTTCTGTTATCCAAAGTGAATAAAGCGGAATAAAAAGTGATAGGTCTAATCAGTGAGAATTGCCTTCAGTTCGTCGGGAGGACGCCGGTGCGAATCCACGTCCGGGCATCCAGATTTGGGTTTTCAATGGTTTCCCCAAATCACTCCAGGCGAATCCCGGGATGCTTCCTTCAAAAGGCCAAGGCCTAATTCCTTCCTGTTCCTTGTTCCCAGCCCCATCCCGTCTCCAATGATCTCGACGTCGACGAGGCGTAAAACCATAAGAAAAAAAATCGAGAACTTTTCAGATCACCGCACCTCATTGGAAGCAGACAAAAATATTCATTTCGAAATACATTTCAATAAATATATCATCCTTATTATAGTAAACTTTCTGCGGCTTTCACATTAAAATATCCGTTCGCCTTTTGAAGGAGCCGTTACGGCTTTCGCCTGGAGTCATTTGGGGAAACCGTGGAAAACCCAAATCTGGAAGCCCGGACTGCGATTCAAATTCGCGTCCTCCCGGATGTGAGGCAAGAGTGTTACTGCTCACCCATCACGCTCTGTCTCACAAAGAACGCATACTCTGACAACTTAAGGCCAAACTAAATAACTGTGTCTTTTTTTTCCTGTTGACAACACTAAATACAATGGCGAATTCTGTAGACGCTAATATTGTCTGCCTGTCGCAGGGCCAAGGAGCCAGCTCTGGTACATAGCTTGTTCCGCCTTAGTTCGGAATTCAGATGTCGTAAACGTTGAAAAAAACGGTTATTAGCTAAAGGCTCACATTCCCGAGGGGCAATATTAATCACTCACTTGGCGCCACCATCTTCCAGACTTCTGGCACGTGCAGTAACTCGAATCACAAAATTAAGTTTCCTCTTTTCTTTTTTTAACCGACACTGTCTTCAGAATTCCATTATCTTTCCACACAGCAAATCTCGCTCTCCTTACCAGCACGTCCTTCCTATAAGATAACGGATAAGGAAGATATTTCATGCGACGAAGACGTCTGTATCGTTTGATAAGCTAAATTTCCGCATGAAGGTAATTGAAATCAATTTCGGGATAAAAAGATGCGATTACAAGTACAACCGTTCAAATATAAATAGTTTTAATTTTTGTCACTTGACCACTTTGATGAATTATTTCATCCCTTCCCGTCTAGCCTATAGCCAACTTCTTCAACTATTTGCTTTACACGCTGTAACACCTGTCTTTCTCTACACTTCTATCTGTTATTTGAATTCTTTAGTAAGAAATTACTCAATGCTGTATGTGAGCCACCATCGTGTCTCTCGTTTCCATAAAATTCTTCTATAATTTTCTTCTTTCACATATGATTTCTGGAACTGGTAATTTTGTTCTTTATAGCGTATCTTGTCCTGTTAATCGGGAAGCACTGTGGGCGCGAATACCGTCCCTCCTGAATCACCCCTGCAGGCTGTTTTCCGAAGAGATCTAAGTGAGTGCTCGCAAGGTGCTGATTCTCTACTTTATGCAGTTTCACAAATAAACCAACATAAGACATATAGTCGAGCAACCGCCGCCGTGAGCAGCAGTCATCGACTTTCTTGTGTGTTTAATCTAAAGTGTGCAAGATAGACTTTGTTTTTATCTTTGAATTTTCTGTGTAGGCAGTGAGTCAGCAGTCGAGCAACCGCCGCCGTGAGCAGCAGTCATCGACTTTCTTATGTGTTTAATCTAAAGTGTGCTAGTTAGACTTTGTTTTTATCTTTGAATTTTCTGTGTAGGCAGTGAGTCAGCAGTCGAGCAACCGCCGCCGTGAGCAGCAGTCATCGACTTTCTTGGTTTTAATCTAAAGTGTGCAAGATAGACTTTGTTTTTATCTTTGAATTTTCTGTGTAGGCAGTGAGTCAGCAGTCGAGCAACCGCCACCGTGAGCAGCAGTCATCGACTTTCTTGTGTTTTAATCTAAAGTGTGCACGATAGACTTTGTTTTTATCTTTGAATTTTCTGTGTAGGCAGTGAGTCAGCAGTCGAGCAACCGTAGCAGCAGTAGCCAACTTCTGTGTGTGATTTGAATTGTGCTAGTTTTTGTCGTTATCTTTGTATATTGCCTGCTTATGTAGTGTGCCAGTCAGTTGAGCCTCCGCAGCCGTAGCCAACTTTTGTGTGTGATTTGAATTGTGCTAGTTTTTGTCGTTATCTTTGTATATTTCCTGTTTAGGTAGTGTGCCAGTCAGTTGAGCCTCCGCAGCCGTAGCAGCAGTAGCCACGAGCCTTAGCAGCCGTTAGTAGCGGTCGCCGATATTTGTGAATTCATCTGTAGTTCGGTTTTTGTCTGTTTCAGGTGACATGGCTTGTGCAAAGTGTTCTGGTAGGAGTCTGGTTCTCGAGGAGATTCTTAATACTATGGCGTCTCTTCAAGCGCAGGTATGGAGCATCCTAGACGAGGAGCGGCAGTGCGTCGAAGAAATTCCGCAGCCAACTGTAGTGGAACCGGCAAGTTTTGATTTTCAGGTTCCAGTTGCAGAAAACGTCTGGCATCGTGTGGATCGGAGAAAGGCGTCGAAATTCCCAATTAGCCAAAGGGAAAATGATACCTTGCCCCTAAGTAACGCGTTTTCTGTGTTGCAGGAAGTTGTAGATTCAAGCGCGAATGGCCCAGAAGAGCAGCAGGGAAGATTTACCCGCAGACCCCGAGCCTTGCCAGGAAAAGGTTTACTGGTCATTGGCAGCTCCAACGTGCGACGGCTGGAGAAACCGCTACGGGAATTAGCCACGAAGAACGGTGCAGATCCTCATACTAACGTTCATTCCGTTTCTCTTTCAGGAGCAACTGTACCACGTGTCATGGAGGCCATTCCAAAAGCGATTAGGGAATCGAACTGCCGTCAGTTAAGAGTAGCTGCGCACGTCGGCACTAATGACTCGTGTCGTGTTTGTGTTCCAGATATAGTTAAATCCATGGACAAGTTGGGCCGAAAGGCGTATGAAGCCGCCCGGGAAAATTCAGTTTCATTACAGTTCTCAATTTGCAGTGTGGTGCCGCGTGTCGATTGTGGGGAGGCTGTGTGGTGGAAGATCTTTAATTTAAATAGTAATTTGCAGGAGCTGTGTCGCAAAAACAACTGGGGCTTCGTCGACCTTCGTCCGATGATAGCTGCCAGCTGGGACGCATTTGACAGGTCGGGCGTCCACTACACACCTAGAATGGCGTCCAAGGTGGCTGCTAAAATTTGGAACCGCCTTGATATGAATTATTTTTTAGGAACAGCGTGAGGCCCGAGGATCCTTCATTTCACCGAAGAGGATGTGCTGATAACATAGAAGCTGGTCCCGGTAGGGATGGCGCGAATAATTTTAATATTACAGCTCCAATTACTTCACCCGTTTACCGTCAGAGTGCGAGTATGAAAAATGCTATTTTAGACTCCACAATTAACAATACGAAGCAGCTAAGGATAATGGTACTAAATTGTCGGAGTATTAGAGGGAAAGTAGCGGATTTTCACGCCTCAGTTGCGACTAACGATGTCGATATAATACTTGGAACCGAGAGCTGGTTGACGCCTGAAGTTGAATCTAGCGAAGTATTTGGCCCTCATTTCAATGTTTTTCGGAAGGACAGAACTGTCTCAATGGGCGGGGGTGTGTTCGTGGCCGTAAGTAAAACCGTTAATTGCTCTGTCGTAACTGAAACGGAAAATTTTTGCGAGTTAATATGGGTCAAGGTAAAAATTGGCAAAAATTTAAAGTTCATACTCGGGTCATTTTATCGACCTCCGGATTCTGATTTAGCTAACGCGGAATACTTCAGGGAGTCGCTTAATAACATTTACAAAAAATTTCAAGGACATATATTGATCGTGGGTGGTGACTTTAACCTACCGTCGGTTAGGTGGGACACATACACGTTCAGGTTGGGTGGAAGAGATAAGTTAATAACCGAAACGTTCCTAGAATCATTTGCAGAAAGATCTCTTGAACAGATGGTCGAAGAGCCAACACGGTACGACAAAGATTCCTCGTCCATTCTGGATCTTTTTCTAATTAGCAATCCTGATATTGTAGATAAAGTTTGTATAGAAGACGGTATAAGTGATCACAAGGCGGTTGTGGTAACGTTAAACTCCAGTCTGAGTCTGAAGCATGACAAAGAGAAACTCGTGTTTTGCTTCGATAAGGCAAACGATGCGGGTATGGTTGACCACTTTGCGAAGAATCTTGAAACGTACACGCTAAATACAAATGTTGAGGAACTTTGGTTTAATTTAAAAGAATTAATATGGACCGGATTAAACAAGTTTGTTCCTAAGAAGTGTATTAAGGTCAGTAATAACTTCCCTTGGTTCAATAGGGAAGTGAAACGTTTGCTCAGGAGGCAAAGGCGTTTACATGCCGCGGTGAAAATATCGGGGGACTCATCTAATCGTGCTAAATTAGTCCAGTTGCGTGCGGAAGTGCGTAAGGCAATGCGCGATGCGTTTAAAGAATTCCAAGCCAGGAATTTATCCGAAGATCTCATTACTAATCCAAAAAAGTTCTGGTCGTATATCAAAGTAATAAGAGGCTCTCGTAAGGTTATGCCGTCGCTGATTAAAGAAAATGGTGAATTATCAGAAACAAGCGTAGAGAAAGCAGAAATTTTGAATGATATATTTAAAAAGGCTTTCACGATAGAAAACTCAGAGGAGATACCGATATTTAACAATCGTACCGACAAAATTATGAATGATCTCGTTCTTGATGTCGAGGGAATAACTAAACTGCTTATGAATGTAAAAACCAATAAGGCTCCCGGACCCGACGGTATTCCTACAAGATTCTACTCAAGATACGCAAAGGAAATTGCACCGTATTTGATGAAATTGTATACCGTCTCTCTGGATCAAGGAAAAATACCAGCCGAATGGAAGACCGCTATCGTAACTCCAGTATTTAAAAATGGGAATGTTAGTGATCCTCAGAATTATAGGCCGATCTCGTTAACTTCAATATTTTGCAGGATTTTAGAACATATCATCTATTCGAATGTCATGCGGTTCTTGGATGAAGGTGAGCTTTTAAATCCAAATCAACATGGATTCAGAAAAGGCCGATGCTGCGAAACACAACTTGCACTTCTAATTCACGACTTGTGCCGAATTATAGATGAGCAATCCCAGGTCGATTTGGTTCTATTAGACTTTAAAAAAGCTTTCGACACTGTGCCTCACACTAGGTTACTTAGGAAACTTCGCGGTTACGGCATATCTAGACAAATATGCGACTGGGTTGCAGACTTCCTGAAGGGCAGAACACAGTGTGTAGTTCTCGACGGTGAGCGTTCATCACTTACTGAAGTGGGGTCTGGAGTTCCCCAGGGAAGCGTGTTAGGGCCTCTGTTGTTTCTCATATACATCAATGATCTATGCGACATAATAGGGGGAATGAAAAGATTATTTGCCGATGATGCTATAATTTATCGCGAAATCAAAACCCAGGACGACTGCGCTTTGTTACAAGACGATATTACGAAAATAATTGAGTGGTGTAAAGATTGGCAGTTGGAGTTAAACGCTAAAAAGTGCCAAGTCATGCGTGTAAGTAAAAAGGTGACACCATTTAACTATGAATATACGATTAATGACGGTAGATTCCGCTAAATACCTAGGAGTAACAATTCGTAATAATTTGTCGTGGAATGAGCATATCGAGAATGTAATGGGGAAAGCAAATCGTATGCTCCGATTTCTAGGTCGTAATTTAAATCAATGCACTCAGGAAGTTAAATCGATTGTATACAAGTCACTAGTACGTCCTCACTTAGAGTATTGTTGTTCTGTATGGGGTCCCCATCAAAAGGGGTTAATGGAGGCTTTAGAGAAGGTCCAAAGAAGAGCTGCCCGATTCGTGACAGGTATATATAGTTGGAGGGAAAGCGTAAGTGCGATGTTGAAGGAGTTAGGTTGGGAAGACCTGGAACACCGAAGGCGTTGCTCTCGACGGAAGCTAATTCAAAAATTCACGACAGATGTATTTCGGAATGACAGTCAGCAAATATTGCTACCAGCAATATTCATATCTCGAAATGACCGTGAAAATAAGATAAGAGAAATCAGGGCCAGAACCGATTCATTTCTGTACTCATTTTTCCCACGAGCGATTAGGGAATGGAATAGAAAGGATTTACCGGGCGAGTAAACTTAAAATCCGACAGGAGTAGCTTTCGATAAAGCACTCCAGCCATCCTGATCTGGGTTTTCCATGGTTTTCCCGGATCACTCCACGCGAATGCGGGGATGGTTCCTCACAATAGCCCATGGGCGCCTCCTGCCATATCCCTTATAACCCTTCCAAACCATAACCCTTCTCGATAGGTGCTATGCACCCTCCGCCACACACTTTTAGTGAATCGCGGAGTAATAATAATAATAATAATAATAGAAAATGTTCCGTTTCTCAGATAGACAAGAACATTCAGTTCCCTCTCTTACTTTATATCAGTCTTACTGATCCCAAACTATCAATGGGCCAGACTGAGCCCATACAAACCTTCTTGAATGTCCGATGGTTCCTTCAAAACGCCATCACTGAATTCCTTACATTTTCCCTGCCCCCAGTCCTTTCACGGCTCTAATCATGTCGGCGTGGACGAGGTGTGAATCTAAAATTAAAAAAGAAAAATCTAATCAGCTTACTGTCCATTTCAAACAATTCTTAGTCTATTCGATCCAAACTGGTTGGTTACCCCTTCAACTCGGATAAAGAACACAAATTTTCGCGAATTTCTATCGTGAAGAGTTATTTCGATGGCATTCTCTGGACCCTCCAAAGCCAGGTACATTAGTAAATAGAAGTGATCAATCATATCACATTCTGGTGAAGGTTCGAGGTAAAAATAAAAGTATGAAACCAATTTGCAATCCATCATGTTCAACATCATTACAGTCACTCGCAGATACGCCTCGAAAATTAAATCCGTAAGCTCTTAAAATGATATCCCGAAGCCATTACGCGTTGAACGTAAGCTAACCGATCGGTGCTAATGATCTATTAAGCCTTTAGGGAACAATATAATCTGATACGTTTGAATCAGATAGCCTGTGAGAAGATTAAAGTAACACCGGTAGTTCACCGAGACTGTAAACATACGCTGAAAACTCAGAATCCCGTCAGAACGGATAATTTTTAATTTAATTACCATGGAGTACGCGTTCCGGTGGCAATTTCCCTACACACCCATCTTCCCCCTATCCTGCAGCCACCTAAATTTGCCCTCTACAAATTTTAACCTTAAATTATTTTAACGTTTTAGGTAAGTTATTCATCCGAAAACGTAGAACTTGAGAATTAAGTTTTTCTCGCCGTAAGGCTGACAAGAATTCTTCTCGGCTATGAATTGACAAGAGTTCTTCTGTCCACAACGTTTCGGCGGCAACCTCCGCTGGCTACATCAGGTGAAGTGCCATAGCGACGACACGGCACCGACTGTGTAGTTGCAGTGGTAGTTTCGCTATGGCATCCCGCCTGATGAAGACAACGGATGTTCCCGCCTAAACGTTGTGGACAGAAGAACTCTTGTCAATTCATTAGTGGTTAGTATGAAACTTCTTGTTTTCTAGCTTAGTGTTATTCGAATTATCGTGTTTACAGCAGATCAGTTTCAATTATCACAGACCATAAGGGTCCATCCATAAATTACGTCACACCTTAAGGGGGTAGGGAGGGGATCAAGAGAGTGTGACTTCGTGTGACAAGGAAAAGGGGGGGGGGGAGAGTCATAAGCTTCGTGACGTCACATGTGTAATGTGTATCACTTTTTGTCACGCGGCGGCCTCGCGGGTTCTCGCTCGCTGTACTACGGTGTCGCACGTCAGCCGTCTTTGACACACGCCGAAAGGCCAATACCACCTTTGAGGCTTTGACAAATACGGCTTCCACATACTTACTTAAACGATTCTGTAGCATTTGTGGTCTATATCTTTCATCATACAAAGCCAGTAACCAATAGAAGCAATCACATAAGAGGCAACAAGCAGCTGAACGTGAAAGGGAAGTTCTTTGTTTGATAAAAGATTACGATACTATGTGGTTGAATGAAGAAGACGGTGACAGTCGAATGTTCGTATCATTATCCAAATCAAGAAGTGACTGCTATGCCAGTCATAAATAATATAAAGAATGAGGTCAAAATCCATAGATACAAGATGATTTTGTATCATTCATTCGATTTGTTACATTTTGTCAATTTTCTAAAATGTTTGATTTATTGTTGATTTTACTAAAAAAAATTTAAATAGAAATATATGAATATTTTTTGGAAGTGCTGATTTAATTTAATAATTTCTAAATTTAAAATAGCAAAATATGTGACGTCACACCAGGGGACGGAGGACAAGGAGGGGGGGAGGCCTCCAAAAATCATGAAATTCGTGTGACGTAATTCAGCGATGGCCCCTAACAGCAGACAATAAGTCCCACCCTATCGATTGTTATCATAAGTAGGAACGAAATTTTAAGTATATTTGTCAGATAAAACGTTATTACTATTATTATTTTCAAGAAATATAAATTAAAAACACACACAGGATATCCACATCTCTGTGACGTGCCATGCTGCTATCTAGTGGTATGATATCTCACTTTATCGACGCCAGCGAAGCCTAGCAGCTTGACTCTGAACTGTCTCCTTTTGTAGCAACAATTGTTAACTTGTAAACAGTGATATCTACTTGCAATGCGATCAGGCTCGCGCGATAATATGGTGCTGCTATCTAAAGGTAATTAGATCACTCCTTTTTCGAAGCGAAGCCTATTAGCTTGACTGAAGTATCGCATACGCCAAAAACCTTGAAAGAATTTAAAGTTAAAATGTGTAAATGACAAATGTAGGTGGGTGCAGAAAAGGGGAGAGATGGGTGTTTAGGGTAATTGCGACCGGAGCGTGCGCTCTATTGCAATTAAATTAAATATTATTATTATACCAGTGTCCTTGATAGTTCATAATTTTGCCATTTATAAATTGATCTTTGAAAAGTTTCTTTCTTAATTAATGAAGTTACCAAAACGGAGACCTAAATCTTTAAAATGATATCTCGTTTACGTATTTTGGTTGAGTAGGAAAAGCGAAAGAAGGCTCGTCCAAACAACTTTTAAAATTAATATATATTCTTTACAACTCACTGCAACGCATTCTTTCATATTTTTGCAGACTGGACAGTCGGTCTACTCTCCAGTGTTATTAATAACATTTGACTCTTCTGCATCCTCTTTAAGAAAATGCGTTGTCTGAAGACTGCGCGCTCCTCGATAGCTATTGGCTAGCGAACGGTGACGTCACGTGCCAGCCGTCACTCGCGAATTAACAGAGTCCATAGTCATTAGCAATTAGAGGTTAGGTGTACAATTTAATGGGGAAGCAACTGCTACGAAATTAATTTCCATAATACAGTCATTAATTTTGCTTTTAATAGCATTTCATAGATAAAAAAATATGGAAATACTTTACGGCTGAAAAAATGTGGAGCTACTTTTCAAAAACGTGTCGACTTTAAGAAACTTAAATTAAACAGAGAATGCCAGTTGTTATTCCAACCTAGGCTAAATTTTACTATCAAGGTTTATACATGTCTTAGCTATTAAATAAGCTTTAAGTTTATTATTATTAATGCACACAAGTAATAAAAAGGCCCCGCTTGCTCAGGAGTACAAAGTTAACAATTCAGTTGTTGACACTGTGGATTCCCTGAAGTATCTAGGCGTAACAGTACAAAGCAACATGAAATGGAACTTGCACATAACTTCCGTTGTAGGGAAAGCTAATTCCAAACGACAATTCATAGGACGTATTTTGAGAAGTTGTAATGCTCATACAAAGGAAATAGCGTACAAAACACTAGTGCGACCGCATTTGGAATACTGTTGTGGAATTTGGGATCCGTATCGCAAGGGATTGATTGACACATTAGAGAAAGTACAGAGAAGAGCCGCTCGATTCGTGACTGCTAGTTACAGTCCTTACGTAAGTCTCACAGAGCTGATTCGTGGGTTGGGCTGGGATTGTTTGGCGGACAGACGACGTCGTGATCGTTTGAATTTGCTGGAGAATATGCGAAAATCTTTCAGTTACGAGTGCAATGAAATACTTCTTCCACCAACCTATTTAGGTCGCAATGACAGGAGGGATAAGATTAGAGAAATAAGATGCCATACTGATTCATTTATGTATTCCTTCTTTCCTCGATCTGTTCGGGATTGGAATGCGCAGAATTAGGATTGGTGCTTAGCACCCTCTGCCACCCACAGTATTTGTGATTTGCAGAGTATAGATGTAGATTATTATTATTGTAGATTTTAATCATCAAGGATACGACTTTTGATACGCAATATGAAACTCATTTACTTGATTTTTGCCTCCAGCTGAAGCACCTAGTATTTACAACACGTAAATAAAATATTTTCTTCCTCTTCTTATTTCCAAAAAATACAGCACTTACTTTATTTAACCAATTTAAATCACAAGAAACAGCTTTGCAATTCAACAACAATATTTTTGCCGTAAAATAACAGCGATCAGAGATATTAGAAATTAGAGATTATGTGCACAGTTTAATACATACGCTATTGTTATGAAATTATTTGCCATAATACGGTCATAAAGTTTGCTTTATATAGAATTTTATTCTTTAAAAAAAAATGTGGAAAAACATTTCGACTGAAAAAACGTGGAACTATGAGTACTTTTCAGTAACATATCGCTAATGAAAGTAACAGTTAAGAAACTTAAATTTCTCATGGTCTCTGCTACAACCACAAATGCCTAATGTCATTCCGGCCAAGGCTAAATTTCAATTTAATTAAAGCTTTCACTAATGTTGTTGCTTGATAAAAGTTTATATATTAAGGGTTATTTGCTTTTTACATATTTTCCTAACCACTTTCGTTAGCGGTCCCTGTTCACGTTCGCTGTACATGAGATATTAGGTTATTTAAAGCGTAAATCAGGCCAAAAATGTTACCGAATCGAGTATTCTGACAATTCATTTCTTTGGAGTTGTTCAGCTATTTAATAATCCGGAATCTGTATAATTTCTTCACCAGTTACAGAAAGTATGACCAAAGATTATATTACGAATGTTTTCCCAATCTCAAGGGGAAAAAAAACTAGGTGATGCTTTCGAAGCTAACAGGAATTCTTCAGATTTTGCAGATTGAAATTTTAGGGTCAAATACAAGTTTGTATTTCAGCAACTTGGAGTCTACGAATAAATCAGGCAGCCGACCGGATTGAAGATTAGCATTCCAGTGTCAAACCGACCGAAAAGCCGATACTACGATTCTGTTACCAAAGTGAATAGCGTGTGACAGGCACAGGCTTCACATACTATATCACACTACCAATAGTGCTAATTCAGATTAAAACGAATGTAGAGTCAATTGTTATGCTCAACGTGAGATGGCTATAACATATACATGTCGTTAATGATACAGCGTTACTCCAGTGGCATTATTACCAAAATATTGTAAAGGAATTAAAAAGTTTTAAAATCGTAAAAAAATATGTCTAGGAAAAATTATAACCATTAAACTACATTAATCACTCAGTTGTTATTTTAACAGAAACTAATTTCTTGTTGAAGTGTAAACCTCTTGTTAAATTTTAAATTACTCTTTGTTTGCACAAATTATCAATAAAAATATTATTAATTATTGAAATTGCTGATATGAGAAATCGGGATGTTGCTTTTCATATTGAGAACACTGTTGTACCTACGTTTGACACTAATGTACTTTCATTACAGAATCATTCTTCATCAAATGTTATTATAATAGGATGACACCATTACAGAAACATCCTGAAATCCGACAATGGGTTCATTTTTAATCAGCTCTCGGGGTTTCCATATGTCCGTTCATTACTCTCAGCAGGGCAATTATTATTATTATCTCGAATCATACACAGTTAAATACATTGCACAAATTAATAGCTTTAAACACATTTTGCCAGTACTTCGCAAGCTCAAGTGCATTCGGTGTTGCTCGATACAGGTCATCTTTGTTGCAGGATGATGGGCACATAGAACACTCGAGCATATGGTTCATCGTTTGGTCCTCACCACATTCGCACTTAATACTTGTAGCATCAGTATAACCCCATTTTATTAGATTTTCCTTACACTAGGGCGCCACTGGATTGATCGATACGATAACGTTTTGCGATGATCACCATATCAACGGAGTTACCATTTAGCGGAAAACGCCGAGTCTGCTGCCCGCAGTCGTCCGACACGATAGTTCCATTTTCTGCTGGTTGTAGGAGACCCAACTCGAATAACGACATGGAACACAAAAAACACCACAGACCGCACCGGCGTTAGTCGCCGCACATCTCATTCTGCAGGCTGGCCACGCACCTACCATACAGCTCGCAATCCACTGTACTATCCCCACGGTGTCACCCAAGCGGCCACGCTTTGTTCCTTCACTGAGGGCTACCCAGCCCAATGTCACACTCCGGAACGCAGCCGGACAGTTACCATTACCTTTGTTCGCACCGTGCACCTGTGCGAGCTACGTATCCAGCTTCGCAAATAATTTCCATGTAGTGTTGCGATACACTACACGGTGCAAGACCTAATTATATAGTTGGGCAGTCTGCAGTGTAAATTCAGTAAATCTCCACCAGTTCAAAACTATTCGTATGTCGGAATCGTACCTTTTACACATTAAAAATTGTTTACTGTGTATCGCCACCAAAAACTTCCACCGGTACCAAGAAGGGTTCACAGGGTTTAGCTGAGTTTTTTGTGTAATAGCTTGAAATAATTCAGACGCTCTTCATTTATGTAATTATTGTTTTAAATCAGTTAAGCACTAACACTGATTTATAGAAGCCTGGGACCACATTTTGGGTATCAAATACAGGAGCTTCAAACAAGAGCAGCTAGATTTGTCTGTGGAAATTATCTCAGTACACTTCAGTAACTCATATTACAATGGTGCTACGTTGGGATTGATTGGAAGACAAGAGAAGAGTGGAGAGAATTCTGGGAGTGTATAAGACGTATTCTTCTGATAACGGTTTAAATTATATTGGTGGAAGAATTAAGAGTAATGCAAGGAAGGTAACAGATGACAATGATCACAAAAAGGCACTCGATTTTAGGAATAAGAGAGTGAGAAAATTTGTTTTTTTAGGTAAAGGTGTAAGGGATTGGAATAAATTTCCCAGGGAAGAGATGAATAATTAATCAAAAAGCTGAAAGAATTTAAAAATAAAATTCGTAAAGGGCAAAAGAATATTGGGTAGGGGGGGGAGGGGAAAGGGGTTTCCACTCAAATTATTTAAGACTATGAAAAAAATTAATAATAATAAAGTGGTAAATATGTGTTTAGGGAGATTGCGACCGGAGCTGGCGGTCAATTTCAATTAAATTAAATTATTAATACACTGTCCCGTGTTGTTATCCCGGAGAATTTGGTCATCGCCAGCATGGGAACTCTGTGTAGCAAACTGCCTTTTGCGAGTTCTCCGTTAAAACTCGGCTCTTAATTGAAATTTTCGGTCCTGTGCCCCCAGCCCCAGACTGCGTAGATAATTAACCAGAACTTCTAAAAAAAAATCAGCCGTGCTCTGCACAATATATGAACCAGGTTTTTTTTTTTTTTTTCTTTTCGGTGGGCAGTGAGCAGCGTAGAAGCTCTCATGTGTGCGCTGTTGTACATTTACTTTGCCTACAAGCGAAAAATTTTAAATTTATTTTCAGATTCCATCAGCACTTCTCCTATGTTCATCGTTCAAAGGAAGACTACCAATTAGAGCATAGATCGAAGATAAAATTCTCCCCTTTGTTGTGTACTGCGCTTTTTGAGTCGGTAGACGGGTCAGCATGTATTGTGATATTATGCTGCCTTCGTAACTTTCGTCAAATAATAGGCAATTTCTCAGCCTCAGAAATCAATATATTGGCCTCGGTTGACGAGTGGGCTCAAGAACTGGGAACGTTTTACTAAGGACGGTGAGAGAGCGGTAACGTCAGGCCTGGAATGATGGAGGACGCGGGTTCAAATCCCAGTACCGGCAATACAAATTTCGGTTTTCCGCAGTTTCCCAAAATCAGAGCAGGCTAGTGGCGGGATGTTTCCCGAAGAAGGCTTTGGTCGAATTACTTTCCGTTCCTCAGTCATCTCTCGGCTCTAATGAACTCGTCGTCGACGAGGCGTAAAAAACCAAAGGAAAAAAAAGGACCAAATGTTTTCATCTTGTCTGTTGGATGCACTGAAATTATCATCTTCGCTGTACTAATATGTTTATTGTGTTTTCGAATGTTGCTACACAGATAAGAATTTGTCACGAAGCGCGTATTTCACAATATAATGAAAAGGTTTGTAATATTTCTAAATATCTATTCTAAAGGGAGTAGGTGAATATATCCGCAACATTGATCTTTTGCAACACTCCTATCTTTGAAGATGGACGAAAATAAGCCTACATTGGTAATATATTCAATGCAACACAACAATATTAATAATAATGATTATTAATGTAACATAAATATACGTTTGAAGTAATGTACTACTCTATGGATCGACTGAATCCATAGAATGAAGAGATGAGTATGATTAAGGCAAGACATGTTGGATTATAGAAAAGTTTTCATAATGTGAGAGATTGAACTAAATACGAAGGACATTATAAGTCACCACAGATGATGAATTGCCTATGGTTATATGGTCATTAATATTATGAGAATGGCTGTGTTATGTCTATATTATAAAGCATGTTATATGGAAATTTATAATTTGTGTATCGAAGTTGGTAGAGCGGAAGAATAAATACTTTGTTCATTGTATAATGCCTACTAAATCAATATTGAAAGATTAAGAAAACAAAATACCATGGCCTGAGACCTACCGAGCGTGGTGGGTGAGTGGTAACGCTCTGGACTTACATTCGGGAGGACAAAAGTTCGAATACCCATCCAGATCTGGGTGTTCTATGCTTTCCCCAAATCAATCCAGGCGAATGCTAGGATAGTTCCTACAAAAGGACGTAGCCGAATTGCTTCCAGCTCATTACTTCCAGTCCGTGCTCGCCTCTAATGACCTCGACATCGACGAAGCGTACGAGTAAAACTAGAAGAAAAAATAAAGTCTTGAAACTATCAGAATTTTAAAAGAAAAATGAGTGCTTCTTTACAAACTCGATGATGAGAGGAAATGTTGAAGACCGCTGTTCACCAGGCCCCTGGAATGCAGTTTCAGCTCTCCTAATTTCGGTTTTCGACGCTATCGTAAAATTACTCTAATCGAACGCATGGGCTGTTAGTTACTATTGGCTAGGTCCGAATTCCTTCCCTTTCCCTTTCCCGGTTCTAATTTTCTCATCGCTCAGGAGCGAACTGAAAAATCTTTAGCAGACCTATTCTGCAATAATTGCTTTCTGAAAGAGTTAGCACTCCATTGAATGATATTCATTCAGGAATGTGCGTAATGGTTAAAAATATGTTTATGTGGATTCAGAATGATTTATTTGTAACTAGCTGGTACCCACGACTTCGTTCGTGTTTGTAAAGAATTTGGATTGACAGCTACCGACATTTAACCAGATAGTGCACGATGGGAGACTCGATGCTATTACCACATACAAACGCCAGTTATCTGCGCTATGTAGTTCAGGCAGCAAAGTAAAATATACGGACACACAGGTCTTTGGTCGAAATATGAAAATATCCTTGATCGACCAATGTCAACCACCATATCTCCCACATTCTCACAGTTACCGAAATTAGGCCAACGTTATGATCGACGGGTGACTCTGTGTTACTACCACACACAAACACTAGTGATCTGCGATAGATGGTTTTGGCTGAAAAGCGATACACCATGACACATACTTTTTTGGTAGAAATATGAAAGTGCCGCAGGTCGACCACCATATCTCCCACACCCCCATAGCTACCGACATCTAACCACCCTAGTACACGATAGAAGACACGATACCACTACCACACACAAACACCATTGGTCTATGCTATGAAGTTGTTGCAGCAGAGTGACATACATGGAGACACATGTCTTTGGTCGAAATACGAAAATGCCCTGCATCAACCACTTTTAACCATCATATCTCCCACATCCCGACCGCTATCGACATTGTGCTCGACAGGAAACTCCATGCTACTTCCACACACAAAGACCAGTAATCTGTGCTGGATAGTGGTGGCTGAAAAGTGAAATATTGGAAAAAAACACGTCCATTTTTTATATATATAAGATTAGCATTTTCCGGCGCGGCAGCTGCGACAGCGTAAATCTCGCATTTCGCAGACGTAAAGAGAAAACCACAACTTGATGAAGTGATGCGAATATTAGACACCATGAATTCAGTTTTAATTAATAATTTAAATTTCTTTCACGAGTGGCATGTTACTAAATAATCAGAGTTATGTAGTCAACAACAATAATGTGGAATGTTATCTTTGATGTGGAGCGATCTTTGGTGCCTTTCCGTTCAAGATACGAAAGAAGTGATGCAAAGTGATTTTTGGTGTCTTTCTGTTCAGTTTAAGAACAGATTATTAATTATTGCTTCGTCCACACTACGTGTATAAGAAAGACAGCAGCTTTATAAGCTCTAAAATTTCAAATTGTGAAAACACTGTCCAAATCGGTTCAGTGAGCTTACAGATTCATATATGAAGTGATGATAAAATTTGATTGAAATATTTTGACACCATATACTTCGATTCTATCATTATAATACATATTTTCTATCGTTTTCTCTAATTATTTTCGCACAACTCATTTCTCAGTTTGTATGTCAACCAAAGTCAATTTTTCTTTGTTTCAGTTTCCACCGGCAGCGCGGAAAGCCTCATATTTACTCACGAACGACCAGTCGACGCGGAACGTTCATCAGACAGACGATGTTTCTGCGTATTAGTCCTCTAGTGCGGTCGGCTTCTGAGTAGCACTATCTCTGATGGCCTGCTTAGCTTCTTGTCAACACGCCATTGTCGGCATGAACGTTCTCCGATGTGGCCCGGCTGATTTCCCCGGAGTGTTTGACACAATTACGCTGCCGACAAAGTCTTTGTTCATTCATAACGTTGTTACGGGCAGCTGAGCACCCAACCAGCACATAAATAGCAAACTGCCATTTGACCTTTACATCACAAAGTTTACGAAGTGCTTCGACAAACCTGAAATGATTCCTCTTAGAAGTTCCGAAATATGACCAAGTAGCTAAAGAAGCAATTGACTGTATTTCTAAGCCTCGCAGATTTCGACGACTACAAAAAGAATTAGGCGATTTCCCCGTGATGCTGTTTCAAGTTTTTTTTTTTTTTTTTTTTAGTTAGTTTTTGTGAACCATCGCAACTTTAGCCTCGAAGAACACTCAGAACCTAAAATCAATATTCAAGGTTAGGCGGTATGCATACTGAGCATGCTTTACCTTCCCTATTTCTCAAATTGACGCAAACAATCAAAGCCATTACAATTTTATTTTTTACCGTCATCAGTCTTTCGACTGGTTTGATGCGATCATCCATTTCTTCCTATCTTGCGCTAACCTCTTCATCCAAACATACTCCTTACAGTTCACGTCTTCAATAACCTGCTTTACATATTCTAATCTCAGTCTTTCCCTACAATTCTCTCCTTCGACTGTTTCCTCCACTAACAAATAAACCAATGCTGCACGTCTTAAGATGTAACCCACCATCCTGTCTCTTCTTTCTGTAAGACTCTCCTACAACCTTCTGTCCTCCTCCATCATCTCCAAAACACGTTCATTTTGTACTTTACCTGTCCACTCAGTATTCAGCATATAGCACAACATTTCAAATGCGTCAGTTTTCCTTCTTTCTAGTGTCGCTTTCATAAAGTGCTGAGTTCGACGCATGGAGTTTAAAAAAGTTGTTTCTCATTCCTAGATCAATATCTGAAACTAAAAGATTTCTTCTTTCGAGAAGGCGTTTATCGCTGGTCCAATTCTTCTTTCAACATTCTTGCTTCGACCATTAGTTATAATTTTACTTCCTAGGTAGCAGAATTCACTTACTTCTCCCAATGAATACGATCCTAATTTTATATTTAATATACTATTATTGCTAGCATTTCTGCTACATTTCATCACGTTTGTCATGCTTTAATTTATATTTAGTCCAAAATCTTTCTTCAGTATTTGTTCAATCCATTCAGCCACTTCTCAAATTCCTCAGTCTGTTGTGGTAACAGGACAATGTCATCAGCAAATCGTAGCATACTGATTTTTTTCTCCTTGAACACATGTGCCACATTCAAGTTCTTATAAATGAATGTAATCTTTATCGGCGTTGTTTATTTATAAACGTTTCTCGGGAAACAAACCGAGTGATGTTGTTGTTAATGCACAATATTTCGGCGACTTTATTCTCCGTCGCCATCATCAGGTGCAGTTGTAAGTCTTGAAGTCTGCCTTGAGCGTGTTGTTTGTAAACTGGCATGTCCTTTTTTTTTTTTTTTTTTTTTACAAACAACACGCTCAAGGCTGACTTCAAGACTTGCGACTGCACCTGAACATGGCGACGGAGCATAAAGTCGCCGAAATATTGTGGATTAACAACAACATCACTCGGTTTGTTTCCCGAGAAACGTTTATAAATTCAAGTTCTTCTTTCATTTATTTTATTGCTTCCTCTACATACAAGTCAAATAATACATTACAACCTTATCTCACACCCTTTTTAATTCTCAAGATTCTCTACTTAAATTTTGGCCACTTGATTCTTCTATCTATATATTTTAGACATGACTTCCTCCAAATTTTGGACTTTACTGTCCCATCTGCCATTATCAAAAGCTTTCTCTAAATCAACAAACGACATAAAAGAATTTTTTATTTTCTTGATCTGTACTTCAAGTATTAATCTTAAAGGCTGAACTGCTTCTCTGGAAGCGCGGTTTTCCTAACCCCAAATTGATCTTCGCCTCGTATCTCTTCAACTATCCTTTTTATTCTTCATATATCATCGCAATTAGTAATTTTGAAGCCGGAGATGTTAGACTTAAGGAGCGGTAATTCTCTCATTTGTCAGTTTGTGCTTTCTTTGGAAGAGGGAAGATGATAAAAAAAAAACTATATATTCTATTTCCATCAAACCGATTAAAATATTTAATAGATATTTACATCAAGCCTGTTTTTTTTTTTCATTCCTCCCAGGTAAAGCCTGCTGAAGGATCTCGAGGACCATTTTCAGCCCACTGACCTAAAGGGGAGGAGGTAGAGGATGGAAGTCGGCCTTATAGAAAACCATCCCAGCATTCCCTTCGGTGACAAAGAAAAGACCACGAGAAACCCCAGTCAGGACGGCCAGACCCGAATGTCAGGTAGTAGTGTGAGTTCGCACTAATACAAACTCGGTGCAGACTTGGGCGTTTCTTGTTTCTTTATATTTTAGGCTGTTAACAGTCAAACTGCGAGACGTAACCTATGTTTCGTTAACTGCGATTCTGTCTGTTTGGATGAAAGGGATTAACGGAAAACCTACCGCTCGGATTTTGACTGGATTTCTAATAACGTACACACTTTATCATTATTCTTGGCCGCCGCTGAAAAATTCTATCACTCTTATCTTGCACAATCCTGCATCATTGTCATCCCAGGAAACAGTAACGCAATACGGACGAGCCAGTGTTGCGCCTGAGGGTCAAATGTGTCCTGTGCTCTTTTTGAAGTGAAAACTTCCATAGGAGAGTTTGGACAAGCATAAATCTATGACTTCGCGACTTCCCGTCACCGACATGCTGTGACGTGTTGCGCGTATGATATGCGCGTGGGGCGCTTTTTGGATGGGTAAAATCTTATGAGTTCGCGTCACCAACATGCTAATGTTAACAGTATATCTGTAGCTGTAAATATATCTTCTTTTTTTTTCTTACTGTTTTACGCCTCGTCAACGGCTAAGGTCTTTAGAGGCGGGATGGGTCTGGGGACAAGGAACGGGAAGGAATTCGTCCATGGCCTTTTTGAAGGAAGCATCCCGGCATTCGCCCGGAGTGATTTGGGGAAACCATGGAAAACCCAAATCTGGATGCCCGGACGGGGATTCGAACCCGCATCCTCCCGAATGCGAGGCCAGAACGTTAACCGTTCACCCACCACGCTCGGTGTAAATATATCGTGTTGCGCTTGGACAGCAGTGAAAGTATAGTATACACTTGTATATGTAACAATGAATGTTTAATTTGTTTTTGTTTTTTTTTGTTTGTCTATGTTCTTTATACAAACTCACAGTTTTTTTTTTTAAGTTTGATGGAACTTTGCATTTGTATACTTCAAAACAAATAGAAAAGCACTCTTAACGTTTGATTTACAAAAACCTGAACCCTCTCCTTCTTTCTCCCCTCTGTTTTTTTAACTGCTTTACGTCTCTCAACAGCGAGGTCTTTAGAGACGGGAAAGGATGGGGGCAAGGAATGGGAAGGAATTCGGCCATGGCCTTTTTAAGGAAGCATCCCGGCATTTGCCTGGAGTGATTTGGGAAACCATGGAAAACTCAAATCTGGATGCCCGGACGGGGATTGGAACCGCCGTCCTCCCGAATGCGAGGCCAGATCGCTATACGTTACACCACCACTCTCGGTTCTCCCCTCTGCTTATTTTCAGCCAACATTGCTTATATAAACCTACAGTTTTGTATCTGATTATACTTCACACAGGTATACTTCAAAACAAGGCGGTCTGGTAGCTCAGCGGTTAAGGCGCTACCTTCCGAAAGTTTCTCTCCCCGGTCGCGGGTTCAAATCTCGAGGTGAGCAGGAATTTCCTGAGTTGTATTTGATAATAAGAGTTAAGCCGGGACGATTGCGGTTCTGATTCCACGTTAAACTGAGGGTCCCCTGTACCTGGTAACATTACCGGGTTAGGTTAAGGAGGCTAAGACAGTGGCAAATGGGCATCCATTAGGAACCTTGTGACCAGGTCATTACGACCACCGGCAGCAGTCACTTGACAATGGCGGCAGAGTTGTGACCACCGAAACGTCGCGTTTGATCGATGGACTAACTCGGCTAGTTAACACTGAAAATTTTAATCATTATTTTTCTATTTGTTTTAAAGTATACGTATGCAAAGTTCCATCAAAATTGGATAAAATGTATGTGTTTGTATGAAGAACATTGGCAAAAAAACATGCATTTTTATACATTAGATACAAGTATAATCTATGCTTAAAATCTATACATTCACTGTCGTCCAAGCGCAACACGTCACACTTATTGCCACAGGTATGCTGTAAACATTAGCATGTCGGTGACGCGGACTCATAAGATTTTACCCATCCAGAAAGCGTCCAACGCGCATATCATATGTGCAACACGTCACAGCATGTCGGTGACGTGAGCTCATAGATTTGCCCCCTGTAAAAACATCGCCTATCGCGCCTAGAGAAGTTTTCATTTAAAAAACATAGTAAAAAAATTGTGACAGAAATTAGTGGAAATCATCTTCCATTCACCTACTAAGGATGCTACATGGTAGTAGACATCGTAAAGATGCACAAAAATATTTTTGTTTTTTCTAGGAGCAATTACGGAATGGATTACTGTCATTTACCTTACTAGATGTACGTTTCGTGCAGTCATTCCTCCTCGTGTACGGTTTTTCTCAGGGATCAAGCCACCCGCTGCAGACTCTCGCCAAATGGTTGAGAAAGATCGTAAGCATAGGCCGAAACGTCGGAAGGAAGAAGGATTGACTGCAGGTGACGTACATTTCGTAAAATAATTTATAACGTCATGACAGCTACGAAAACCGCACAACCTTTTTACAGATGTTTAGCTTAGAAGTAATAGGTAATCACAGAGTCTCTATGTACATCTACATCTTCGGAGCATCTTTCTGCGTCGAGAAGGTGCAATAGAAATGGGATTAGATCACGCCACAGATTTGCTGACCATCTTGATTATAGCCTTCAGACAGAGCAGGCTCAGGCTTAATCGAAATAACACAAACATTGAGCCTCAGTTATTCTCGTACTGATGCTGTAAAACATTAACTTCCATCGCTCATATTGTGATTTAACAACCTTCCATCCTGACATAAACTTACTTCCTGTCAGTGCTGTGCGGATAGTCTCCCGTATATTGACAATCAATCATTGAAATGTCTCGTGTTACCTAATCAAGAGTCACACGACAACCCGACAAAATTTAATCAAAGTTTACGTAACTTCGAGACATAATAATCTCCTCTTACTCCACTCAATATGTATTCATGCGCAAAGGGGAAGTGGGTCGACCTCAGTGCCAAACTTTCTAAGGCGTTTAATAATGTCTGGAACGGACTTAGAAGCTCATAGTGACTCACTTACCTACAGATCTCTGTTAATTTATTTCTGCATGTATAAATGATCGAACATGTATATAATGACTTGTTAGAATAAGAACAGATAGACAAGATTATGACTGTAATGTCGCTCAGGCTAAATGTCAATATTCTTTTTTTATACATAAATAAAAACCTTGTCCAGAGAAATCGGGAGCATCGTCTCTGGGAAGACGTGAAATACGGGGAATAGGAAAACGCAAGTAAATAGAATCGCTGATATTATCTCAGCAAATGTTGCCATCGTCTAGTGTATATCTATAGATGCGAACAAGAGAATCAAAGAGTAGTCATAGTTGTACCGCATGTCACCTTGTTGAGAAATATCAACACTGCGGCCGAAAATATTGCCACCGTAGTGTCCACATACATCGACCTAAACATTGATCGCTTCTGGTGGGTGAGAGGTAACGTTCGAGCTTGGAATGGGAGGGATACAGTTTCCATCCCCGGTGTGGGCATCCAAATTTTGGTTTCCCATAGTTTCCCGAAATCAGAGTTGGCAGATGACAGGATAGTTCCTTCATATTTCCTTGCCTAACCTTGACCTCAGTTCTCTCAGACTACGACGACCTCTTCGTCGACGAGTGGCGTTTGACTCCTCCTGAGAAGTCACCTAAAATTGTTGATAATTGAGTGTATTTAGGTCACTACATAGGATGTTGCTAAAAAAAAATCACAGATTTCTCGTAATAAGCATACAAAGCCATGAGTAACTAATCTGTATGTCTCTGGGTAGAATTCAGACTTTGTCGCTGTCTTTACAGTGTGAAAAGACGTTAAGGTCGGAGTGGAGTTGACGCCGCTGAAATAATACCTACTACCTCGCTCTCCATCTTGGTTTAAATGCACCTGAAGAGGCTGTTCTTTACAGCACTCCCGGGCCTAAACCGCACCTTTGTGCCCACTTGAAAATCCTTGTTCCTTATACAAGTAATACGCCTTCGTGAACATCTGGACTCGACAGTTACATGGTTACTACGCAGTTTATTGAACTGTAGTTGTTTTCATTCATTCATTGTAATTACAATCGAAGTTGTAAGAATCAATGACAACTGTAATGACAAACTAATGGATAACTTCCTGTTTGTTACCGCGCTTTGCATGGTACACAACGCTGAGTAAAACATAAGACGGACACAACACTTAATTGAAACCGCCGATGCTCGAGACCGGAGTCGAGCCGGCGACCATTAGAGTGTGAGGCCCCACACTGCCAGGCGGAGAACGCGGTGTTAGGCAGAAATGCAGAGAACCTGTACAATGCTACAGACCAAACTAAACCATAAAACATTTTTAATTTGCTTATTAACAACCTAACAATTGTAAAGATAAATTGAAAGTGTACTGAAATGATTTTAAATATTAGCAACATTTTTTTAAATGCTTTTAAAAGTGATTGAATATATATTAAAAAAAAACAGATTCTCGCGGGTTGAAAATCAAGTAAACTGTGCCTGTGTTATGCTGCAGCCTCATTGTAACTGATGAAGTCATTTAATTATCCTTAAGGTAGTCAGGAGAAGCTGTCACGTTTCATAGTGGATAGTCAGATATTTGACTACCAGGATCTCAGGTCTACAGGCAGTCTCAGCGCTTGGCTACAGAGATTTCAGGAAATATACAAAACAGAATTCACGGTTAACTGACTGGAGATCGACAGTGGACCTATTTGAAGCAAAATCGTTTTTGCTTCCAGTTTTATTTTGTACTGTCGAACATGAATATCCAACAGAAATCTTTATAGCACAATACTCATTGAGTTACCGTATGAAAGGTTCCCATTCGGAACATAAACTATACAAGATTCTTTTCTTATCGTAGATTAAAATTTAATTTCAAGCCTCCTCAATTTTCAGAGATTGTGGAAAGAGTGGGGACATAGAACAAAGCCAGAAATGGTAATAAAAAAAGGTACAATATCTTATTAGGTTGAACATAAATTGGATATGAATTGTTTTAATGTAGCTGGATTCTTAGACATAATTCTTCTGGAAACATAACAACAAAGAAATACTAAAATCAACTTTTTATCACTCTTCTGTTCAGTCTTATGAACACGATTTACCGAGTCATCGTTACAAGGAATGAAGGAAAATAGACTTGAATAAATTCTGGTAGCCTCCATTACGAATTACAGGTTTAGAGGCCATACAGATAAGACATTAGTACAGAATTAATCTTTCGAAGGAACTGTCCAAACCTGTTTGTAACTTTTTTATAAATTGGCGCTCAATGTTACTGTCCTGTCTTTACAATTATAAATAATAGGCAGTGTAAAGTTTTGATTCAGATTCATTTATTTTTAGCACATATGTGAAAATAGACAATGTACATTAGGTTTGTGTATATAGATCAAAATTATCAAGCTTGATGTATTCTTGCCGCTAAGAATGAATCTGAATATTAAATCAGAGCTGAAACTGTCCTACTGAACTGTAATGTGTAGCTCTAATGTTAGTTACATTAATGTAATAAAAGCCAACTTGCATTAGGGAGAAAAAAAAAACTTTTTATTCAGCTGCATTTTTAACTCAATAAGTCACATTTCATATTATACAATTCCTTTAGTTGTGTCAGTTTATAAACCAATAAATACCTCTTTTATCTTTATACCATAATCCAATAAATTATTTATTTTTTGGCTCATCTTGCTTTCTGTATCTGCCTGCAGTCAATAGTGTAACTTCTCTGCTGCACATCCAAATATTCTGCTTTTTTGATTACAGAGAGATTACAGAACAGGTATATACTCAAATAAAACTTTATGGCAGAAAGATAATAAACATTTGATTTAGAAAGAAAGGCAACTGTAAAGTAAAAAAAAAAAAAAAAACAACTTAATTTAGTCCACAACCCAAAGGTTGGTTGGCATCCTCCCGAAGGAGGCATACTAAGCCATCGTGTCAGAGGTAGGACGGCCACTTCCTTTCCTCTGAAAGGAAAAACAAACTGTAAAGTAAATAAATAAAATACTTCCAGCCGCCATGAAAATGACATTTATACGTGGATAGAAGCTCGAGAGCTTTGCTGTGACATAACTTACATATGCAAACTACTTACTTCCGACTCTGTTGCGCAGGAAATGCGTGGCTGAGATAGCGACTTCCATTATTTATTTATTAATTTTACTGCGTGAAACTAAAAAACACGAAATACAAAATATAGATTAATTATCTAGCACTTCAATCTTGCAGCGTATGTAAATGTACTCAGATGAATTGTCTGAAACAAGATTAAGTTACTGCATAAGGCGTGTAGACGGATGCGGGTGAGAGGCATGTTTAGTGGGGCGTGACGTATAAAGCACGATGAGAGATGGCGGGCGTCTAGCTCCGCCCAGACAGCACTTTATTAAGTTAGAACAGATTTCGGAGGCGCGCAGGGATAGCGCGCAGATCTGCCTAGACTTCAAATTTCAATCCGAGATCCGTAAATGTAATTATTTCCAATTCAGTAGTAGTTATAAAAAAATAACGGAGGTATTATTTTTAACTGCCTGAAACTGCCAAGTCAAAGGCGTCCTATGTAGGATACCTCGACTATTTCCTTAGTCGTAACTCGATAGAGAAATTGCACTGCTGAACATGGGGTTGAAATGCAGCATAAAGCAAGACCTCAACACCAACACACTTAAAGAATTGATAGTCAACACAATAAACGCTGTTGATTTAGCTAAAGTAGATAACAATACCAAAATTGCAATAGGGTAAAAAATCAATAAGTTACTTGAAAGAGAGTTGGAGAAAAACAAAGATAACCCCCAAAACACACACAAGGACAAAAATACAGTTCTCAGCATTAAAAAAAAACTTAAGAATAATGAAGCAATAATAACCAAGGCATATAAAGGTAATACTATTGTAATAATGAAAGAAAATAAATACATAGAAAAAACACTTAAATTCTTCAATGAAAACAACATAAAACAGATACAGAAGGACCCCACAAAACTTTTCCATTAAAGAGCAGTTGAAAATAACTTTTTTCTTACTAACAGAGACTAAAAAGAAATAGCATGAATCAATAATAAACACAACTTCGCAGTTCATAGAAAAAACACAATGACTGATTGCACCATACGGTCAGCATCTTGCCACCCCAATACACATAAACAAGCAGCCTACTGGTCCATGTGGCAAATAATATCCCCTTAAGCAAAGTAAACTATGATTATGAGCTAGATATAATAAAACAGTTAGCTTTAGCAAATCAATATCCTAGCCAGATGATAGAAAAAATTGAAATGAAAATAAATAAGCATAAGAAATTTACTAAACTCAATAAAGATGAAAAACAGACAGCAAAATTCATTACCAGCATCCCTTACGTGGACACAGTATCTCAAAAAATTGCAAATGTACTCAGATTGCACAAAATAATCATAGGATTTAGAACCAAAAACAAGATACAACAGAAATTAATTCACAATATTAACGCTAATGCAGACCCATTACTAGAGGTATTTACAAAATAACATGTAGACTATGTTCAAAATTCTACTTAGGGCAAACTGCCAGGAATTTACAAATTAGATACCTAGAACACATTAATACCTTCAAAAACGGGCAACACACAAAATCCGATTTTGCAACCCACATACACAACACTGGGCACCCTTTCAATGACATTGACAAAGATTAGAAGGTACGCCACCGCCTAAATAAAAGCCACCATATGGACTTGATGGAAGAATGTGAAATTTATTTCCATCATAAATTATTTAAAGATTTGATACTAAATGAAAAATCAGAAAATGATTCTGTGACCTTTTTCAAATGTTTTGATATTTTATTATAAATTATGTACCATCATCTGCTAAATCCCAACGTATATGTAATTTTGTTTATTAGATATCAATCACATCTGCAAACTCTTAAGTAACCTCTGCTGTATAACAACATATATCCTTAATTATGTCATATATTATCTTTGTTTCTTCAATGTTAGATGCACTGAATCATCTTTGATTTATTTAGATAACGTTAACTTACAAACAGTGTACATAATACTTTATTTAATGTAATGATAATGTGTATGTGTCTGTGATGGCATATTTTCAAGAAACCTTAAAAAAACGTAAGTTTGACTAGATAATTATTCCATATCTACTTAGTTGCAAAATCTTGATCTAGTACAACACTGCACATTTTTATTTCCAGGAAAACTCCAAAAGTTTTACTAATGGCCATCAGAAATATACACAAGCACTTCGCACATTAAAATTCATTAATAATGTACTAATATTGCGTTTGAAAATGGTGATGAGTTCTCGAAACGCGTCACGCAAAGTGTAATAAAACATCATCAAAAGTAACTGTGTTGCGGTAAAATTATTTGCTTACATGAAAATTGAAAACAGTTACAGACTTTCATAAGTCCATTTATTATGGATAAGTTAAGTTATAATTAATAGAATGCAGAGACAACTACAAGAAATTGGGACATGGTGCACAAGGAATAAGGTAGTGCATCAATGCCAACAAAAGCGAGCCTGTATTCTTCATCCATAAAAATAAGGAAACAGGACACACAGTTACAACTTGCAGTTCATGGAATCCCCTGGAAAGAAAAACACAAATACATAGCAGTGATACTGGACTCGAACCTCCTTAACAATCATCACAATCTAGGACAAATGCCATAAAACCCTAGGTATACTAATGAACCTTATCCTTCTTGTGCAGTAAGGAACTATCATTAGATACCGAAATACGCTTATACAAAAGCAAAATTCGTCCGACCGTGCTCTATGGATGTGATGTGTCGGGAACGGCAAGTAAGGTCCACATACAGAAAATGCAAGTAGTACAGAATAGAAGCCTACGTATAATACTAAAGGCAAACAGATATACACGAATAGACGATCTTCACTGACTGGCCAAACATTCCAAGGATACAAACAGCAATTTTCCAACAAACTGTAAGATTCCACGAAAATATAACCAGAACAAAGCAGTCAGTAGAAAACTTTAAGAAACGTTGGAAACTACAAACCAAAGAGATGGCACATGTATAAAGTATACTTTACCAACCTAAATAATAAAATAAAATTTTACCTAACCACAGATCCTGTCCTGTATATAAAAATAAGGAGGTTTTTACCCTCCAAAGTTCACACCACAAACAGAGAGAACAAATACAACTTGACACAAACAAGCAGAGCTACCAAAGGTAGCGGGGCTTGCAGAAACACAACATGACAAAAAAGCTGGTAGGCCAGCTCTGATTGGTCGAAAGCGCTGCTTAAGCCAGCAGAGATAGTTTTCGAAACGTCGTTTTTATACACCATCCAGCTGGATACTCAAGAGGATTATATTATATTAGGAAGGGATTCTTTTATCACAACTAATGATGTGGTTATCAGTATGCACTTAAAAAATTTGTCACTAGCCAGGAGCACTGCCCGTATAATGGGCTTTACTCTAGTATTTCAATAGTATTAACAATAATTTTACCTAGCTTGTGAGTTGCCGTTTTGATGATGATGTCTTGCTGGCTGCTCTGGAGCTATTATGTCAGCCTTCTTGGGAAATTTAACTGCGGTGGTTTCTCCTTGTTTCCCCAATGACGGAAGTGGATGTACGAGTTGCTGTTTGTGTAGATGACGGTAGTGTGTGTGTTCAGTAGAATGTTTTTTTTGTGTTGCGAATGAATGAAGGGACGAGGTGAAGTCCCGTGCCAGTCCGTTCAATCCTACTATTCGAAAGACAGTCGCGCGTTCAACACTCGCTTTCGGCAGTGTTGCCAACCCATACGACAAATCGAAACATTTTACAAAATTCAAACTTCAACTAACTGGGGAAGGTGATACCTCAAAGTGTGTATCACTTTTTTGGGAAGGGGGGGGGATTCAGCCGGTTAGCTATACAACAAGCACCGGTGTTTCATATATGATCAAACTGTGTATTTATTAACTTCTTCGGATTATTCAGGCAATAGCAAACAGAAGACACACACAACACTTAAAACCCGGAGTCGAACCGGCAACTTTCGGCTGTATTTCCGTACAACCGCTGTGAGTAAATACGTATAATTAATAACACGTAAAGACTGTATATATCGCACTCTCTCGTGTTTTACACAGTTGTATTGTAGGCACAGGCAAAAAGAAATGGGTTACCGTATTCTCACCCGTGGCGTTACACAACATTGTCTTTTTCAAATGCTGAAAGTATGTTTTATTTAGCTTTGATGCTAATGAATATTTACATTTATTATATCAACTTGTGTGAAGCTTCATTCTAATTAAGGTATTTTTCAGGGGAGGTAAAATAAGACAAAATATCGCCTCTTACTGGGGAAGCACAGCGCGTGCCTGTACTCGTTGGTAATTAAGAGCAACAGTAACAACCTTTCAGTAATAACATGGTTCATCCGTCGCGAAGGCGTAATTTTTTCCGTACTTTTGACGGTTTAATTCAGAGGGGAAGTGGAGTTGATGGAGTGATGCGATTTTAAATTACGGACGGAAGTGTTTGCAGTGGCAGCCGTTGCAGATTGCTTATTGACTTCTGCATCAATTTCATGCGCCAGCGCCGGGTGGAGGGCCATTAATATTTCACGAAAAAGCATCCTACTCTCTCAAGAGGTTCAGTCACGTTAAAGAGCTCTGGCAGAGGCATACATTTACTTTCCTTTCCACCCTTTTTTTTACTGCATGTACACCGAGTGTGGTTGTGGTGGGTGGGGGATAAGACTCAGGCCTTGTATTCTGGAGGATGCAGGTTCGAATCCACGCTCGGTCATTCAGCTTTGGGATTTCCATGGTTTCCCCAAATCACTCCAGGCGAATGCCGGGATGCTTCCTTCAAAAGGCCTTGGCTGAAATTCCTTCCCATCTCTTGTCCCCACTCCCATCCCGCCTCTAATGACCTCGATGTTGACGAGGCGTAAAGCCATAACAAAAAAAATTGTGATAGAGCCTCGTAGTTTGGGGCCATAACTGCATGGTTTATCTTTCCGGGACAGAATTCCGTAAAAAAGATGCAAAAATGATTAGCAGATCTACTAAATAATTTCCTAAGCTCGCTCAGTCACTCACCTCTATAACTACTGGCTGGAGAACGGTTGCGTCACGAGCCGGCCTACACTCGCATATTAACAGCGACCAGAGATATATTAAAGTTAGAGATTAAACTGTAGAAGTATAATGAACAAAGTAATCGAATTTGCAAACTTAATAGAGATGCATGAACCACAAGTAATAATTGGGGTAGAGAGTTGGTTAAAAGAAGAAGTACTAGACAGTGAGGTTTTTCCTGATGGTTACAGAGTGTACCGCAGAGATAGAGGAGCAATTGGTGGAGGAGCCTTCATACTAGTTAGCAAAAACTACCACAGCTCACTGGCGTTCATAGATCAAGACCATGAGTTACTTGGGGTAGATTCTGGGGTAATAAAAAAGAAAAAATCAGAGTGTTGGCTGTTTACCGCAGTGGAAGAATGACAGAAGAGGATGAGGCTCTTGGGGAGAAATTAAATTCATACTCAGATTTCAGAGGTGAGAATAGAATTATCATCATCGGCGGGGATTTAAATTTACCACGTGTAAACTGGGAAGGGAATAAGATAAATAACACAAGGGAACAAAGATTTGCAAATATCTTAATAAGGGAAGGAGGATTTACACAAGTGGTTGAGCAAAACACTAGGGGACAAAATATTTTGGATATATTTCTAATTAAGCCGAATGAAAACCTTTTGAGGTATCAAGTAACTGAAGGAATAAGTGATCATGAAGCAGTTCTGATGGTTATTAGAGGATTCAGTAAACCAGCAGCCAAAATTGAAGGGGGAAATAGGTACAATTATAAAAAGGCACAGGTTTCAAATTTGAGGAGATATTTCAGAGAACAATTCAGCAAATGGAAGGAAGGCTCAGGTACAGTAGAGTCTAGGTGGGAAGAGTTCAAGGAGATAATAAGAAAGGGGGAAGAAAAATTTATTCCAAAGCAAAAAATAAAGAGAAGTAGAGAACCTATGTACTATAATAGGGAAGTGAGGAGGTTAAAGAGGTTGGTAAGAAAAGAACATAACAGAGTTAAGAGACAGAAGGGTAGTAGGGAATATTTAAAACAACTAAACAAGGACTTAATAACAGCAAAGAAAATGGCTAAAGATGGGTTTATGAAGAGTATTGTCAGTGCAGGGGGACCATTGACTGATGCATCTAGAAATTTCTATGGCTATATCAGGAAACTGAGGGGAAGGGAGGATGTAGATACACTTATAGATAAGGATGGAGAAGAAGTTACTGACGATTTGAAAAAGGCAGAGATTTTAAGTAACGGGTTCAGTGAAAGCATTAGGGACAATGAATCAGAAACAGGAGGGTCTAATTCGGAGAACGAGCTTAACAACACAATTAGAAATGACGATAGTAAAAAATTTGATATCCATCCTGAGGAAATCATGAAGGAAATAAGAAAGTTGAAAAAACATAAAGGGGCTGGTGAAGATAATATTACTACAGATATCTTAAAGATAGCCGGATGTGACATTGTACCTTATCTTGAAATATTATTTAAATTGAGTCTAGACACTTGCTGCTTACCACAGGACTGGAAAAGTGCAATAGTAGTACCGGTACATAAGGGAGGGGTTAGAAATAGAGTTGAGAATTACAGGCCAATCAGTTTGACATCAGTGGTAGGTAAATTAATGGAAAGATTGATATGCAACCACATCAGAAATATATGTGAGGAACGTAATTGGTTTTCAAGCAGGCAACATGGTTTCAGGCAAGGATATTCATGCGAATCTCAGTTGGTGGGATATATGCAAGATATTTCAGATGAAATGGACAAGGGAGGCCAAATTGATAGTGTAGCACTAGATCTGTCTAAGGCGTTTGACAGAGTAAGCCATAAAATGGTAGTAAATAAGGTAAAAACCATTGGAGTGGATAAGAAAGTCATTTGCTGGGTAGAAGAATTTTTAAAAGGTAGAAAACAGAAAGTTAGGGTAGGAAATGTAGTATCAAAAGAAGTGGAAGTAAAAATGGGTGTGCCACAGGGTAGCGTATTGGGACCATTGCTATTCATTATTCTAATGAATAATTGTGTTGATTGTTTACTATCTGAAATTAGATTGTTTCCAGATGACATAATGCTGTATAAAAGAATCAAAACGATAGAGGATTGTAATCAGTTGCAGGGTGATCTGGACAGGATATCTAATTGGGTTGGTAAACATGGAATGAAGATAAATGCAAAGAAGAGTCAGCTTATTAGATACACAAATAAAAAACGAAAGGTTAATTATGAATATAAGGTGGGGAAAGAATTGCTTGCTGAAGACTTGAAATGCAAATATCTTGGAATTACTTTTGATAACAAACTTAACTGGGCAGGACACATAGGACAGGTAGCAGGAAAAGGTTTCAAAGTTCTACACTTGTTGGAGAGAGTTATGAGGGGATGTACGAGAGAAGTCAAGGAATTGGGTTACAAAACTTTGTCAGACCATTGCTCGAATATGGTAGTGTAGTATGGGACCCTCATTTTACGTATCAAATACAGGAGTTGGAGAGGGTGCAAAGAAGGGCTGCTAGATTTGTTTCTGGAAATTATCGCAGAATGCAATCAGTGACAGATATGATAAAGGAGCTGGAATGGGATTCATTGCAAGACAGGAGGAGGATGAGGAGGGTCATGGGATTGTACAGGGCATATACTGGTGATGAGGCATGGAAAGATATTGCAATAGGTATGAAAAGTAGTGCATGGAAGGGAAAAGATGACCATGACCACAAGCTGGCACTCGATTTCAGGCACAAGGGTGTGGGAAGATTCTCTTTTTTAGGTAAGGGTGTCAGGGATTGGAATGAGTTACCAAGAGAAATGATGAATGATTTACCGAAAACTTTGAAGGAATTTAAAGATAAAATTTGTAGAGGGAAAATGTAGGTGGGTGCAGGATAGGGGGAAGATGGGTGTGTAGGGAAATTGCCACCGGAGCCTGTGCTCCATTGCAATTAAATTAAATTAAATTAAATTAAATTAAATTAAGTGCCCAGTTAAATAGCTAAGCAACTACTGTGAAATTAACTGTCAGAATACATTCATTAAGTTCCCTTTCCTTAGCATTTCATTCTTAAAAAAATATGGAAAAACTTTACGGCTAAAAAAACGTGGAACTATAAGTTTTTTTAGTGACATGTCGCTAATGAAAGTAACATGAAAAACTTTTTAAAAAAACTTAAATTACTCATGGTCTCTGTTGTAACCACGAATTCGAATTGTCATTCCGGCCTAGGTTAAATTTTAGTTTAACAAAAACTTTCTCTAAAGTTCTTGCTTGACCACAGATTATACAATACAGTTTATTTGCTTTTTTACGTATTTTCATTAATGGTCATTCTACATGTTCGGTGTAAGTGATTTATTTCAACCTGTCAATCTTTGACACTCAAAACTGGAACCAGTGACTAGCCCAGTGTCGATACGCGAAAACGGTCACGGGCTTGCACTAGTATACAATCAAGTTTTGAATTCAATTCCTCACGTTGGTTTCTCCACTGATTTGTTTAAGAGTTGGTTCTTTTCCAAGACCCCAAATTACCATCTTCATGACAACTGTGACGATGATGTATATATAAGATCTATATCAAACCGCGAATAATTTTGTTTTTGTGGTTCCATGAGCTGAGTATTTCGTTTTGTTGAAGTAAGAATACATACTGTGAGTGTCAGAGCCACTCAGCTGTATGAGAAGGCAGAGGAAGTCACATAGAGGCGTGATCAGCTGGGTCGGGGGCCTGCATCCGCTCGAGAGCAAGAAGGGATTCTCGACTACACAGTAGTTTGTAATAGTTGATCTGGCATTGGTAGCGGCACACGATAAGTAATGTGGTCGAGAAATAGTGTATCATACTGTATAAATTTGTATGGTTATACAGTATATAAAATAAATTAAATGTGTTATAAAGTGCATGGTCTAATCAGTGAGCGTTAAAATCAGTAGAATAGCCTTTGAATCACATTCAAATTGGCAATATCGCAAGGAAATGTTGAAATTTATGTTCTGCAATCGTTTGTGGTGGATTTGCTGTATTGATTTGTTCTACAACGAACAGAGGGGGAACGAGAGTAAATAACAAACAAATCCCTCAATTTACAGATCACTTTTCCTATTTTCAAACAGAAGGAAGTGTTAATCTGTTGTAAGCTGTTTGTGATTTTTCAGTAAGTCATGTCCAGTAGACACGACAAGTTTCGTAATAGTAGTTCCTTGCAACATATTTCTAACATGCTGCCTGCTGAAAGTCGTGTTTACTTAGACTGGTGGGAGAGTGATTAACGCTCGGGCCTGTAGTTCGAGAAGACTCTGGTTCAATATTCGGTCCGGATATACTGACCAGTATTTCGAGATAACTTCAGGTCAAACGCCAGAATAGTTTCTTCAAAATGTCATGGCTGAATTCCTTCTTCTTCTTTGTACCCTGTCCTCTCAAGTTCTAATGGGCTCTAAATCGACCAGACGTAATGCCCTAAGCAGAAACAAAATGTCTTTTTTGAATACATTAAGTATAGTGGTAATCAGATCTATGAAGTTTCATATTTAACAATTTAACTTTAACTATAACTTGAGGTAAGTCTGAAGACTGCAGCACGTGGTACTTATCACTACACATCGTTCTATCCTCGTCATTATAACATTTCTTTCTTCTGCAGTGAGTATATTTGTATGCCGTAACAATCTCCATTAAAATATTGGAATGTGGTGCAATTTGCTGAATTTTAAGCATCAGATCATTAAGTATCAGAATTTTCTTAAAGTAACCGTATGAAACTCATAAAATGATACAACACGTAGAAAATAACAATGAGACGAGTACGCATACTCTACATTCATTAGTTTTTCAGTTATTTGTATGGAGAGAGATCCAACGTGGCTTCGTCACCTCGCAGCACGCAAATAAAAGACCGAGCCTACTGTCAGGCTCGAGCTTAAATCCATGCTCGGTCCTCTGCACCGTATTTCCGGAATTTGGACGGCAGAAGTCACGCTTGCAACGATAAACCGACTGAGCCTAGACAGCGTTTGCACGATACTATTGCCTACCATTTCAGGTGAGCGCAGTCTTCGGACAACGCATTTTATTAAGGAGGATTCTAGACTAGAATTTTTTTATTGTAGTTTATTTTCTTTTGTAAAATCGGTTTTCTTTATCATTAAACCGAAATAGTTGTGTACAAGCTTTCATATGTGTTGTGTCCGCACGGCGGCCGAAATGTCAACACGGCGAACGGGCAGTCGCCTGGAGACGATCAAGCGAGAACCGAAGCAAAGTCCAACATGAGCTGCGCAGAGCTCACGGAAGAAACCGAACGTAGACCGAGACCGTTGCCGACTCGTACGCAAAAAGTTCTTCAGACCAGTTAGCTTCCAATTATCTTCACCATCTGGTTGGGAATCCCATGATGATACAACTTTAGTAGAAGACCGTTGTGCTATACAGAGTCGGAGGCTCTTGCAACATCCATTAAAAGAGGCGGTAACAGTTTCTACCACACGCATTATCTGCTGTGTGGCAGAGTGACCTCTTCTGAAGCCCAGCTGGAAATGTGGTATGATTCCATTTTCTCTTATATAGGTTTCAAGCCTCTGTAATAGAAACCTCTCAAATACCTTGCACAGTGAGGGTAGTAGAATTTAGGGCTGTTGATAAAATACCAATATATCGATATTTTTTTTAAAAAAAATTATCGATATTTATGAGTGATATTTTTTAGGACGATATATCGATATATCGATATTGAAATCTGGATATCGGAGTCCGATATTTTTAAAAAAATAAGTGGTTATTTTCCGTTTTCCTCGTAGAATATTCCAAGTTATTATTGGAGGGAAAACGATTACCTGTGTTGCACATGCAATACATTTTCATAGATAGAATTTTAAGAAACAATGAACGATACGACCACATGGAGAAGCAGGGCCGCCGTAAGCGGGCGTGCAAGGCAGCATATTATGTAGCGGGCGACCTTTTTTTTAGCTCAACAGCTGCTTCGGGTGGTCGGCGGCGACACTGGGGATGGCAACAATGGGGGCGGCAATCTCACAGTTTTTTGAGCCGTTTCGGAAATTTCCTAGATCCACCACTGGCTGTAGTTGGACAGGGGGTGGCATAATCGTTATTGCACGCGGGCGCTCAAACAGCTAGCGGCGGGCCTGTGGAGAAGTAAAAAACGAAGGTAAAATAACTCATTCAATATTCATTAGAATTATTGTCTGGACATTTTGAAAAGTTTTTAAAATTTGTCTTCAATCAATGCAAAAGTATTAGCATTAAGAAACTAATCGTGATGTACCAGGTATGGGTAGGGTTGCCAGATAGCCAGAAAATCCGGGAAAGTCCTGGAATTTTGTGTCTGATCTCGTGTTCAGGAATTATGCGTTACTGTCCCGGAATTTCCGTATACTAGTTTTTTTCTCAAACTCAGTTCACCACGGTGGTAATGAGGCCAAGCCAAGTATCCCATGCTTGCAGCGGGAGGATGGAATGTCCCTTAAATCAGAGGAATTGAAACTGACAGGAAAATACTCTTTGAATTTTCTGGGACTTTGAAAATTCTAGATGCAGTTAACATTAACTCCCTTTATACAGAGTTCACATGTCTGAAACGTGTTTTTCAGGTCATTCCAAAAGACTTTCCAAACGATAAAATCTGGGCCAATTTCTTTAGAACAAGCGTTTTTAATGATATTGAATATTTAAAAAAAATAGTTGGTTTTGTTTTGTCAATTCCAACAAGCAATGACTTTTACGAGACAAGTTTTAGCCCGTTGAATAATTTATGAAATAAGAGCGAAACAGAACGTTCATGGATTCGATCAAGGCTGAACTGCAAACTCAATCAATTTTGAAGACTCTTGCTGAGAAATTTAACAGTTTTGCAAAGCAGTGACGGAGAACTATTTATGAAAATGGCAAAATCTAGTAATAAATATTTTAAAAGTAGATGATTAAGATCTATTTTGATTGATGTTGATTTTGATTTAGCAAAAGATAGATGCTAATTTTTTTTTTATTTGTTGATAAAACCTGATGTTGATTTTCTGCCTAATTTTAATTAATGAGCCTAACAGAAGTTTTCAGTTTTGGTTTAATATTTTTGAGATTTTGATTGATAATACCAGATGTTGATTTTGTACCAAAGTAAAAAATTCCTAACGAGGTGGTCAATTTTTGTTTTAAGTTAAGTATTTTTCCTTTTGATTCATAATACGTGATGTTGACTTTCTACCATAGTTTAATTAATAAAGTTAAAAGAAGTGCTATATATACGTTAGATAGCATGTTTACCTAAAATATAATTTTTTATTAATTTGCATTTTTGTTCACTCTTTAAACATACGTACCGCTAAAATACTTTTTAGACCTAGAAATGTCCCGGAAATTATAAGCCTGTATCTGGCACTCCACAGTTAAATATTCTTCCATACCAACAGAAGAATTGAGCTCCAAAATTATGTCACAGCCAGTTTTGTTATATCACTTACGAATTTATTAAAATAAGAAATTGAAAAAATGAATCTACCACTTTTGGATTGCCTTTACAAAGCGCAATGCTAAAAACTTATTATTATAGATTGGTGCCTTTAAAAAACAATTTGTTAACGACAAGGGAACTGCCTTGACAGTAGCGGCTCTAGGATTTTTCCAAGCCGGGGAAAAACTGAGATTGCCGCCTCTTCAAACATTGTTGCCAGCCAGACCCCGAGAATCGCCTCCTTGATAGTTGGCCAAACGCATTGATGTCGCCACTTTAACTGTTTGCCAAACGCATTGTTGGACACGATTTTATCGCCCAGAGCAAGTACCCCGGTTTGCCCCCACCCCTCGCCCTAAATCCTGCAATCCATCTAGAATCTCAGCTTTAAAAAATTGTATTATGGTAAAGCGTTACCCATATGCGAAGCAATATCAAAGAAGGGAAAAATTTTCAATTAATGTAGGGAGTTCTCCATTCATAATAGAAGAAACGACGGGAAAAACATGAGTTCATGCTCTTCAAAAGTATGTCCAATGAAGTTTCTGACATGAGTTTTGGTGCAAAATTGTACTTCATTCACCACCTTAGTTTGGATTTCTTTTGGATCTGAAACTCTTTTAAATAACAATGACGTTCTCTCATCATAATTCTATGCAACATCCAGTTGTCCTAGAAAATGGTAATTTGGTAAACATACTTGGTTCCATCCCCATAGTATAAGAAAGTTCCTGTGTTTTTTCAATGCCAATCTAAAAGCTGAAACGTCTTAGAGAAAATTTGTAGGTTAATTGCTTTCTTCTTGATGAGGCTATATGCCTTGAATTTCAGTTTTGCACAAAGATCAGGAGCATAAAAAAACACAATTAATTTTACTTTGTTACTACATTTAATTTGGAAGTTATTGGTAGTCCTACACCGATGATAACAATACAGACACGGCGAAGCTCGCACAGAACGAGTCGGACTCGAGCCCGTTGTTTTACATGAGCGTGCGTTGTCGAGGAAAGTATTTTGACATGAAAATTGGATGTAAGCAGGAATATTGATAAATTCGGATACACAATCTTTGCTAAGGTGCAAACATTTGGTCCAAAAAAGTAAGAAGACTCAGAATAAGCTATCAACCTACAAAAAGAAATTAAATTCCACATAAAACAATACTTGTAAAAAAAGTGACTTGGTCACTATGCAAACTCTGATAATAGAACATCAACCTAAATAAATGCCTCTACAATGTTGCATTATTGAGCTTTTAAACTCACAAAAGCCAAGATTTCCCTCGATGCTCTTTCTGGATTCACAAGTCTTCGAGTAAATCATAAACATTCTGCCTTTCCTTTTACTAAAGTAGTAGTATAATGGCTAAATCATATTTAAAAAAAAAAAAAAATATTTATCCGTAACGCCATGAAAAACTTTTTTTTTTCAGAAAATCAAAACTTGATTCAGAAAAATATCTCACAACTCTTCATCATTAAATAGCCACAAGACTTCGCCCTTTTTTAAAATGATTTGTTTTTGTAACATTGTTTTTATATAATAGGGTCGATATATCGATACTTTTTCTTCGATATATCGAATCCGATATAAATATTTTTTAAATATCGATATTTCAAAAATCCGATATTTTTTAAAATATCAACAGCCCTAGTAGAAATAAATTATAATTGTATTTACTAGAGTAATTTATTGCTGCGCGGTTACAAATCAACTGAGAGAAAGAAATGTTGATAACAAAGAATAATGATAGTGTGGATATGGAAAAGAACCAATGCTGAAACACAGCAACAAAAGAAGTTTTTTTTTTTTTGTTTTTTTTTTTCTGTCGTCAGTCTTTCGACTGGTTTGATGCAATCCTCCATCCTTTCCTATCCAGTGCTAACCTCTTCATTTCTACATACCCCTTACAGCCCACATCCTCAATTATCTGTTTCAAATATTCTAATCTCTGTCTACCTCTACAGTTCTTACCTTCAACTGTTCCCTCCACTAACAAATTAACCAATCCAGCATGTCTCAAAATATGACCTAGCCTGTCTCTTCTTTCTGTAAGCTTCTTCCATAAACTTCTTTTCTCACCTATCATTTCTAAAACTCGTTCATTTCTTACTTTGTCTGTCCACTTAATTTTCAACATTCTTCTGTAGCACCACATTTCAAATGCTTCAATTTTCTTTCTTTCCGGTCCATGTTTCGCTACCATAAAGTGCTGTGCTCCACACAAAGAGTTTTAAAAAGTTCTTTCTAATTCCTAGATCAATATTTCAAACTAAAAGGTTTCTCTTTTTCATGAAAGCTCTTTTTGCTAGTGCTATTCTGCTTTTAACATCATTCCTGCTTCGGCCATCGGTTGTAATTTTACTTCCCAAGTAACAGAATTCACTTACTTCTCCTATTGCATCCGATCCTATTTTTATATTTAATCTACTAGTATTGGTATCATTTCTGCTACATTTCATCACTTTTGTCTTGCTTTGATTTATATTCAGTCCAAAATCTTCCTTCTGTATTTTGTTCATGACATTCAGTAACTTCTCAATATCCTCAGCCCTCTCTGCTAACAAGACAATCGTAGCAAATCGTAGCATACTGATTTTTTTCTCCCTGAAAACTTATACCACACGGAAATTTTTCTTTGACTTTCTTCAATGCTTCTTCTACATACAAGTTGAATATTAACGGGGATAGACTACAACCTTGCCTCACACCCTATTTAACTGATGCATGTCTCTCGTGATTCTCTACTTTTATTATAGCCATTTGATTCTTATATAGTTTGTAGAGTATTCTTCTATCTCGATACTTTAGACCTGACTTCTTTAAAATTTTGAACATCTTGTCCCACCTAACATTATCAAATGCTTTTTCTAAATCAACAAATGCCATAACAGTATCTTTGTTTTTCTTGATACGCCCTTCAAGTATTAATCTCAAAGACAGAATTGCTTCCCTTGTATCGCGATTTTTCCTAAACCCAAACTGATCTTCACCTACTATCTTTCCTACTACCCTTTCCATCCTTCTGAAGTACAAATGTGATATCATGAATTATTGTTATTATTATTTTGTAATCAACGGCATTGCCCGAATAAAGATATTAGTAACAAAGACTGCAGTGGAAGCATGAAAAATCAAATAATATTGTGGACTATGTTTGCAGTCATGTAATCTCTATTGCATAACGCTTCTAGGACTCTATACTCATATCATTCCATTCCATGCCCTTTCTTCAATAACCTTGCTTCAGTCTGTCAGGAAAATAACGATACTCACTATGGCAAATAAGTCTTATTCCAAATGGACGAGGAAATTATACATTCTGGCACGGCGATGGAAGCTTTCACAATTCAACAAATCCGACATAACAAATCGAATATTCTTTACATTTAGCAGTATCTACTCAAGTTACTTAAGTTTGGCGGATGAGATCTATTGAAAGTCGTCTAGAATATGACTCTTTATTAATCAAGTACAACAAGCTTAGATTCTATGTAATGCATTTACAGTTTTGTGTCATTCACTGAAAAACAGCACATCAGTTGATAATTCGATGTTTAGTTACATAACGCAGCCAAATTTACACATATGTCCATAAATAAGGTTTATTTGGACGAAAATGATTTGTAGGATAGGATTATACAATATTTTACTCGCAGGCGATCTAAGGGAAACTTGTGAGCATCCATTTAACACCTCAACCTTTTATCAGCACAGATCAGGTAAAATAATACATTTATATAGATTAAAACGCGTTGCTTTCTTCATTTGCTAGAAAACTGAATATAAGTTGATGAATTTTGGTCTCTTCTTTCCATTAATTTCAATTTGTTGTATAATACTATGGTAGCTACTTGCTCAATACGTGTCAACTGTAATCTCTACCCATTTGAATCCGTATAATGAATTCATACACAATTTCTTAATTTCACTCCACCCATAATCACTCATTACACGTCCATACATATATATATATATATATTTAGACCAAACGCGTAGCAACATAATTAATTTATAATTGTAATGTTTTGGTTACAAGGAATATAACATGCTTTCTTGCTTGGCTGCTTCTTATTTTTTCATTTCTACGGTCATATTATTGACAGGTTTATTGAGTACGGTCGTCAGTCTGAAAAATTACTCATAAGCGCATAATAAGTGGGTAGGATCAACACAAATGATAACTCAGCGGCCTTATCTGGTTAAATTATTGTTAGGGCACTATTGACCTAACTGTCGACGCGCCCTAAAGCCACAGAAACAAAATTATCTGGTTATTAATACTGATTATAGGCACTTAATTGCTTTCGCGCTAAAGGTATCCATCAGACGAAATAGTTACACTGATTTTTCTCCGAAAATGCAAGTTCTGATGATAGAAATAAGATTAGTACGATGGTTTTAGTCAACACACTACAAACATGTTCTCCGTTAACGTCCTGTGTCGTAAACAGCTTTCACAAAAAATCCGACTATGGTCTTCTGGCATCAGTCACTTTTACGATCAGGGTCTACATGAATCGAACGCCAAGGAAACGCGATGCTAGCGGATGTACTAGTTCTTAATAAAAAAAAACACTCGCAGTATCTCCCGCAAAATCCGTTCTCGCTCTCCCAGCCGCCACAATCCCAGAGATATTACAACTATGCGATGTTGCTTAAACTCGGGTATGAGTATCTCTGCACGTTACGCTACAGCGTCTCTTCTTACCATTAACTTTCATCTGAAACCACATAAGATTCACAAATAGCTACGAACTTTCGGTCAAACATAGTTTTATATATATCATCAACCAGACCAATATAATTAGCATGACGCAGCAGGAAGCTAACTGTGATTTGCATCTGGAATTTTTCAGGCTGATTCGAAAAGTGGATACGAAAATGGAAAAATATGTGTGGTCACAGTAAGGCTGACTTGAAGATATAGTTGCGTTCCACAAAAGTGTGCAGTTTAATAATAAAGCACCTAATAAATTCCAGTCTTTTGTTGATTTAAAGTGTTTCCATCAAAGTTACCTTAAGAATGTCTCCAAAAAGTAATTCGTCAAGTAGAATAGGATTTAACGAATTGTAAGTTATATTATATTATTCGATGCGAGTAAATTGATCCTTAGAACAGTTCGCCTTAGCTGACTTTGCACATGAAAAATTATGGAAGTGCTTAAAATTGTGTAACACCTGCAATATGTGTCTTCTAAGAAGTAGCTACTGCTGATACTTATCTATTCACGTTGTTTTAGAATTAATGAACAGTCAGTGACTGACAAATGAAGTATTATGAGTGTATACTGAGAAGAGGGAGATTACTTGAAGATTTATGTTAGAAAATTAATCATTATTTGTTTGTTGTTACTGCGGAATATTTCATGAGGTTGTGTGTGTGTCCTGAAAACATTTGAGTTGGGAAGAGTTAAAGTTGGGAGGAGCAGTGCAGTGGAAATGGAGTTTCAGAAGTAATGAGATTATTTTTTCAGACAGTGAGCCCACCGCAGCAGAACAAGGTAGACCGGCCCGCAACGCATTTACCTCCGCGAACAGCCGCTACTGCATGTTGCATACCTTCAGGCGCCCGTCTGTGGCGAGAAACACACGTGCTATGTAATCCGCCAATCTAACAACCTCACTAATATGAAAGTCGGTGGTAGCAAAACCGATGGATTCAGTACGGTACTGCAACTTTTACGATGCGTATTTTTGTAATTAATAACCGGTGTCGATATCTTTTAAATCTCGCATAGACGAAATTTTGCGCATGCTTAGTTGTTTCTGGCATCTCTCGTGCACAGACAGATACATTTGTGGCCATTCCAGCAGAGTATACATCTCCTGATGAGTGACGCAATGGGTTGAGATGGTGTTTAGTGTTATTTCGGTGATTATAAAAGCGTGACAAATTTACAAAGAAGTTGGCAGTTTGAGCTAAGTTATCAGTAAAACGTTGCACCCTCTCTGGACTGGGTGCATGCACTCATTCGGTTAGGAAGGGTGTCACGAAACAGTTATATCCTCTCCTGATGCAAGGTGGCCCACAATCAATCCAGCTGGTCCTTGATTCTGGATACTGGCACTGGGTCTGAGTTGATGTCCAAGCTGATCCCATACATGAATCGCTCACTGCAGAAAGGCAACAAGTCCATGTTTTTTTCGAAAATAGCTTTTTTTCATTAAACCTGTTCCCAGATGCATCGTTTACTGTAGAAAGGACACTTGTCAACCCAGTAGAATAGGCATGGCAACGCCTTTAATTTTCCATTTACTGCAGATAGGAAACTAGCCCTGGACAAGTTCCCTGTCTGCAGTAAACGATCTACTATGCTAGATAAGTACACATAAAATAATGTTGACAAAGATGTAATAACGTCACATATTTTTGGAGATACTTGTTCGGACTAAAATACAAACAATACTGCGGTGATAATGATGATACAACGGTGCGAGATAAAGATGTTTGATAAAATTAAACTTATTTCACCGGTTAGCGGGCACCCTTTTATGCCCAACGATTGGGATTTTAGTATTATTAGAAGAATGCTGAGGAATGAAGAAAGATATTACACAGAGGATAAAACTGTTACACTTATACAGAATTCCTCAAACAACCCTAATAAGTTTTCAATAGTTGAAATGAAAACTAATGATTTCATTGTCTACATCTCATGGTGGTCTAAATTTTACAACAACAAAAAACCTGCCTTAGTTACGATTCGTATGGTAAAAATGTCCCCAATTATAAAAAAAAATCTTTCAGGATATTCAACTACTGGGAGATGATCATTGAGGCAAACGATCCGCGCAGTGATCAATGCAACTTGAACGTTTCTGGCTTTACAAAGGACAATTATAAGCTTCGAAACACAGTTAAGCCATTGGAATTACCTTCCAAGAAAGCCTATACTACTGTAGTGCCCATAATTAATAAATAAATCGACAACATAAGGAAAACTTTGGTTTACATACCTGAAGAGAACAAGGAGTTTTGGAATCCCATCATTTTATTACTCATAACAATGGCATCTTTGGACGAAATTGATAATGAATGAGAACTTTAACTTTAAAATGACATATTTACTATATCTCTGTAGTAATAAAATTATTTTTTATTAAAATTTGATTTTTTTTTTTTTTACTTTTTCCCTATAATTTTTTTTTTTTTTTTTTTTTTCAAAATCCTGTTTACATGTCCAAAACACAAAATAATTCCCACAGCTTTGTGATGTGTCGTTAGGAACTTTTTAAAGCACTTATAATCAATGGTTGCCTGGTTACATGATAATAAAATATAAACAAACAAAAATTTATTATATGTTGGTTTGTATTTAGTTTCTTTTCTCTCCTGTAAAATTTAGAAATGTGGACATGTTGGCTTCCTGCAGTTAGCGATTCACATGTTCTTTGCTGCAGTAGATTAAGTACGCACGATCAGAAACTCAGTTCGTCCTCCTCTCATGAATCACACTGGTCAGCTGTTCGAACAGATGGCCAGTGCCCACGTGGTCATTCGAGGCCATAACAGAAGGGGGGAAAGAGTGTATCAAAATCCTGCAGATGATGCAACTGACCTGTTGTTACAAGTAGTTATGATTTCAACTGTCATAAACGTTGTCACAATAATAAGTATGCATATTTCATAGAAGCAATTATTTAAAAAAAAAAAAATACCCGTTTCTTGGATATAAATGTGGAAGTCTGACCATTTCTAGGTGGCCACGGTGTTGTTCTAACGAAACTTAATTGTTAATCCATATCGTGTCAGCATATGTGCCGAGGCTTCGCAGCAAACCAGAATTTTATGATCGCCTGTTGATCCAAACACCAGCCCAATCTCAAGTTTCATCGTAGCTGTCTGCAATCAGAGATGAGACGCAACGACTATGGTGCTGGATTCGAACCCAGAAGAACAACTTCAGTCTCCCACGTATTCACAATAAGTCCCTATTAAATATATATTCCGTGCCTGCTGTATAAATGTAAAAACTGCTGAATTTTTAAGACGGCACTATATGTTTGAAAGCATTAAGAAAAAAATAAAATATAATTTCAATATGAGAATTTCTTTTCCTTGATGTTCACTGTGTCGTTGACAGCGAAAAATGATCAAAATGAAAAGAGGAAGGAAACTGTAAACGTCTGTCCGAGATCCATGTAAGCGTTACTTGTATTTTGTTATTCTGCTTGTGAAACATTTATTCCTGAGACGTAAACAAGGATTTGCCTATGTGAGTATGGAGAACAGGTATAAAGCCGCAGCCATTTTGAAAGATGCATGTATTCTTAGAGGTAAGACTGGAATAGTCTCACGTCCGCAACTCTGTAACGACCAAGCTGATTACGGTTTTAGCCTGAATTTCCGCATTCAGATAGAAAAAAAGTGAAACGTTCCACATTTCCAGTAAAAAAATTTCTAACTAACAGGTTGTTCCCTTCCGTCTTGGAAATTTATAAGCAAAAAAAAAAAATCAGTCAGGAAGTGCAGCATTACTTAGATCAAAATAAAAGGTTTTCAATACTTCTTTGTTACATTCGTTCACTATACTCATAGGTTTTTATCTCAGTGCGACCAACCCGGATTATTTTACCATTGCTTCGCGAAATCACACCAACTGATTGAGGGGGCTGTTCCATTACAAGGTAATGACAAAATTCCTTCCCGTTCCTTGCGCTAAATCCCCCTCCCACATCCAATTACCACGAGACTGACGAGCCTGAGAAATAAAGCAGAAAAATACAGAATCAGTCAGTTATGCGGTGCTGATCAAAATCAGTTACCTCGAATGTTATCAAATTCTTAAAGTTTATAATTATTTGAAAGAATAATGCCGGCGTTTTAAAATGATTCTGTGACTCACTAATTTAAAAAACAACAAAATCTCGCCATCAAGTTACAGGTTTATCTAACTTAAATTTTACTGAAAAATACCACGTCTTAGTGATTCATTTAACAAAAGAATATTAATAATTTTACCATTACCATCTGTATTTTGTTATTTGTGACTAGGTGTAAGATCGTGACCATGTTTTGATTTTGGTCACCGGTATAGAATTGTTCCGAGATCGCGAATTAACTATCATACAAAAAAAAAAAAAAGTAACACATTAATTTTTAGTAAAAATTGTTTTATTAAAGAAATAGTACAGATTAAATAAAAATTAAAATAACTAAGGTATAAATATAAAAGTAACAGAGCTATTAAATAACTGTGATAGTGTAGGAGAGAAAGAGAAGGATCTAACTTGGGAAGAAGTGGAAACAGCTCTGGGTAAGATGAAGGGTGGAAAGGCACCAGGCATCGATGAAGTGAGCGTGGAAATGATAAGGGCAGCGGGAGTAGTAGGAAAGCAGTGGCTATACCGTGTGATGAGAAAGGTATGGAATCAGGGCACAACTCCTGAAGACTGGAAGAAAGGAATAATTGTACCTATATTCAAAAAAGGGAGCAGGAAGGAGTTTAAAAACTATAGAGGTATTACACTGATGTGCCACTGTGCCAAAGTGTATGAGAAGATAATTGAAAAAAGAATACGTGACAGGGTGGAAAAGGGGCTAAGGGAAGAGCAGTATGGCTTCAGATCAGGGAGATCGACGGTAGATTTGATATTTGCCATGAGACAGCTGCAGGAAAAACATTATGAGTATGGAAAGGACCTACTGTTGGTATTCCTCGATATCGAGAAAGCATATGATTGTGTACACAGGAGTAAGGTATGGAAGGCCTTGGAGAAGAGAGGAGTTCCCAAAGAAACCATCAAGAGAGTGACGGAACTGTACCAAGGAAGTGTGAGCTATGTGAAAATAGGGGAAGGAAGATCAGATTGGCTGGAACAAAGGAATGGACTAAAACAAGGAAGTGCCCTATCACCACTACTCTTCATTGTAATCATGGATGAAATAATGCAGAAGGTGGCAGCGAGGATGGGAGAGGAAAACATGAAGGTGATGGCTTTTGCGGATGATCTGATGATCTGGGGAGGTGAAGAAGAGGAAGTGCAGCGGCAGTTGGATGTATGGACAGACAGTGTGGAGGAATATGGCCTGAAATTTAATGTAAAGAAATGTGAGTACATGGTAACAACCAGGAAAAAGAATAGAGTAGCCCAAGGAATTGTGATGGTAGGGGAACAACTAAACAATGTAAACAGGTTCAAGTACTTGGGGAGTGTATTAGAGGAATGTGGAGGAAATGATGGCGAGATAAGTGAAAGAGGAAGACAAGCAGAGGCGTTCCTAAGGAGCATTAGAAGCCTGATATGGAATAAAGAGGTGCCAAAGAGAAGAAAGAGAGTAATCTATCATACGTACTATGTGCCTATCTTAACTTATACTGCTGAAACGTGGACAATGAAAAAGCGGGACATCAGCAGAGTACAAGCAAGTGAAATGAAGTTTTTAAGAGGTAGAATGGGAGTCACTAAAATGGACAGAATAAAAATGAAGTGATTAGACGCACCATGAAAGAGGAACCCCTACAGGAAAGGGTAGAGAGGACCAGACTGAGATGGTATGGGCATATCAAGAGAATGGGGGCTCAGAGAATCCCGAGAAAGATCCATGAAATTAAGATGGAAGGTAAACGACCCAGAGGAAGACCAAGAGATGGATGGCTGAAAGGAGTGGAGGAGGGTGTACGGAAGAGAGGAGAGGACTGGAACAAGGTGGTGACAGAGAGGTGGTGGGAAGAAAGAAGGAAATGGAGAGGCTTGTGCATAATGCAGACCCAGCCAGAGGCCGGAAACTGTTGATGATGATGATGATGATGATGATGATAGTAATAATAAATTTATACAGAAATAGGTAGTAATAGTAGTGGTTAGCTCGTAGCAGTACCACCAGAGATGGGTAAGTTTCAAGTCGGTATCAAAAAATAAGTTACTTGTGTCACAGGTCATGCCCGCGTAACTTGATCTGATATATTTCTTGAATTTGATCATTGCTGGACCACTCTGGTATTCACAGAGTCGAAATGTGACCATAAAATGAGTGTTTACGGACAAAAAATGGGTTTTTAGGGTCAAATATCGTGACCGCATGACTAGATCTTGTCTATTTCTTGAGTCCCTTCTGAACCTCTTAAGGTGGACCTAAATTAAAAATACATCGCACAGAATCTAAAAGCGACGGAAAGATATTGATCGAAGAATTTGTAGGTAAAGGGGCAGGGAGTGAAGCAGGTTACCAAGGAAAACGGTGAATAGTTTACCAAAAACACTTGGAAGGATTTCAAATTAAAATTCGTAAACAGCAAAAGTACAATGAGGAGGAGGAATTAAGGGGGAAAATAGATGACTGGGGAAATTGGCACCGGAGCGTGCTCTTTACCGCAATTAAATTATATATTAGTTTTTGGGACCTAAATGAGTATTATGGTAATAAAATAATAATTTCGTGTGGTCGTAATGACCTAGAGACAGAGTTTCTATTTGCTGCGCATTCCACCCCTGTCGTAGCCGCCTTAACCTAGCCCCATGTACAGGGGACCTACAGTTTAACGTGGAATTCGAACCACGGAAGCGTTCTGACGTAACTTCACATTACACAGCAAACTGTGCCAGAGGTGAAGGCCTGGTTAAGTGCCTATGACAATACCCGCCGAGACAGGAATTCGAACCGGGGACCTTTCAATCTCCAGTCCAGTCTCCGCTTAGTATTTACGGTCATAAGTCGTAAAATGATCTGAAGTATTTCTTGAATCTAATAGTTGTTGGCCATTCAAAGTCAAATAAAAAATACCTCGCACAAAGTTTAAATGTACCAAAAAAATTATTTTTAAGGACAAACAATGAATCTTTAGCGTCACAGGTCATTATAGGGTGACATTATAAACCAAAAATACGAATACGACTAGTATTTCATCCTGAGGGTTCGCTCTGTGAAAATTTGAGTAATTTATTTTGAATCTGAAGGAGGATTGACGTATTAAATGGGGTAAGATGGCAACTGAGAATACGTGGCCAGTGCGAAAGTTTCGCGCATTATATTCGATGAATAGCGAGGCTGATAGTTTGTAGAGGGATGAAACAATAACCGGATAATTTGCAGAAATTGTTTATTGGTCGACTGAAATAGGTTCGTAGCAAAACACTTACGTCTTACGAAACAACTAGAAATGATGAAATGTTTCCTTAACAGAGAAAAAGAACATCGCAGAAGCTCCTTACTCCAGAACACACACATAGTTTATCAATATCTCTGTGATATGTGCAGCTGATGTCTTGCGGCAATGCGATCACTCCTTATCGAAGCCAGCTCATCCTAGCGGCTTGACTTTGAACTATCGCATGCCCATGGCCTGGATTGTTGATATTTTTTTTCCATATTTTCACGGGTTGAATTTCGAATAATTCCTTTCTTAACTAATAATGTTACCAAAGCGGAGAGCTTAATCTTTAAAATGATACATTATTTATCGACTTTTGTTAAGTACGAAGAGGGAAAGATGACTCGCCACAAAAAACAACACCTTTTTGAAATAATGATGACAGCAACTGCACCACAGAACATAACGTTTGAGTTCGTGTGCAGGAATCTAGCGCCCTGTTATTCACACTTCGTTTACACGCCAACAGATGCAGCTGCTACAAGTCAGGCACTACTCCATGGAATGAGACCCACCTCAGGTGTGCTTTTGCGTCCTCGCTAAATTAAATTCCGACTTCACGGAAAAACGGCAAACGGAATGGCTGATACTAAACTCAAAGGTTACAGCTTCTGAATACGGCTCACCGCTGTGTTGGTTTAGTTACCTGCCACGGCAAACACGACAGAATGTTTGACACCGTCACTGCTGTCAGGTCCGTGTCAATGCTTTAAACTCATCCGCTAGTATTAAACAGTACTCATATTTCACTTCTGACATCGAGATGTTAACGGGATGTACCTCACGAGGAAACGTGTCATGAAGGGTGAGAAAAAACGAGATAAAGAAAAAGGTTACTCAGGAACAAACTGACCAGATAAGCATTGAATTTTTATAAATTGGTTGTTCTTTTTGCGCAGTTGCTTATTAAATGTTTGTAAATGAAAACACCATCTGGTAATATTTTTTTTTTAAAACATATTTAATTTCAGGCTCGTTTCATCGTCATTAGGACTTGGTACAATCAGTTACATGCTGGTCTACAACAGCTTTATTTGCTCTTGCAACGATACGATGATAAACATCCACTTTACCTTTGCCAGCATAGTCAGGAGACATCCATAAATTACGTGAGGTGTTTTTCCGGATTTCCGGACCCCCCCCCCTCCCCTAGTAATCGCCCTCGAAACTTTTGGAGACCTTTTTTTTTTAGGTCACAACCCCACTTTTATACGAAACAGTCTCTAAAATCGACTATCGCGCAGTTTGTAGACCTTTTTTTTAGCTCTACACTACAAACAAAACCTCACGTGAAATTTCTGCAGACCCTCCCCCCCCTTGGTGAGATTTGGTGAGATTTCGCCGAACCCCTGCCCCCCTATTTCACTTCATGCCCCCTCATGTGAGTAGATTCGGCCAATGAGAGCCTGGTAGGGAGACGAGTGAGACAGGAGTTGTCCTGCCTTGCTTCAAGAGAGAAGAAGTATCGTTTAACTTGTCCGATATGTAGGAAAATTGTTGATTCTATGTTGTGCAGTGTTGGAAAAACATATAGATCAGTGTTATTCAGAAACGATTTAAAGCAGACAACGTTAGCAAGAAAGGACAACCTTTTTGCTGTAGTGAAGTATGTGGTCAGCTTAACATATACATAACCTCTTGCTGTAGAAATCCTTGTAGAACTTGTGGTCATTAAAAAAACACGGGAGCCTGCATTTTGGAAATACGAGGTTCCGATATAAATTTCACTGTCATCTTGTAAAAGGTGGTTGGTCACGGTTGAACTTTTTAAACAATTAAATAATGTTGTTACCTCATAACTGGTTCATACTAATCATTTATAAAATCCTAAACGTTTTCAGAACTATGTTTCCAAATTAACGTTAGGTGGCGACCCGGTCAGAATCTTGCAATCATCATCAGTGTGTTTTACGCTGACTGTTAACATTACAGAGGTAAATTATCCATTTAACTATTTCCTCCAGCCACATAGTAATATCAAGAAGACTATAACACACTTCTATAGAACCCGGCCAGTACTGGATTAGCCACATAGCAAGACAGCTGAACCGCTGTCCCGGGCTGCGACAATAGGCTGTTTTATATTATATCGTAAACTTTAATAAGTAAATCAAACCAAAGGGGGGGGGAGCTCCTTTTGTTACAGGCCCCGAGCTGCTTTAATCCAACTCTGCTTGAGGCTCAACATTGCTCCTCGTATTTTTTTGAAGGTCGCTATTTCACTAGTTTTTGTACTGGTCGAACGTTTTGCAGTGGCAGGTGATTTTTTTTTTTAATTTAATTTAATTGCAATGGAGCACAGGCTCCGGTGGCAATATCCCTACACACCCATCTTCCCCCTATCCTGCACCCACCTACCTTTGCCCTCTACAAATTTTATCTTTAAATTCCTTCAAAGTTTTCGGTAAATTATTCATCATTTCTCTTGGTAACTCATTCCAATCCCTGACACCCTTACCTAAAAAAGAGAATCTTCCCACACCCTTTTGCCTGAAATGGAGTGCCAGCTTGTGGTCATGGTCATCTTTTCCCTTCCATGCACTACTTTTCATACCTATTGCAATATCTTTCCATGCCTCATCACCAGTATATGCCCTGTACACTCTCATGACCCTCCTCATCCTCCTCCTGTCTTGCAATGAATCCCATTCCAGCTCCTCTATCATATCCGTCACTGATTGCATTCTGCGATAATTTCCAGAAACAAATCTAGCAGCCCTTCTTTGCACCCCCTCCAACTCCTGTATTTGATACGTAAAATGAGGGTCCCATTTTCGGAAGAGTAGGCCTGGATGGGCCAGCAAATGATTTCACCCTCTTCTTTCTTTCATCTCTCATCCACAGCACTCTACGCTGAACACACATGCTACTACAGTCATCCAAACTTAAAACAACACAATACGAACACTGTCTCAACGGGAAAACAAGTCCAGTTAGATTTCCCAGCAAAGTCGTCACGGATAAGTAACTCCCTTCAGAGCTTCGCTCAACAGATAAACGTGATAATCAACATCACGATTTATATGTTTGATTGGTTACGATTACACTGAAGGAGGCACTAATTAAAGGTTCCGAATTGACGACAACGAATCACACATGCTTGTACGGGCGTTTCTGGCGTTAGTACAGAGCGATAGGTTTTATCCTAAGCGCTTTTCGCTGATTTGTTTAGTTATGTCACTAAAGGTGATTGTATTGTTTGTTAACGTGGTACAGCATAAATCACATAAAACACTATAAAATAACTTAGAATCACGCGTTTATAATCTTTCAACAATTCATAATAAATTATAATATTGTAAAAGTGCTGTGAGATTTATTTTTTTAGAGAGCATTTTTAATGAGATAAACAGAAGAAATCACGACGACTAATCACTGCGATAAATGACACATAAGAGCAGTATCAACACTTTTTTTTTTTTTTTTTGCTAATGGCTTTACGCCTCAGTCGAAGTCATTAAAGGCGGGAAAAGATGGGTACAAGGAACCGGAAGGATTTCGGCCACGGCCTTTTGAAGGCATTCACCTGAAGTAATCTGGGGAAACCATGGAAAACCAAAATCTGGGTGCCGGAACTTGGATTCGAACCCGCGTCTCCATGAATGCGAGACCTTGTTATTAACTTATTACCATGGCTGATTCTAATTATAAGTGTGATTTATATTACGACACAGAATTATATGTCCGTGTGTGTAAGGAATACCGAATATTTTCTTTCGACCACTAAGTTTTTTGTAAGCTAGGATAGCAATGACACAACTACAGTACAAGTGTGTGGTAATCGGCGAAAAACATGAAACTTATTATTTGCCTTTATGTTATTAATTTAACCGCTGTAGTGGAGTATAAAATATATCCGCTTTAGCGTCAGTACACGTGTGGCTGCCTCCTGTGCTCATGTATACTGCACCTGGCCATTTCACTTCGCCGAGTTGAATTCAGCGTGACTGAGGCTGCGGTTTGCCTCGCCTGTGTCCATCAGGGCGACAGTGGATTGCAGACCACAACACACAACTCTGTGCGGTACGTGTCCGCGCACAACGAGTGCATTTACCTACCTCTCATACGGCACAAACAGCGCCTGTTAACTCGCCGACAAGCGTATTTCACTCTCGGCGCTGTAACGTCACGGCGCGGCGCCTCAGTAATGGCTACCATCTGAATAACGTTTTGCTCTAGTTCGACGAGTAGTTTTATGGTTTTCATTTGACATTTTGAACTACTCTTTTTTTAAATTTTTTTTTTTGCTGTTATCAGTCTTCCACTGGTTTGATGCAATCCTCCATCCCTTCCTATCCTGTGCTAACCTCTTCATCTCTACATATTCCTTAAAAGCCACGTCCTCAATTAACTGCTTCATATATTCTAATCTCTGTCTTCCTCTACAGTTCTTACCTTCGACTGTTCCCTCCACTAACAAATTAACCAATCCAGCATGTCTCAAAATATTACCTGTCTCTTTTACCTGTAAGCTTCTTGCACAAACTTCTTTCCTCACCCATCATTTCCAAAACTCGATTATTTCGTACTTTGTCTGTCCATTTAATTTTCAGCATTCTTCTGTAGCACCACATTTCACATACTACAATTTTCTTTCTTTCTGGTATTCCTAAAGTCCATGTTTCGCTATCATAAAGTGCTGTGCTCCAGTTTTAAAAAGTTATTTCTAATTCCTAGATCAATATTTGTTACTAAAAGATTTCTCTTTTTCATGAAGGCTCTTTTTGCTAGTGCTTTTCTGTTTTTAACATCATTCTTGGTTCTGCCATTGGCTGTAATTTTGCTTCCCAAGTAGCAGAATTCACTTACTTCTCCCCTAACTTCCGAAAAATCTCTGTTTGTTGTCACTAAATTTGTCTTTGCGATATACTCAACCCCATACACATAGCTTCATAACCAATGCTATACACAACGCCTATCGGAAATTGAATTGTGCCCTAATCACACATGTAGCAAAAAGTTTTATCATACTCGTGTGTACCAGAATAGTTACGTTAGAAATATATTAGGCGTTAAAAGAAAAGTGTAAAATATTTTATGAGGTGATTGTATGCATTGAAATAAGAAAAAAATATCTAATAAACATTGGATCGCAAACGCATACTTTCGGAGTTAATAACAGTTTCGTAATGTTACGCTCGTTCACTGCAACGCTCTGAAACTGTCTGGTTTGGTCCTGTACGTCTTCAATGCATGTCATCAGGTACAGGAGCAACCAAGATAGCTTCAAAGAGTGCGCGATTCCTCGTGTCGGAAGCTGAAGCATGCGTTGCAGTGAACGAGCGTAACATTACGAAACTGTTATTAACTCCGAAAGTATGCGTTTGCGATCCAATGTTTATTGATATTATTGTCTTATTTCAATGCATACCATCACCTTATAAATATTTTACACTTTTTTAACACCCAGTATAAATACCGCACGCAACTAACAGAAAAGAAAAATCAATTCATTACGGATCTTTGATATATGCTGCACTATGCCTCTACTCCCAGACGTGGCTGTAACGATGAATGGGTTTATTTTTTCCATTCCGTATAGACCGACAAACTTTCTTTGTATTTTTTTTCCCGAGAAACGTTTATAAATAAACAACGCCGAGAAAGATTACATTCATTTATATTTCTTTGTATTGGTTTCCGTCGCCTCCCCCCTTCACACTTGCCTTTGTGACTCCGACGCTTTTCGACTCATGGGTAGAGATTTAATTTATTTATAATTCCTTCTTCCTTTTTAATTTTAACGTTATAAATCACCAGATGGATAATCGTCATAAAATACCAGGGGAAAACTATATACCGAGAGGATATCTGAACGGAAACTGAAAAGCAGTCGAGATTTATTGACATAGAAATAACGTAAGAGGCCATTCATAAATATTGCCACACAAATTTCATTATTTTTAATCTCTCCCCATCATCACAAGTAGTAGTAAAAGTAGATAATCGCGAGAGACAGTCATCAGGTACTCGAAATCCGCTTAAAATCCGAGCGGTAGGTTCTCCATGAATCCCTTTCAATCAGACAAAATCGCAGTCAACGAAACATACGTTACTTCTCACAGCTGAAGAGTTTAAGGTCTAGAATATAAATAAAATCAAGTAGCAACCATAGATAATAACTGCGTATCATTATGTAACTGTCCTTAATAGAAATTAGAAATGTATAAATAATTAAACTTGATTTGAATCATATTCCGATGAACGCACAAGTTGAAAAATGTGAGAACTATCGCACCATAAATCTAGTATCTCAGGCTTCAAAATTACTCACCAGGATAATATACAGATTAAAAGGATAGTGGAAGAGAGAGTATATGAGGATGAGTTTGCGGTTAGGAAAAACCTAGGTACGAGAGAAGTAATTCTGGCTTTAAGATTACTTCTTGAAGTGCAGATCAAGAAAAACAAAAATACGTTTATGGCATATGTTCATTTGGTAAAAGCTTTTGATAATTGTAGGTGGGACAAGACGTTAAATTTGTTGATGAAATCAGGTCTAAAATATGTGGATAGAAGAATCAATTGACTATAATAAAAGTAGTGAATCTTGAGAGACATGCATTATTTAGAAAGGGGTTGAGACGAGATTGTATTCTAACGGCATTAATATTCAACTTGTATGTAGAGGAATCAATAAAGTAAATATAAGAAAATTTTTAATGTGGCATAAGCGTTAAAAAAAACTCAGTATGGTACGATTTGCTGATGATATTATCCTGTTACCATAACAGAATGGCATGAAGAAATACTAAAGAACGATTTTGGACTAAATATAATCCAAAGCAGGCCAAAGTGATTAAATGTAGTAAAAATGATGGCAATAATATTAGGTTAAATATAAAAAAAGGATTCAATATAACAAGTAAGTGAATTTTGCTAAGTAGGAACTAAAATTACAACAGATGGCTGAAGCAGAAATGATGGTAAAGGCAGAATAGCAATACCGAAAGTAGCCTTCTTCAGAAACAGAAATCTTTTAGTTTCCAAGACTCAGGAAGAACTTTTTAAAACTCTATGTTTGGTACACAGCACTTTATGGTACTGAAGCATTGACTTAAAGAATACCAGATCCAAAGAAAATTGAATCATTTTAAATGTGGTGCTACAGAAGAATGCTGAAAATTAAGTGGTCAGAAAAAGTAAGAAATGAACGAGTTTTGGAAATGATGGGTGAGAAAAGAAGTTTGTGGAAGAAGCTTACAGAAAGAAGAGACAGGATGGTTGGTGACATTTTAAGAGATGCGGGATTGGTTAATTTCTTAGTGGAGGGAACAGTCGAAGGTAAGAACTGTAGAGGAAGACAAAGATTGTAATATATGCAGCACATAATCCAAGACGTAGTTTGAAGGGCGTGTGTTTTGAGATAATTTTTTTAACTGCTTAATGTCTCTTAACAGCGAGATCTTTAGAGACGGGAAAGGATGGGGGGGCAAGGAATGGGAAGGAATTTGGCCATGGCCTTTTGAAGAAAGCATCCCGGCATTTGCCTGGAGTGATTTGAGAAACCATGGAAAACCCAAATCTGGATGCCCGGACGGGGATTCGAACCGCCGTCCTCCGGTTTTGAGATAAAGAGGTTATCCCAAGATAGAAGGAGATGGAGCATTGCATCAAAACGGTCGAGAGACTGATAACAACAACAGCAATAAAAATAATTGTTTAAAAAAAACTGCCTTAAAAAAAACACACTAAAAATTGTATAATAACTTTATACCTTGCTTAGAAAAAAATAAATCTAAGTAGGCAATATTTTACATTACTAGTTCTGAAATTTTTACATTAATCAATTATCTTTTGGAGTCTGTGTCAGTTGTCACATTGCGAGGAACGAATGACTAAACTTCATTTGCTGTTCGAGGTGACATGGGCAGTGCGAACGAAAATTCTGAATATTTTACAGTATGTAGTGAGGCAGATATTGTTTTTGCGGGAGACGGTTTAGGGAAATAAATTAGTATTTTAATCTGTGGCTCGGCCCCGTTGGTCGTCGGGGCATATCTCTGGCACTATATTGTTGGTTGGTAGACGGCATCATGTGGTAAACGCTTTACGGTTAGTATAACATCGGCGTATCATCTGTATGTTTTGTTGAAAAACATTTCTAGCATTAATCGTATGTAAGTAGTAATATGATTTTTAATGTATTATTAACATGACTTATTGTTTTTAATTATTTTTTTCTTGCTTTGACTGGCACCGACTCCAAAAACGAACTGATTAATGTAAAAATTTCAATACTAGTAATGTAAAATATTGCCCACTTAGATTTATTTTCTTCTAAGCAAGGTATAAATCTATTTTAATTTTTTTTTGTGTTTTTTAAGATGGTATTTTTTTTGAAGCAATTATTTTATTATAAAATTTTTAGTGGTATTATAGGTTTTTTTGTATTTTAAATACTACGCACCAGTTCACATTTTGTGAATATCCTGGTAACTCAGTGGTTAAAGTCCTTGCTTAAAAACAATTCTGGCTCAATGTATCACAATAATTCCCAGGGAGGGGGGGGGGGGAGCAGGTTGATTGTATGCAGTAATAAGGAATGTCAGTTTACATTTTGGCCCAGGCTTTTTTCAACCTAATCACAACGTCTGTTTAAGTTGCTGTTCGATAATCGAAACACGAATCATCCGGGCATTACCGTAATACATATCACATACATAAATCTGTCTCTGGAATATATCTGTTTGTCCCGGCATCCCGCAGAAAATATAGATTTTTAATGGGTTTTCAAAACGTGAAGGCTTGGGATCCAAGTTAGAATCTGACGTTGAGACATTTCCATTGATGTCGCACAAAAACTACTGGTACGTATAAAAAACAATTAAGTGTGTGTAGAGGGAAAGAGTAGTTTAGTTTTTTAAAACTAATGTGGAAAGTTTTTCTCTTTATTTAAAGTATACGTGTGCAAAGTTCCATCGAAACTGGATAAAAGCTGTAGCTTTGTATGAAGAATATTTGCAAAAATTACATGGGGTAATGGAGTGAGAGGTTGGGTTTTGTAAATAGATTGTAGACATTATGTTATTCGTTCTTTTCCAGCGTACTTGTGCAGTGTTCCATCCAAATCTGATAAAAACTGTAGCTTTCTTTAAAGAACATTGGAAATTAAGAGGGTTGGGGGTAAAAGGGAAGAGAGGTTTGGCTTCTGCAAACCAAATTTAAACAGAGATGCTCTGTATGTTTTAAAATATATGTGTGCATAGTTCGTTCAGAATCGGATATAAATTGTAACTTTGTATACACAACATTAACAAAAATTAAGGGGGTCTAAAGGAAGAAATAGGTCTGGTTTCTCTAAACCAAATGTAGACAGTATTTTTGTGGTTGTTTTAAAGCTTAAATGTGCATCCTTTCTTCAAAGTCGGATAGAAACTGTGCCTGTGTATAGGGAAAATTGACAGTAATTAAGGGGGTTGAAATGGGGATTGTGTTTTTTCAAAACTAATGTGGACAGTATTTTTCTTTTTTCTCTTTGTTTTAAAGTATACGCATGCAAAGTTCCATTGAAATCGGATTAAATTGTTGATTTGTACAAAAAATAAGAGGTATGAAAGGGGAGAGATGTTGGTTTTTTGAATTTTTGGTCAGCAATCTTCTCCATAAAATAAATACGTATCAAATTTTATAGTGATTGATCAAACGTTGTATATTGTAGCTTCTTATAAACAACACTGACAAAAATTAAGAGGGTGGAAATGGGAAGAGAGGTTGGGTCTATTCACACAAATGTTGACATTATTTTTCTCTTTATTTTACAGTATACGATTACAGGGTTCAATCCTAATCGGATAAAAACTGTGGGTTTGTATAAAAATTAAGGGGTGCAAAGGGGAGGAGAGGATGGTTTTAGGATTTTTGCCACAAATCTTCTCCATGAAAAAATACATATATACGCCAACTTTCATGGAGATCGGTTAAATGTTGTCAACTGTAGCTTTTTAAAAAGAATATTAACAAAAATTAAGGGGATAGAAAGGGGGAGAGGAGTACAGTGTTTGCAAACAAAAAGTTGATAATATGTTTGCCTTTGTTTAAAATTAAAAGTGTGCAAATTTCCATCAAAACCGGATAAAACTGTGGGTTTTTATAAAAATTAAGGGGTTTAATGGTGGAGAGGTGGTGTTTTTTAGATTTTTTTGTTCAGAAACCATCTTCATGAAAAAAAATACATTTAAGTGCTAACCTTCATGGTGATTTATCAAATGGTGTAGACTGTAGCTTCTTATAAAAAACATTAACAAAAATTAAGAGGGTAGAAATGGGAAGAGGGCTTGGGTTTTTTTCAAACAAATGTTGATAGTATTTTTCTCTTTATTTTAAAGTATACATCTGCAAGGTTCCGTCCTAATTGTATAAAAACTGTAGGTTTGTATAAAAATTATGGGTGCAAGGGGGTAGAGAGGGTGATTTTTTTGATCACAAATCGTCTTCATGAAAAAATACATGGATAAAAAATTTGGGATTTTATAAAAATTAAGGGGTAAAATGTTGGATAGCGGATGGTTTTTAAATTTTTTTGTTCTTTTTTTGTCAGAAACCTTCTTCGTGAAAAAATACATATAAGTGCCAACTTTCATGGTGATTGGTCAATCGGTGTCGACTGTAGCTTTGTATGAAGAATATTCGAAAATATTAAGGGGGTGGAAAGGGGAAGAAGGAATGGGTTTCCGGAAAATCAAAACTTGACAGTATTTTTCTCCTTATTTTAAAATATATATGTTCAAAGTTCCATCGAAATCGGATAAAAACTGGGGGTTTGTATAAAAATTAAGGGTTGTAAAGGTAGAGGGGGTGGGTTTTAATGAAATTTATATGGGACCACTCTGAAGGTATTCCCTATCCACTAAACAAATTTCATTCATATCCGTCCAAAATTGGCAAAGATATGGCTGAACATACAAAAATACAGACGAATTGATAACCTCCTATTTTTTGAAGCCGTTTTATAAAAAGAGGAAGTAATGATTGCTGTTAAAATAGTGAAGCCAGGAGTTGACTTTTTTCTACATCCGGGAACAATGATCGATTACAAAATTGTATTCGTAAGATTTTAGAGCACTGGGTATCCAATTCGTTTTACTATGTTACAGAGCTATTTTTAGAGTGGCATTTTGAAACAGCAGTTGTAACATTTATTTTACGAACATTTTTAATCTTACCTTTGAATCTATTCCATCAGCGATCAGACTAACGCCAGTATCATCACAATACCAAAACACGTTACAGAATATTTCTCTACATGACAGAATATTTCTGGAGTGGAATTAAAATCACTTTTATTGTTCCTGGCGAGCGGCGTTGAATCGATTCGGTGTAATAAAAACCGGAACCACTCTCTGACACCTGCAGTTTAATATGCTGCGGTATTTATATTGCGCATTTAAATGGCGGCGGAAATTTAATGAAAACACCAGGCAGATGTTCAGAATTTTTTCGCCCAGCGGACAAGCGTAATAACATTTGAGCGTCGCTTTTCTGTTTGTCTCGTCCATTGCTGACGGGAGGCTGTGTTCAAAGCTGCCTGGCTTTGCCTGTTTCCACATAACGAGCGTTTGAAATTTCATTCAGCACTAGACGAAACTATACTCGACATCTCTTTCTACGATATCTTCCCCGAGCTTTCAGTTGTAGTCCCACAAAGAAAGAGTAAGACACACAGCGATACTAAACCGAATTTCCAGTAATGTTTCAATAATTGTTAACAAGTAACGTAAAATAGTTTTTCCGAGCATCTTTACTATATCGACTGAAAAGACCGTACTGAGCGCGGGGGGTGAGCGGTGGCGCTCTGGCCTCTCATTCGGAATGACGTGGGTTCGAATCTCCGTCCGGCCATCCAGATTTCGGTTTTCCATTGTTATCCGAAATCACTCCATGTGAATGCCGGGATGGTTCCTTCAAAAGACCATGTGCCATTTCCTTAACTTTCATTGCCCCCAATCCTTTCCCCTCTCTAATGACCTCGACGTCGACGATACGTAAAGACATAAACAAAGAAAAAAAAATGAAAGTTCCTTGACAGCAAGCATTAAGATAAACCAAGTGAATTTTTGTTATTGTTACTTGTTAGGCTGTCTTATGTGACCAAAAAAAGAGAAGTTATTATGAAGATATATAAAAGTCAGTTAAAACTTCTGAAGAAGTTTTAGGGTACACTATGGTGTTCTATGTAGACATTTTGGTGAAGTTTGATTACTGTCCATATAGACAGTTTCTGCATATGAGCAAAGATACTTCCCGATTTTAAAACAAAGGAATGTTATTTGTTGTTAGATTAGTTACTTAGTACAAGTATCTCCGTTTTATAGTCCTAACATTTCAGTATCGTTTTTTTCCACTGAAAGTGAAGTGTTATGCCATGTCCGATTATTCATCTCTACACCGTTAGTATATAGAGTGCTAATTCCGTTTAACAACTCTACGGGAAAACAACGAGTATGTTGGTTTCCTGTTCTCCGGTATTGTTAGTGCCATTTTGGTTTTTTTTTAATATGGTGACTATCATGATCCTGTATGACGTATTTCTTATTCGATTTGTTCATCTAAGATAGAGGCAGAGGGTGAAAACAGATACAAGTCCATTAAAGCTTAATCTTCCGAAAGACACCAAGAAGACGCCATGTTTAATCTCCCCATACGACGAGTTCATCTGTATTAACAGTGTTGTATGCCCTCAACACGTTAACATTACGCAGATGTTCCCTTTATTAAGGACACCACCCTGATGGACGAGTAAGTAGTACCGGAGAGATGTCATTTACTCAGAGTGACGGTGTTCGTGAGTTTTGATGACTGTAATGATGTGTGAATTAGGTCTAGTGCGTTCTTTGTGTCGAGGATAAGAGAAGGTGAAACCTCTGGTATCCCGTCCCGACAGTGCGGCATGCCCGGTAGGTGACATGGAAATCGCTAGGCATAGACGGCGCTCAGCAGCAGCACACGAAATTACTGTCAACTCCACTGGAGTTGACGGGACTAGAGTAGGGGTGCCTGTCATTCTGTTGATGACATCTTCCCCTGCTTTTACAATTTGGTTATAATTATCATTACGTTTTTAGGCATTGGCTTTGCTTTCGTGCAATTGATTAACACATTGTCAGAGTTATATGTTTGCAAAATTATCTTATGGTTATTAGTACTTTAAAATTCTTATATACTAGGTCCACAGTTGTGGAACAGATTGTAGTCAAGGATCATGGGTTTCCACTCTTTGACTCACTGCACTAGATAGTTTCACACGGATTTCTGCGATAGGCGGAAGGGGGGGGGGGGGCCTTCATTTTCTTTGACTCACTGCACTAGATAGTTTCACACGGATTTCTGCCACTGGGGGGAGGGGGGGTGCACTTCTTCGTCACTGTGTTGAGCACTAACCTGGATCGAAGATCGATTTTGGTCTCTTGTGCCTCAGCCCCTCGGTGTCGTACTCGCCCAACTCGTTGATCAGGTGGTTCCTGCATGACGCTGCTTTGGTGAAGAATTCTCCGCCGTGGCTGCCATCCTCGCAGGGAGTGTGGGTACCTGCGCCAGCTGGTGCAGGTCCGCCGTTGGAAATCTCAGTGGGAGATGCAGTGCTCTCTTCAGAGCTCTGTTCTGGAGCACCTGCAGCTTCCGCATGTGGGTCTTGGCGGCGTAGGCCCACACTGGGCTGGCGTACTCGATTACTGGGCGAACGAGCGCCTGGTAGACTCGGACACCGCAGCGTGGAGGCAACGATGAATTGTGTTGAGAATTGGGTACAGGACCCCCAACCTTTGGTTGACCCTGCTCCTGACGTCCTCGATGTGGTGCCGCCACGTCAGTCGCTGGTCCAGGGTAACGCCAAGGTAGCGTACGGCATTCTTTTGGGGGATCTGCTCCCCAAACAGTTGTAGGCCCAGCCGTGGTGGTAAGCCTCTTCTGCAGAAGACCACCGCTTGGGATTTGTGTGGTGTTAATCTTCACCGCCACAGGGTCGCCCACTCCTCTAGCTCGTCCAGCGCTGCTGTAGGCGTTGCCAGATGACCTGTATGCTCCATGATGATGTGAAGTATGCAGTGTCGTCCGCATAGAAGGCTGACATGATGTATATCGGTCTGGGGATATCCGATGTGAAAATGATAAATAGCACCGGCCCCAGTACCGATCCCTGTGGCACCCCTGCTCGGATTTTCCTCAACGTGGACAAATAGCGTTCGACCTTGACCTTAAATTTCCTGTTAGACAGGTAACTTTTTATGAGCAGCACGAAGGGTTTTGGTATGCCGGCTGTTTTCAGTTTGTGTAGTAAACCCACATGCCACACGGTATCAAGGCTTTAGCCACGTCGAGTAGTACCAAGCCGCAGTACCGGCGTCTGTTAAAGGCGTCGGTCGCTTCTTCCACCACTCGCATCAGCTGGTGCGTTGTTGAGTGTTCTGGGCGGAAGCCGAACTGCTCTGCGGGATTAGTTGCAGCCTATCTACATGGACCATCAGTCGCCTCAGGAGTAGCCGCTCGAATACCTTAGAGACAGCTGGCAGCAGCGACACGGGCCTGTAGTGTTGTGGGAAGGTGTGGTCCTTCCCAGCCTTGGGTATCGCCACAACTTCTGCCTCCTTCCAGCCGTCTGGGTACTTCTTCCGCCGGAGAATTTTGTTGAAGAGGTGCGCTAGGCTCTGGACTGCTGCTGGAGGCAGGTGCTGCAAAATGAGGTTGCTGATTTCGTCATTTCCCGGAGCTTTGTTGGGCTGCGACCTCCTCACCACCTCTATTATCTCCCTGGCGTCAACCTCGCCTATCTGCTCGTCGTCTTCTTCGTCGCTGGCCAGATATTGGCGCAGTTCGCGGTTGACTCTCCTGATGTGTTCCTCGTCGTATGGCTCGGCCACAGGACGGAAGTTTTCCTCGAAAACGTCAGCAAGGACATTTGCTTTCTCCTCAGAGGTGTAGACCAATCCTTGCGGTCCGTGGAGAACAGTAGTACGCCTTCTCGCCCTTATAAATCTCCTCGTCTGCTGCCACGCGGTACCGTCCTCCGTCCGAAGCTGAGCCACCCGGCTGTCCCACTGGTCGTTCCTGTACCTTTCCAGTTGGGCCTTGACCTCGCGTTGCAAGCGATTTAGCAGCCCCTTGTACACTCGGTCACGCGTCTGCTGCCAGCTCTTCCTTGCCCTATTCTTGTCCCTGATGAGGTCGAGTAGCTCTTGGGGAAGCTGGTTTCCCGGTTTTCTCTTCCTCATTGGGGCTGATTTCTCTGCTGCCCTCAGGGTGGCTTCCGTCCAGCTTTGCAAATGTTGGTCGATGTTTCCATTTTCGTTACCGCGCTGCAGCTGTTGCTCCATCACCGGTTGGAGTTCCTCCTGGAATTGGGTCCAGTTTGTTCTCCAGTAGTTCCGGCCACTCGTCTCTTCGCTTTCCTGTCCCATATCCCAGTCCGCTAACACCGGGTTGTGGTCTGAGGATAGCTGCGGGACTGACAGCAGCAGTGGCCTTGCGGGTATGCCGCGAGTGATGTACACGTCTAGAACGTCGGCTCTGTATCGTTCTTGCGTGGGGAAGTACGTAGGCTTCTCCGGCGCCCAGACCGCCAGCCCTCTCCGCTGTGCCTCCCTCTGCAGCACATTGCCACTTGCGTTGGTCACCCGGCTATACCATTCGCGGTTCTTCGCATTTAGATCACCTCCAATGATGAAGTTTCCGGGTATGTTGCTAAGGGCGGCCAAGTCGGCGGTGGAGATCGTTGCCCCCGGCGGGTGATAGGCCGCAATCATGGTGATTGGGCCCGTCGTTGTGTAGATCACCACCGCTGCGGCTTCGATCGTAGTCATGATGGGAAGCGAGGTAGCATGGTGTTTCAGCGACCTCTTCACATACACGGCAACTCCTCCTCCTGCGGTTGGTCTATCTCTGCGGTACGATAAATAGTTGGGAACCGTCACGCGTACTCCTGGCTTGAGGTGCGTTTCACAGACCAGGCAGACGTCCACCCTTTCATCCCGCATAAAGTTCTGGAATTCGTTGTCTTGCTTCTTTAGTCCATTAGCGTTCCAAGCGCAGGTTTCTGACTCCTTCCAGTGGTCTAATGGCCATCTTCGGACTGTTGACCTGCGGTGGATTGAGTAGCGCTGTTCTGTCTCGCTGTCGTGTTGTTCTGTATCGCTGCCATGACGACTGTCTGCAAGGTGTTTGCAATGTCGCTCAACCCCTGCACAGCTTCAGTCAGCTGTTTCATGACTGCCCTTAGTCCTGTGTCAGGTGCAGCTGCTGGGTCCGTTGCTGGCTTCTTGTGGTTCTGCTTTGCTGTTCCTTCATCGGGGCCACAGTCGTGATTCTACTGGTTGGCTGCTCGTCGTTGTTGAGGCCGTTGGTCGGAGAGTTGTGTAGGTGCTTCCCGCCTATTTTGCTGTCACCAGCTTCCTAGATGCTCGCCGCTTTGCATCCTGATACCCGGGGCAGCCTCTGTACGAGGCTAGCGTGTGGGCCTTGACAGTTCGCGCAGGTTGGCTGCCCTTCTCCTTTCTTGAGTGCGCAGTCCTTGGCGGTATGGCTGCCACCGCACCTGACACATGCCACTGGCAGTCGACAATGTCGGCTAACATGGCCGTACTTCTGAAACCAGCGCCACCACAACACAGTTTCCGCCACGGCCAATCAGAGCCGACCCGGCACGGATATAAATAAGCCAGCGCAGCCCCACACATCCAGTTTCGGTGTTCGCTGCGCTTCCGGTCGCGTCTCCGTCAACTGTGCTTCGTCTCTTGGACTCTCTACAGTGTTTCGTCTCGGCTACGTCTACGGTACTCTCTCTTGACTCAGTGAATCGCTTTCGGACTCGTGACTGTGCTTATCCTCGGTGACGTTCGGTACGCTCTCTTCGGACTCTGTAAACCTCACGTCGGATACAATCAGTGCGCGTCCTTTGGATTCCGTTCGGGCCTGCTCTTTGGACTTGTTCGGGTTCTTCGTGACCATCTTCCTGCGGCTTGCCCCATCGCCGTTCAAACGTCGGCCGCCGTACGGATATAGCAATTGGCGACGAGGAAAAAGGTTATCAGCTGGCATCGTGGACACCGTGACTCGTATTCTGGAGCAACAACAACAGCAGACAGCGCTGCTACAACAAACGCTCCAAGTAATACTCGAGAAACTGTTAGCACAGGAGGCCAAGTCAGTCCAGGCATCGGAAAAGTCACCACATCCGCCCCCAGCGTTTCCACCATTTAATGACGCTAAGGAAGACTGGGACACATATTTGCATCGGCTCAACAGCATTTCTCGGCATTCCAGGTGACGGACGATGCCTTACAGCGCTCGCTGTTTCTGTCGTGGGCGTCACCCGACACGTTCTTCCTCCTGCGGAAGCTGGCCCATTATCAGATCCGTCGCCCTCACATTCAACGAAATGTGCACTCTGCTAACAAGCTACTACTCTCGACGATACCACGTGGTGGCCTCCCGCCTTGAGTTCCATCAGTATCACAAACAACCGGGACAATCATACCGGTCATGGGTGACTGATCTCCAAGGTCTTAGCCGCAAATGCGACTTCACTTGCTCAAACGCAAAGTGCAGGGCTTCATATGCAGACTCCCTGATCCGCGACGTCATATTGCAGCTAGCTCCAGACCCAGAGGTGCGCACAGCGGCACTGAAGCTTGACAACCCATCTCTCGAGGACATTCTAACGCATCGCGCACATCGCATGAAAATTGCACAAGCAGCGAACGAGCGCCTCATGGCTCGCCCACAAGTAGCGGCGTCAAAACATCACAACACAACTCCCGCGCACAAGGCAAACCCATGGCGTGCTCCAGACACCAACAAAGCAGGACGCCATCGCTGTCCGACGTATCTGTGACGTCCGAACCCCGAGCCCCACCCCGCCGACGATTCCAGAGGCCCCTGCCGTCTTGCCCACAGTGCTTCACATCGCACTCACGAGCAGATTGCCCCGACCGTTGGGCACATTGCACACGCTGCGGTAAAGAGGGACACTTGCGGTCAGTCTGCCGAAACCGGGCACCTCGCCCCAGCCCGACAGCCCGCATGCAGCAAGAAACGGTCAACACACTGCAGACCGCAGCTCATACTGGCGACCCACTCTCACAGAAACTATTCTTAACTCTGAGAGTCGCCAACCAGGACATCCGTTTTCAAGTGGACACGGGGGCAACCGTCTCGCTGATAAAACCAAGCCACCTACGCTCAACTAGGCTCACCACCGTTGTCTCCACCTTCACGGCGTTTGGTATCGTACGGGAATAGAGACATTCCCCTGCGGGGTCAGGTCTCCATCACGGCCGCCTACAAACAAGTCACCAGACCAATCACCTTTTTTGTGGTGGATCAGCCCTCGGCTACCAATATTTTTGGACTAGACGCATTCAACAGATTCGGATTCTCAATCGTGGACGAAGTCCAGGTCATATCGGACTCGGTCCCATTCCAGGACCTGGATGACCTCTGCACTCAGTTCACACCCATCTTTACGCCAGACTTAGGGTGCGCCTCAGATTTCGAGGCTCACATGACCCTCCGGCCCGGGCAGTACCTCGCTTTTGTCGTGCCAGACCTATTCCGGTCACCTTACGGGCAGCAGTAAAACAGGAGCTTGACCGACATCAGAAGATCGGAGTAATCGAACCGGTCAAATCCAGCGCATGGGCTACACCACTGGTCATCATCCGGAAACCCAATGGCACCCTCCGGTTATGTGGAGATTTTAAGGCTACGATCAACGCCCAGTCTCAAGTCGAGACGTATCCAATCCCACGACAAGAAGATCTTCTCACTAAACTTGCGGGCGGCGAATATTTCTCCAAGATTGACCTCGCAGATGCATACTTGCAGCTTCCACTAGATGAGGAATCGCAAAACATCGTCGTCATCAACACACCGTTTGGACTCTACAAATACAAGCGCCTCCCGTTTGGCATCGCTTCTGCGCCGGCAATATTCCAAAGATACTTGGAGCAGCTGTTGCGACACATACCGGCATGCGCAAACTACCTGGACGATATCATTGTCACAGGAACCACTCGCCAGGAGCACCTACAAAACCTGCGCACGTTATTTGCAGCATTACAAGAGGCAGGGCTGAGGTGTCGCCTCGAGAAGTGTCAGTTTTTTCAAGAGGAAGTAGAATATCTCGGCCATTGGCTCAACAAAGAGGGAATTAGGCCATCGGATCACAACGTGGCCGCCATACGACTCCTTACCCCGCCCAAAGAATCTGCCAGAACTACAAGCCTTCCTCGGGAAAATAAATTACTACTCAAAGTTTCTGCCACAAGCGGCACATATCTCACAACCCCTCAACCAGCTCCGGAAAAAGGGCGTTGCCTACAACTGGACCCCGTCTTGTCAACGGGCCTTCGACCGGCTAAAGCGCATGCTAAGGTCTGCTCCTTGTCTGACGCCGTTTTCTCCTACACGGCCCCTAGTCGTGGCAGCTGACGCCTCAGCATATGGAATCGGGGCGGTACTCGCACATAGGAACGAAGACGGCTCTGAACAATCGATAGCGTTTGCTTCTAAGACATTGACGCCAGCACAACGCAACTACTCGCAGATCGAGAAAGAGGCATTGGCAATAGTCTTCGCTATCAAGAATTTCATGTATATCTATTTGGAACCAAGTTCTCCCTCATCACGGACCACAAACCGTTGGTGGCAATATTTGGACCCCGCTCCAGCCTCCCAGAGCGAACGGCCCAACGCCTCCAACGATGGGCGATGTTTCTGAGCGCTTATAATTACACAATCCAATATAAGCCAACAGCACAACACTCCAATGCCGACGCCCTTTCACGCCTGCCTGCCGGCCCCGATCCGGAATTCGACCAACAAGAAGTACTGTGTTTTCACATCGACACAGAGAGGAAGCAAACAGTGGACGGGTTCCCCATTACAGCAGCCCGAATCGCCTCCGCCACCCAGCGGGGTCCAATCTTGCGCCAGGTCCTGCGCTATATCATTCACGGGTGGCCAATATACCTCACACGCAGAATGGACAACGAATTGAAGACATGGCGCCACATATCTGACAGACTCTCGGTCACAGACGGCGTCATCCTTTTGGACGCAGAAAACGACACACATCGTGAGGTCATCCCAGCGGAAATTCGCTCACAAATTCTAAAGCTCCTGCATCGAGGACATTGGGGCATGTCCCGTATGAAAAATCTCGCAAGAAGACATGCTTATTGGCCAGGAATCAATCGAGACATTGAGAAGATGGTACGCAGCTGCACAGCCTGCGCCCAACATCAGGCAGCGCCACCGCAAGCTTTCGCCCCCTGGCCCACACCCTGCCAACCATAGGACCGCATTCATCTGGATTTTGCAGGCCCATTTTTTCGAACTATGTGGCTACTTATAATTGATGCCTATTCAAAGTACCCGTACGTGGTTCGCATGGCATCCACAACGACGGAAGCCACGCTGAATGCATTAAGCCAGGTTTTGGCCATCGAGGGGTTACCGCGCACCCTCGTCTCAGACAATGGGCCCCAATTCACAGCAGCCACATTCGAAGAATTCTGCGTGGCTAACGGCATCAAACATATCTTCAGTCCTCCATTCCATCCCGCCTCAAATGGCGAAGCAGAACGGCTCGTAAGGACGTTCAAGCAACAAATGCTGAAAGAGGTACAGACAGCTACGACGTCTTCCGCCCTCACCCTCTTTTTCAGCACATACCGGACAACACCAATTAATGGTCGCAGCCCAGCAGAACTGCTCCATGGGCGACAACCGCGAACGATGCTGCACCTCCTGGCACCGTCACCGGCAGAGCCCCGATCCAGACCGTCCCATCGGTACACGCCAGGCAGCGCGGTCTGGGCACGCGCCTACGGAGGAAACTCCACTTGGATGCCAGGAACAGTAGTGGGGACACACGGACGGCGTGTCATCTCGGTGCAAACGCCACACAGAATAGAACGCCGTCATCAAAACCAGCTGCGTCCTCACATCACAACAGGCCCATCACCATCACAACAATATCAGGAAGAATACAGTATACCACCATCAGCGCCATTAGCAGAGCTCCCACAACCACCCTCCCCACAACGACGATACAACTTGCGCCCAAGAAAGCCAGCAGTGCCGGACGAGAGTGACGTCGAAATGGACACGTCCATCAACCATCCACCAACCACATCGGCACCCACGTCACCACGTCCTCAACCATGGAGTACGTCGGCGCATGATGCGGCCGGGATACCACAACCATTCCAGCCTCATCACCCCAAGCATCGTCAAGGGCGCTTCCGTCCGTACGCGCCAACTTCAGGGGGGAGGGATCTGGTATCCCGTCCCGACAGTGCGGCATGCCCGGTAGGTGACATGGAAATCTACCTAGTATAGACGGCGCTGGCATCAGGCCAACCAGCGCCACCACAACACAGTTTCCGCCACGGCCAATCAGAGCCGACCCGGTACGGATATAAATAAGCCAGCGCAGCCCCACACATCCAATTCGGTGTTCGCTGCGCTTCCGGTCGCGTCTCCGTCAACTGTGCTTCGTCTCTTGGACTCTCTACAGTGTTTCGTCTCGGCTACGTCTACGGTACTCTCTCTTGGACTCAGTGAATCGCTTTCGGACTCGTGACTGTGCTTATCCTCGGTGACGTTCGGTACGCTCTCTTCGGACTCTGTAAACCTCACGTCGGATACAATCAGTGCGCGTCTTTGGATTCCGTTCGGCCTGCTCTTTGGACTTGTTCGGGTTCTTCGTGACCATCTCCTGCGGCTTGCCCCATCGCCGTTCAACGTCGGCCGCCGTACGGATATAGCAAAACCCAGTGCCCATCCATTCAGGGCTACTCGTATTCTTCATAAATATATCTTTGGATTCGTCAAGTTGACGTCACCATGCGACGGTTGAACCGCCATCATTATATACCATCACGCCATTCGCACAGCATAGATGTTTCGGGTTTAACTCGTTTAATGTGCAATCTGGCGATTAGTAATTGAACCACACCGCCTCATAGACAGTCAATTCCTAAATGATGAAAACTCTTTCCACCAGGGAACTCGAACCAGCTATCCTCTCAACAGGCGCCAGACGCCATCAAGATGTGGCCTCCGCCAGTAGGATCAGTGTTTCTCTTAAGAAAATCTGAGCAGTGTGAGGTGTTAATTGACAATCATGGTATGTCCAGTTGAGCAGTTTGTATTTGCTTTTATCAGAGTTGACAGCTGAATCAACTTAAACAACAGTCCATTTTTTAGGAGTACCTTGACTGGTATGAGGACGTCCATTTCCACTCCAGCTTGTAGCACTCAGGATTCTGGCGTACTGCAAATATTTAAATATCGTATTATTTTTATTCAGATTAATTTAATATTTGTGAATATTTTGTAAATCAATTATCTGATCAACGTAGTTGATATCCCAGGCTGCCTTAATTTCTAAATATAACTGAATAAAGTGGTTGCTAATTGGAAGAGCAGGAGAGATTTTGAAGTTGGCAACAGTATTTCCGGTGGAAAGCCCAGAAAGCGTGGGCTGACGCGAGCTATTGTTCGCAAGGCCAAGGTGGATAGGCACCGCTAGCCGTCAAGGTCAGTGCGTTGAACCCCGCGTAGGGATACCTGTACAGCTGAAGAGGTGAGCGACGCGCGGGTGACCAGGACGAATAAGGTTAACTTCGAGCCTCACGTGGTTTTGGGAAAAGTTAAGCAACCAATACCATATCATATACGGGGTCTATAGATGTTAATTCGTGGCTTCTTTTCCATGTAACGAAACTTCGGGAAGGAGTTTCGGAAGAGGGGAGGAGAAGCGGCCATACTGGGTCATTCTGTGGTCAGTGGTAGTCGAGTACAGACTTCACAGTGCGGAGTGGCACTGTACTGGCGGTATCTGGCTTCGATCACAGGCTGGTCCATTTATGCAGTCCATTCACTGGTGGGACAACTTACAGACCAACGCCGCACGCCGCTGCTGCTGATGCTGGTGAATTTGGTAATGTGTTCCATCGCTTATCATTGTTTCATGGTTGGGAAAGACTTTGAAGTATCCGTAATCGACCCATGAGACAGGATCTCTTCTCAATTCCATTTCACTTCATGAACTTTGAAGCTCCTTGCAAATTCAGTTTGAGCCTTAATATTGTTAATCTTTTTCTAATTCAATTTGGCGCCCAAGGGATTTTATCCATCATTCTTGTAACATTCAATTGTTGGCTTGTGGCCACGATGTAATAATGTTCTTAATTTTATAAATGAAGTATTTATCTTCAGGCAGATTGTAAAGCCGGATATTGTTTTTGCTTGCATGTACACATAATGTCTAACATAACGTTAAATGTATCCGGGTATGTACAAGCCATATGGAAACAATAAATTAAGTATTTTATGTCTTTTATCAACAGCAATCAGAATCCTTGCTACCTGAAAATTAAAATCAATAACCAAATTAATATTAAAACTTACAGTACAATAATGACCCCCCCCCCCCCCATTCATTACAAGCTGTAGACTCCATTCAACAACAAATCAAGTAGTCCTCACTCAGGTTCAAATTTTGATTCCACAGAGTTCTTTCCACTATTAGATTTTTTGGCTGGTAATTGAAGCCTATTTTGGTATTCTTCCTTTTCCCATTCTGGTTAGATGCCTGAACCATAGTCTTTTATTTTACAACTAAAAAGCTCTTCTTGTAAATGGTAATCCGATGTTTGCATCTGCGGAAATGTTACTCACGCCAGAACGGTTTCCGTAGTTCGGATTCCACGTTCAACTGTAGTTTCCCTGTACCCGGTGGTACTACTGGGTTAGGTTAAGATGGCTACGGTAACGGCGGAATGCGCAGCCAATAGAAACCCTTTCAGTAGGTTATTAAGACCACACGGAATTATTATTATTAACTAGCTGACCCAGCAATACTTCACTACTGCAAGACTTGAGTACATTTGAACATTTGTATTTAGTTAAAATTGATACTTACATACAAATTTTAATTACTGTTTCATTCAATTTCAAGTTCATTCCAATGGTCTTGGATATATATTGTTTTTGGTGATTACATTGGGCATATATACAACAAAAAAAAACCTTGCAGTTCGCTTTGGTGATGCATGCTAAACACGGAAAAGTTGCGCGTGTAAATCAGAATTAAGAGGAGTAAAGGGGAGAGCGGCTGCAGTTTTGTAAACTAAATGTAAACATAATTTTCACTTATTTTAAAGAATGTGTGTGCAAATTACTTTCGATATTGAATAGAAACTGTAGATTTGTGTGTTGACACAAACAATTTAATTTTTCTTAAAAATTCAAGTTCGAATTGCTTGGTCAGGAATTGTCTGATCGGAATCGGTACAGTGCTGTTTAGCAGGAAATGTATACTCTGAGAATATCTCTATCTACTTTGGCTAATTTCCCAACCGTTTTTGAGATATTTGCAAAAAACTGAATGGTTTCCAGTGTAAACTTTGTTTAATTAGGGTGATGGGGGAAAGTGTGTGGGTTTTTGTAAACTAAATGTAGACAGTACTTTTATCTTTGCTTTAATGTATGCATGTACAAAGTACCATCCAAATTGAATAAACTAAGAGAGGAGAAAGTAAAGGGGGAGAGGGCTTAGGATTTGGCAACCAAATGTACACAGTATTTTTCTGTTTGTTTTAAAGTATATACGTGCAAAGTTCCACCGATATCGGATAAAAACTGTGGGCATGTATGTAGAACATTGGCAAAAAATAGAGGCCTGGGGTCATGGGGGAAAGTATTTGGTTTTTTTAAACTTAATGTAGACAGTATTTTTCTTCTTTTTTTAAAGTAAACATATTCATAGTACCATAAAAATCGTATAAAAAAATGTGGTTTTCTATAAAGATCACTGGAAATTAAGAGGGGGAGGGGTAAAAGGGGTGGGCTTTGGCAAATCAAATGTAAACAGTATTTTTCTGTTTGTTTTAAAGTATACGTGTACAAATTTCTATCGAAATTGGATAAAATCTGCGGGTTTATTTAAATTAAGGGTTGTAAAGGGGAAGAGAGGGTGATTTTTTTCAATTTTTTTTGTCAGGAATCTTAGCAGACGCGCTGTCAACAATTGACTAAACTTTCATCTCAATCGAATGAATGGTACAGGAGTGCATAGAGAACAAACATTCAATTTTATATACATAGATGATCACGCCAAAATCTGGCACTTCCAGAATATAAGTAACAGCATTGTTCCTATAATAGACGATTAATTAAATGGGGTTCCAGTCGGCATCAAAGAAAGCACCATTCATTTAAGTATTATGTTAAAAAGCATTTTCTGAGAGCACGTGCTAGGGACCTTGAAACAAGGTGGGGCTGATAACGTAAGAATGGTGAAGGAAACAACAATAAAAGCTTTCAGGTCTTGTTTCTTTTATTTTATTCTGTGAATGTAGGTCGGTGGTATAGGCTGCAATTATATTAAGAGTCTGGTCAATACGTAATTAACTTTAAATAGCTCACTTCCAGGTTCGTAACTGAATTTCGAAACATGCTTTTAGGTTCATTATGTTTTAATGGCACAAAACAATATGTCCCAGACGTTAGTAATATACGGGTAGGTTAAACATTAGATCTACATAAGTTATGGGTCCGCAGTATTACTTTTAGCAATTAACTGGTTTTTAGGTTGAAAAAGGCTGAGAAATTCTGATCTAGTTTTCATCTAATGCACATGTTACAATTTTCGTACTGAGTCTGTTGTTAATGTTTGTAATTTCTGCTAAGCTTCATGGTGAATGCTTTGTTTTTGTTTACTCATTACAAACCCGCACATATTGTAGCAAAATTTCTTATTATTTTTTAGAAAAAAATAAATAGATATATGAAATTGAGGGAGAAAACCCCATCATTACTGTCAAAGTTAATCCTAACCACATCGCATTGTATTGAAACAGGAACTTAGAAGAAACTTGCTGAATGTGGAGAGGCGAAGGCCCGCCTCGGGCGGAGTTTGACGATACGGTCTGTGAACGTGTTTACTGGGAGCGGCTCGTTGTCTCGTAACGATATGCAAACAGCTCCGAGCCAGCTTCAAACGGCCAACCGCCGAGATCACGTCTCTACTACCGCCGACGGAGAACACAACGAAAAATACCTTCGTCTCGCGTCATTTAATTTTTGCTTTACCCATAGAGCATATTACGCAGAAAGTATTTTTTTTAATATAATTTAACGGCATTTGACTTTATATCCACCTTCGTCGCTGTTCCGTGGTTTCCACCTGGTTACAATACTCGCATCATGTGTTCTCATATGCATCATCACTTCACATCCCCGCCTCTCCGGGTTTTGTCACATTTAAGTCAATATATCCAATTTTTTTTAATTTTAATACTGTCTATCATGAACTCAGTTCCGCGATGTTTGCAGAACCACTACTTTGAGGTAATTTACAATACAGTATGAAAATAAGATCACGAGCAATAACTATGGCTTAAGCTGGCCTAACCATTAAGCCGTGCCCGGTGGGTTAAATGGTAACGCTCGCTCCAAGCAGTCGGAGGACATGGGTTCAGATACCCTCCCGGTCATCCAGATTTCGTGTTTCCACTCCAGGCTTATGCCGCGATGCTTCCTTCGGAAAGCCTCCGCTAAATTATTTCCCATTCCTTGACCAAAGCCTTAGGGAGCGTCCATAAACTACGTGTCTAGGGCTAGAGGGAAGATGTTTTTTTGTTTATGGCTTTACGCCTCGTCGAATGTATTAGAGGCGGGAAAGGACTGGGGACAAGGAACGGGAAGGAATTTAGCCATAGCCCTTCTGAAGGAAGCATCGTGGCATTCGCCTGGAGTGATTTGGGGAAATCATGGAAAATCCAATCTGAAGACGGGTATTCGAAGCCGCGTCTTCCAGAAAGCGAGGCCAGTGCGTTAAGCGCTCACCCACCACGTTCAATACCTTCTACATTCCTGATCCTCTATTCTCATGAGTACACAGAATACACGAAGTAAGGTCACCTTAGGAATGAAACAACACTTAAATCGCATAGAAGACATCCGCGCTCGGAAACCTGTCCTTCATCCTTCCATGGTGGCTACGTTTTGGCCTTCTTATCCGCTGAGATGTGTTTCACACGCCTTGCTAAACATTAGGACGCGGCGCCAACACAACACGAACCAGAAGCTCAAACTGACGATTCACTCAGTGAAACCATACCGACAATTACTTCCTACAAATGGATATTTGCAAAGAAAAACTATTGTGATCATTCAGGAATCACTCATTTTAAGATTTCAACGGACTTCCGTGTTTTCGATTAACTGCGGCCTTTTCCTAATAGATTCGGTATCATTTCAAAAGCCATAACAATTTAATTTAATTGCGATGGAGGGCACGTCCCGGTCGCAATTTCCCTACACACCCATTTTCCTCTTTCCTGTACCCACCTACTTTTGCCATCTACAAAATTCATTCAAATTATTTCAACGTTTTCGCTCAATTATTCATCATTCCTCTTGGTAACTTATTCCAATCCTTGATCCCCTTACCTAAGAAAGAAAATCTTCCCACACCCTTGTGCCTGAAATCAAGTGCCAGCTTGTGGTGATGGTCATCTTTTCCCTTCGATGCGTTACTCCTAATTCTTACACCAATATCTTTCCACGTCTCATCAGCAATATACACCTTGATTTCCAACAAACTCCTTATTCCGCAGCACAGTAATATGGAAATAATTTCCTTTCTTTCTGTTGCTGTTTAAGCTGTTTATTTAAGTTCCACATATAACAATAGTGTTTCGAACCTAATGGTTGCATCCCATGTATAAATTCGCCATAATTTTCGATTTAGCATCGTTCAAGACAATTTATTTGATCTAATACTTTTCAAGGATAATGTCGTGGACAAGGAGACAGAAAGAAGCGATATATAAGAATTTGGACTAAATATATTTCAAAGCGAGACAAAAGTCATTAAATGTAACAGAAATTATAGAGATAACAGTATGTCAAATACATTAGACGAATCGGATATAATGTGAGAAATAAGTTAGTTTTATTATTTAGAAAATAAAATTACAATTGAGGACACAATCAAGAACGATATCAAAAATAGAAAAGCACAAGCGAAGCAAACCTTCTTAAAAAAAAGAAATAATTGCTTTAAACCTTAGAAAAAAGTTTCTAAAACTGTCTTCATGGAACAGAGCACTTTATGGAAACTAAGTTTGGAGTTTACGAAGGAAAATTGAAGCATTTAAAATGTTCTACTGTAGGGGGATGTTAAAAGCTAAGTAAACAGATAAAGCACGAAATTAACGTCTTTTGCAAATGATGGACGAAGAAAGGAATTTAGTGAAATTTTTTCACATGAACAGGTTATGGTATTTTTTATAGTTTTCCGCGAAATCTTCCACACATTGTGGAATAAAAAAATCGAATCATTTTGAGAGTTTGCTGGCTGCCAATATTTATTTGATAAACTTAATTATTATCTAAAGGAAATCCTATAATTATTTTCAACCCCTGATTTTTCTAAATTCTATGCTATAATCATGTTAAGGCCCGCCCGGTTGGGTTCGGCTATGATACGCGTGTAAGGTTCATAGTCCTTACCGTAAATTATGGTTCGTGTTGTAAATATATTTGAAATATAGTGAGGTCGCTGAGTATGTATTTTTAACTTTGATAATTTGGTTTAAAGATCAAAGACGCCCATAAAGACAGTGCGGAACACCTTTGAAAAACAGATGAAGAGAAGAGACGAATAATAAATGGTTTTGATGAAAGCATGAAGAGGCAATGAATTAATTAAAGAGAAAGTTTCGCAGAAGAAACGTTCAATGAAGTTGTATTTGACAAGCAGTGTGTAAATGTTTAATGTAACGTACACAGAAATAAAAGAAAATTAATGTACGGTTTGTAAGACAATGTGTAATAATACGAAGGAATGTATCATGAAAATAATCGAAGATAAGTATTAAATTATATTATCTTGTAATATGAATTACAGAAACAAGTTATATGGTTAATGATTTAAGGAAACTGAACGAATTATTCCAGAAATGAAATAATTAATGAAAACTTCAATGACATTAAAGTAAAAAAAATTCAGATGTTAAGATGTCGGTTTTAACCAGATATTTCAAGCCAGCAAGAAGCAATTTGAATACCGGTAAATATCTGGTAAGTGTATAAGAGGAAGAAAGTAAAATAAAAAAGTAGTTGAGGCTGCGTACAGATATACTGTCACGTACAATACTTGTAAAGAAAGGAAGTAGAGAAAACAGTGGGACGCACAAGAGCAATAACGTGTCGCACGGGGTTAGCTGATTTGAGACATAGTGGCGAAAGTACTTTACATCATCAGGTCTTGGCTGGCAGCATAAGAGAGGTGGTGGCCTCCAATTCCTGATCACTAGATTGTGCTCCAAAGTCCTGTTTTAAATACAGGATGGGGTGAGGGCATACGGTACTGTTAATGGCGATTCTTCCGACGTATGGGGACGTTAAGCATGGAGACGCTCTGTTTAATTTGGAAGATTAGGCCTCAATGAGCCGGTACCTGGCTTCATCCACTCCCTCGTTTCATCTTTCATTCATTCAGAACACTCTGCTCTGAACACACACAGTATCATATTCACCAAAACTTTACACTACACTGTCACTGGGGAACAACCCAGACGTTGCCATCGAGGGTAAACATACATCATGTATTATGCCTACACCTCCACACGAGCATGGCGTTCATAAGGTTAACAATCACTAAAGTAGTGAGCAATTAAAACTTTCTAAGTTAGAGCTTTCAGAAGTTATGACAAATGAGCGAATCCCCGACAGTTCTGTTTTCACGCAGAAGGTATTAAACTTTTAAAAATAAATTAAAACACTGCTTCTTAACGCAAAAGTCGTATAGCAGCGAATGCCATCGTAGTGTTGGCCGGCTTTAGGTAGCAACCGCAAATCGAAACCGCCAAAACCAAAGCTGAGAAGAGGTAACTTGAATATTTAACGTGTTGGTGATCCCTTAGGCGACTGCAAAATTAACAAAGAATGTCATCTAGTATAGTCAAATAACTATCCCAGGTGACTACATTTTTCTTTCCATAAAAGATGGAAAGCCTCCAATAGATTGAAAAGGTGGTAGCCGGCGGTATTGGAGAAACGTTGCCAAATACTTATTCCTCTATATGTGAGGTTACACGCCCTCCGTATCGACTGGGAATGTTTATATTCCTTTTATGCTGATAGAAGCGTTCCATTTGTCTGCAGATCAATACGGGCCGTTTGCTCGTACCAAAATGCGTTTTCGCCTATTTCGTTTCCAGCTATTTGTCTTCGACAAATATCTCCGTCCCTCTATCTCTGGGAGGATAAATCGCAGTAACACCGCGCTAGAGTAATAACAAATGCAGTTTTTTATACGTGGAATAAAACTGTCAAATAATTTATAAATGCTATTTGTTGACTCCATTTTCTTTCGCACTCCAGTTTGTCCTATAAAATGGAATAGCAGCTTTGTGAGCAGAGTAGTCTTTTTTTCTTTTTTTTTTTTAATCCAACCCGCTGGGAGGAGGTCAACGCTCGGGCCTAGCATCAAAGAGGACACGAATTCAAATCCCAGTCCGACCACGCAGATTTCAATTTTCCGAAATATCCCAAAATTACTCCAGGCAAATGCATGGTTCCTTCAAAAGGGCCATGGCTGAATTCCTTCCAGTTCCTTGCTCTACGTTTTTACCTGGATGTAATAGTGTCTACGAGGCATAAATCTCTTAAAGAAAGCAGTTTCTCTGAAACTGCTATTTTTTTCGTACCTATACGCAACCAAAAGTAAAAAATATTTGTGGTTAGTAAGCAAATGCAATTAATGTTTTTGTAACCATCACTTTAAATTCTTTTAGAGCACTGCCTGCCACCAATACTGGGGAAATGAGTGCGTAGTTTTATTTTAGTTCTTTCTTTTTTCCCTTTTTTTTTCTTTTGTAAATATGTGCTGTAAAAATATAAAAAAAATCGAGATGCACTATTTTTTTTTCTTGCTGTCATCAGTCTTTCGACTGGTTTGATGCATTCCTCCATCCCTTCCTATCTTGTGCTAACCTCTTCATCTCTTCATATCCCTTACAACGCACGTCCTCGATTATCTGCTTCATATATTCTAATCTCTGTCTTCCTCTATAGTTCTTACCTTCGACTGTTCCCTCCACTAACAAATTAACCAAGGGGTTTGGCGGCCACACCTTATTACAGATGTCGGACGTCGTAGGCTGGGCAGACTGGTAAAACAGTACAGGCGACGAACTGTGGCGGAACTAACTTCAGACTTTAATGCTGGGCAGAGTGTCTGAACACACAGTGCACCGAACACTCCTAACGATGGGTCTCCGCAGTAGACGACCCACGCATGTGTCAATGTTAACACCACGTCATCGGCAACTACGACTGAAATGGGCAAGCGACCATCGACACTGGACGTTGGCGCAAGACAGAGCGTTGCATGGTCTGATGAATCCCGATTCCTTCTTTACCATGCCGACGGGAGGGTGCGAATCCGTCGTTTTCCAGGGCAACAGTTTCTTGAAACCTACACTGCGGGACGGAGACAAGCTGGCGGCGGCTCAATTATGCTCTGAGGAACATTCGCGTGGTCATCCATTGGCCCAGTGGAGCTCGTGCAAGGTACTATGAAGTCCAATAAGTATCGTACACTGGTTGAAGACCACGTACACCCCTTCATGATGACCACGTTTCCCAACGGCATTGGCATTTTTCAACAAGATAATGCACCATGTCACAAGGCCAAGAGTGTGATGGAGTGGTTCGAGGAACACAGTGGCGAGTTGTAATTGATGTACTGCCCCCCAACTCACCAGATCTGAACCCGGGGATGTCAAATAATTGCGGGGGATGTGATTGAGTGTGTCGTCAGAGCTCATCGCCTCCCTCCCTGGAATTTAAGAGAATTAGGTGACTTGTGTGTGCAGATGTGGCGCTAACTTCCTCCAGTGACATACAAAGGCCTCATTGCTTCCATGCCAAGACGCGTCGCCGCGCTGTTATCCGTGCCAAAGGTGGGCATACCGGCTATTAGGTAGATGGCCACAATGTTCTACCTGATCAGTGTATTTTCGAGTAACAAGGACGTAGCCAAAAATACATATCTAAAAAAAAAAAAAAAAAAAAAAAATTACTTTGATTTAGGGAAAAATGGCGTTGTTTTATTTCGTACCTCTTGCAACAGATATTTCGTTGGTAGGTCATTTTAATATAAAATTTAATAGCCTGCTGATTCCACTCGTTTTGACTGCGCTATTATATTTGAACAATGAGAAATCCTACTTACAGGACTTTAACGAATTGTTTGATTGCGTTTAACACAAGGTCGATTAGATTAGATATGGTAAGGGAGAAAAAAATGTCATCAGTTGCCTGTATACTGCATAATCCTTAAAACAGACGAGCAGCGTAGGGGTAACGTGTTTCCTTCACGCTGAAGGGGTCACGAGTTCGAGTGAGGTCTAGGGTGTGAGTGGTTTAATTAAGTGGTGTGTTCTTCCTGTGTTGTGCTTACAAGAGGGAGAAAAATAATCACGCTGATGTGAAATTTATACATGAGAAGAAACAAACTGAGATAGCTGTGTCGTTAGTATGGTCAAAATACAAAAACCTTAAAATTAATGTACATTGTGTATTCGTTTGTAACAAGCGTGTTTTGTAAGCTGAAATCGTGTAAAATTCGATCGTTTGTCCTGTAAGAAACTTCTGCGGCCAGATTGGAACTCAAGGGTTTCATATCAACCAAACTCTTTCGCTCCCAACTTCTAGCTGTGGCCGCTATGAAGACTATCTTCGCGATTATATGAATTTCATTCTTGTGTTCATACAACTTTTTCAGTTATTTAATTTGATAGCTAAACTAATAAGTGATTATAACTTATAAGTGATGATAACTAAAAGTGATGATAACTAATAAGTGATGATCTCATCGAGTTTGTCTGAACATCTAGTATAAAGAAAATTTTACGTTTGGAATTTTTTTTCGAAGGCTCCGCCAGATCAGATTTGGTTATTTCGCACCATTTATAACAATAGTACTACAAAAATCCAAAAAATGTTAATATAACGCTTTAATATATATTACTGTTGTCTAAAACTGTTAGACTACATAGTTTAGAGATTAAGAAAGAAAAAATAGCATTAGCTGTAAAATGGACAGTATCAGGAGTTGGTTAGAGTAATCAGAATAATAGTCTCTCCATAGAAAAATTTGCTAAAAAAACTAGGAATTTAAAAAATCATGAGATTAAATGTTAAATGAAACCACTAACATGTAAGCCTGTAAACAAAATTTCACCCATTTATCACTAGGAGCGAGCCCGTGGCCATGTTTTCTGTGTGTTCACGAGTCTAGACAGATTCAAGATCTACTCATGGTAAATTCCAACATGACAGGGAACTGCTACCTTCCAATTGAAACGGAAGGTCACCATTATTATTCGGAGGATTATTCGTAGAATACAAATAACCTCGCTCTTCATAGATCCATTCAACACTTTTCTGGTAATAATCAAGATGGGATGTTTCTAAACACAATAAATTAACTTTTAGGGTCACATGTCATGACTGAGTGCCACATCTGATCTATTTCATAAGTTTGTTTATTTTTGGACCTCTTTGGGTCGATTTAAACAGCAAATGCTCTGCATATTGTGTAAAAGTGACGAAAAAAATATGTTTTAGAGGTAAAGGTCATTACCGAATGGCCTTATCAGGTTGAAATTCGAACCTGATTTGTATCTGATTTAACGGTTCATTCAACAAAATTTTAGGAATTTCTGTTTGAAGGGGCTTGAGAAGTATTAGAGACGAACAGAGACTATTTTGTTATATAGTAGAGGATTATCCAATCGACAGGGCTTCACTTAGATTGTAAAGTTTCCAATGAAGTTTGATAACACATCGCCTATTAGCAGGCGCACTCCATTGTAAATTTAGACACATTCGCAAGAAACTGGACGCTGTAATCCGCGCTTACCAGCCGGAGCGGAGATCATGCGGCCCGGCAAATACTCGCAAGCGTGCGCGGGATCACGTCATTGCAAGTGAGCTGGTGATTAGTGCGTGAACAAGCCCGGACGAACAGAGTGCGTTTGGCGGATTATTCTTGGGTGGTTTGGTCTGACTTGTGTTCCACAGACATGCTGGAGCGGTGGACTCCGACGACAGACAATTGGGTCCGGCAATTGATCGCACAACCCCATATCAAGGGATTAGCTACGAGTTCCGTAAAATGCTGGCTGAGCATTTTTCAGTGAAGACGTCACGTCGGCCGACTCTTTAAAATGGCTACCACGCCAGCTGTGATCACCTCAAATGACATTCGTATTGACTAAATCCAACGCCGCCCTCAAGAAACCTAATTGCTCTCACCCAGTACAGTCAATATGTATTAGAATTCTGAGACTATTAAAAAAACGCAATTTGATTGTAAATCTATGTCAATTCGTAGGTATAACAGTGTTGATGATTTACAAAGTAACATCCTAATCCATCCCATCATTAATTTATATAAATGATAATTTTATTCGCGATAATTTATGTAGAACAAAGGTAATTCACTTTATAACAAGAGGACGACACCTCTCTCTATATATATAGTACATGGTTTTTCACAACCATTGCAAAACTTGGCCACCGCCTCTGGCGCTACGATTCGCTTGCACCGAGAAAAAGTTTTAACGAGCCGACAGCCGACACACTGACCGGGCCTGATATTCGGTAACACCGGGGTCCGGGTGAAATGGCATCGGATGGTTCTGCCATTAGTGAAGACCAACGTTCGAACAGATTTTGTGACAGCCTTCGGCATTTCGGAAACATCTCTAAACAACTACCGGACAGTATCCCAAGCAAACTTTGGCGATATTTTTGTAGTTTCTTTGTTCTAATACCAGTGGCGTCTTCAATGAGCACGCCATTCTTCTGCAGATAAGAGAGTTTTCCGAACAGCAACTTTGATTTTAACACACGTGTATTTCTGTAAAATTCTGTTAAATTTTCATGCATAATGGCTCTACGATAACTACATTCATTTCTTTCTTTAGAACTTCAAACTTCTCTTGCATACAGTTCTTTCGTATTTCTTCGGTTTCCCACTTATTACAGTTCTAAAACATATGTACGGTTATTTTAGACCTTCATAATTAAAAAATTTCTTCTATCTCCTCTGATCTAATAATTTCATATTTTCTCTGTGACTGATGTTTGAATTCTACTTTCTTCCTGATTTTTAAATTCTTTATATTCTTAAAGTCTGTTCTTCCATAAAGATTTTATACAAGCTTTCCTTCTTTTATTATTTAGTATTATTTTATTTAATCGTAATGGAGTTCGCAAGCCCCGCGGGAAATCGCCTTAGAATCCCACTTCCGTATTTAACGAATTTTTATGTTAAATTCGTTCACTGTTCCAAGTAAATTGTTTATCATTTCTTTTGGTAATTTCCTGGATCTTTCAGCTCTCTTAATTTTGTTTGGAACACTATCCCTATAAAATTTAGCTACCTTGTGTAAGCATCCAACCTCATAAAGGAAAGGATGAATATGACTGTAAATGTGTTGTTAACGAAGAGCGAAAAGGTATAAAGATAATTAATAATGAATTTCATTAACGGAAGTGTCCCGATTCGCAAAGAATTATGAGAGCCAATGTCGATTATGTTTTTATTAATTTTTCCATTCTTATTTATTTCTTTTGTATCAATTCTCCTGCGTTATTTAATCAGTTATGTGATGTTTTGATTTCGCCCCTTATCTCTTTTAGTTTTTACAACAATTTTTCTTAGATCATTCATTGCTATACTTCAACTTTACAATGCAAATGTTAGTAACGGTTTGCAGACGGTTTTACAATAAGCTATTGTTGCTTTTTCAATACATTTGTTTTTACGATATTGACCTTTTAGTTGAGCTGTTACTGAGTTCGTTTGGATGATCTTTGCCTATGTTTCGATTCCTAATCAATACTTCTTTAAGCACTTTATTTTCTATGATTCGTACGATTGGTATGTCAATTACTATTAGTATTACGGCATAGACGATAAGAGGACACGTCGTTCGTACACTTTGATTTGGAGACTAATGCCTTGACTACTTTTCTGTACATGACCTGTTGAAACAATATAGTATCCTATATAGCTCTACCTCAGATTTAACAATCAATACTGCATCTTCTGCTTACTATACAATAAATACATGTTGATTCCCAATTGGGTATACTTTTTTAGTATATTGTCTGATACATGACCAAACTGAATGATATTGGGCTTAATGGGTCTCATTTTCTGATGATTTTATTAACAGGCATTAGCTTACAGCTCGCCAAAGTGATTAGAACCACGAGAAGAATGGGGGGGGCGGGGGAAACTGGAAGGAACTTCTACATACCGGTATTTGTCTGGAGTGATTCCGTTGAACTACTGGAAAGCCAAAAATTGTGTGCCTGGTCAGGGGTTCACGAGTGCCAGGCTCACCCACCAGGATCTGTTTCACAATTATTACTCACAGACAGACGTAAATTCGGATATGACTCTGAAAATAGTGAAAACGCTTTCTGCAGAAAAATTGAATACGAAGACTAGGTGCAAAAAATTCGCGAATTATATACGATGAATAGCGAGGCTGATGGGTTGTAATAAGATGAAAGAAGAACCAGATCATTAGTAGCAATTGTTTATTTTTCAACTGAAACAGGTAGGTAGCGAAACAACTAAAACGTCTTACGAAACAAAGAGAAATGTTTCCCTAACAGAAACAAAGATACCCGAAGAGCTCCTTATTCTAAAAAACACACACACAGTTTATCAATATCTCTGTGATTTGTGGTGCTGCTATCTAGTGGTATGTGAACACTCCTTATCGACGCCAGCGAACCCTAGCAGCTTGACTCTGAACTACTCTTCACCTTGATTGTTCATAATTTTGCCATTTTCCTGTTGATTTCCAAAAAAATCCTTTCTTAATTAATGATTTAACCAAAGCGGAGAACTTGTTATTGAAAATTAAACCACATTTATTAAGAATGTTAAGTATGAAGTGAGAAAGATGGATCGTCACAAAAAACACCTTTTAAAAATAATATATATATATGATTCGAGTTACATAAATTTGTCGCTGACAGCGGACAATTGAGTGCAGAAAATAACATACCAGATTTAACGGAACTAAAAATGTGGAAGTATGTCACTTTTTTCCAGGAATGGCTGTTATAGGTGCCACACTAGTATTTTTTTTTCTTCTTCTTTTTGCCTCGTCGACGTCTTTAGAGATAGGACAGAACTGACCTTATGAAGGAACCATCGCGGTATTTGCCTGAAGTGGTTTGGGGAAATCCTAATCTGTATGACCGGACGAATGCGAGGCCACGGCGTTAACGGTCACCCACCACGCTCGGTAAGATTGTATCCAATGGAGCGCCGAGATTACCAAGTGGAACGGGGAACTTTTCCGCGCTAATAGCACGCAGCTATCGTGACGTGGGTGAGGGCGATACTTTCTACATGTTTACGTGCAGAGTTAAAAACAGCGGTGAAGCCGCTTAGACGAGTTGCTGCAACCTGAGAGGTGCCGTGGCTTCCAAGTTGCCGGCTCAAACTTGCAAATGCGCTTACGCTCTCAGCGGCGCAACTTGTTGTCGCCGTCAGCCGCAACAGCCTAAGTACGGCCGGTTATCTTCCCAACTACGACCGCCTCGGGAGAATTAAGTCTCCAGATTAGTTTCAGTTCCCTGGAAGAGATTCTCCGACTGCATTTCCGAAGCTGCTTTCAAGTAATGGCGTTTAATAGGTCCGCGGTTCTCATTCTTACCTAGAGGCCAACACAAGTAAACAATTTTGAACTCCAAATTTATTGGGATCAGTAACAGATGCAGCACCTAGGTTATCAAAGTATTATTTTACTAGCAACTGCCTGCTGCTTCGCTCGGAGTAATATCTTTACCTTATTTTATTTTCGAGTTGCAATTGTTATCTCCGAGGAAGAAAAATATCTAATTCTCATGTCAGAAGTTTCGGTTCTTTTAGCTACTTGTTTATTCCTAGTATTTTACGAAAGTTTTGATTTTAGTTTTCTGCATTTTTGAGGTAATGTAATTGAGAAAGATTAAGAAATTAACTAACCAGATGTTCATAAGTCTACGTGAAAACTGAACATTTTAATACGAATAAGAAACATTCTACATAAATACTATCCTAACCCAAGGAGAACGTAATGAAATATAAATAAATTAAGGAATTACCTAATGAAATTTTAATAAAGCTACGTAATACTTTAATGCCAATAAGAAAAATTCTACATAGATGCAATCAAGTTTTTGTATCGATATTAAATAGAAAGTTTGTTTATGATTCTATCTGAGGTTTGCAACGTTTTATCGTTGGATCGTACATTATAAAGTAAATATCACGATTTATTAGGGTATTAGTCGTTGCTGTAGTGGTATTATTTACGTTTTCCGCGTATTCTAACATACTATATTTCAGAACAATGAAGAAATTAATAACCCAATTTCGTAGTCAGAAATAATATTAAAGAAACCAAAGAGTGGTGTATTTATGTGTCATGTAGTGTGATCTTTGGTTGATATCTTTTGAGGTAAAGAAAGATATGTCTATCATCGATACTGTGTAATTTTGGTCGCCAATCTTTTCTGATTACTAGCAGATTCGTGACAGGTATATATAGTTGGAGGGAAAGCGTAAGTGCGACGTTGAAACAGTTAGGTTGGGAAGACCTGGAACACCGAAGGCGTTGCTCTCGACCGAAGCTAATTGAAAATTTCACGACTGACATATTTCAGAATGACAGCAAAGAAATATTGCTACCAGCAACATTCGTATCTCGGAATGACCGTGAAAATAAGATAAGAGAAATCAGGACCAGAACCGATTCTTTTCTGTATTCATTTTTTCCACGATGGATTAGGGAATGGAAAAGAAAGGATTTACCGGGCGAGTAAACTTAAAATCCGACAGGAGTAGCTTTCGATAAAGCTCTCCGGCCATCCTGATCTGGGTTTTCCATGGTTTTCCCAGATCACTCCACGCGAATGCTGGGATGGTTCCTCAGAATAGCCCATGGGCGCCTCCTGCCATATCCCGTATATCCCTTCCAAACTATTACCCTTTCGGATAGGTGCAATGCACTCTCTGCCACACACTTTTAGTGAATCGCAGAGTAATAGTAATAGTAATAGATTATCATTTCTTGCTCTGTCCCCAGGTCACGTAGAAAGACAAGACATGCCGCAGATTTTAAGCTGGAACATGAGTTTTCAAACCACCAAAACCCTATCCAATTCGGTTCCGTAGTATCCGCTTGGTGACAGATACAACCCGCTTACAGATTTGTAGATTTAGAGATATTGCTGACATGTTGAACCATCTCGCATAACTGTTGTACGGCCTCGGCATGATTATTGTGATAAATAATAACTATGAGTAGAGGCACTTTGCTCCGTGACGAAGTATCGTTGAAATGATTCAAACATAACTCACAACCCGATATGGCAAGGCGATAAAACATGAACACAATACTGAATTAAAACTACCCATGCCGTAGGCCATACACGAACTGGTGACCCATGTAAAGCGAAGGAAGCTCTCTAGTCCCTACGTGAACAGGACCGGCAATCAAACTATTCTTACGAGAGAAAAACGTGCCTTTTTCTATTAGACTTAGCTTAGTCCTAACTTTGTTCTTCGGACCACAGAGTATTTGTTAACAGTTGATAGTCTGAGCGCAGATTCTTTTAAGCAGCGGTGGACTGTTGACCCGTCATAATATCGACAACGCCCTAGTCTCGTAGTCGCGTTCAAAACACTCTTACGCGACCACCTACGAGCCCAAACAACTATCACTGTCTGAATGGAACGTTGACTGTCCGGTGTCAATCCGTAACTGCTCCCCTGTGTGTTAGACTGCACTGCCATGCTGCCTAACTGTCTATGCTACCCGGCCAACCGCGGTGCCCGTGGTCGATCGTCGGCTGTTCGTGGTTGATTGTTAGTCGCGCCGCTTCGGGCGCTGTCGGTGTAAGTATTGACAGCAGGTGATTTTTTATAATACCGACAGTGACGCCCGTCATGAGCGGCCAACTGGGTATGCTTAGTAGTTCTATCCCAAAGTGTCAGCTTGCTGGCTTAACTGTATCATTGCACGTTCTTGCAGCAAATTCCGCAAGTGGGATATCGTACTTAGGTCTGATATTGGATTCAGTTCTGTTGGCCCTTTCTTATCATTTCGGTATGTTTAGATTTTTGAGAAAGGCGAAATCCTTATTGACAAAAGTGAAGTTTTGGAAACCACTGATCCAATGATTACCGAAAACCGTAAACTGGAAGGTCGGCACGCCAGTAACTATCTATGAACCCGGATCCTCTTCACGTGGACTTCCCTACGTTGCCTCGTGCCGTCTTGGCTCTGGAAGAAATCTTCCGTATTATTAACAATGCTACGAGTTACAACAAAATAAAAATTTACGGCAAAGTTACTCGTCAAACAGTCACAGTCAGAGCATACGATATCATGACCCAAATGGCAAAACCACATTCTGGGCACCCCAGTACGTAATGACCAGTTGAAATCTCTAAATCGAAATTATGAGCCTTTCTTTACGTGCATAGATAGGAAAAATAGAAATGTTTCAGAAACTCTCCTTCAACACTTTGGTCTTTTTCTTTTTTCTGAACACACTGTGGCATAACAGGTTCCTTGGAGAAGTTATAAAAGATCGAAGGTTACTCTGGGGGAAATTGGTAGCCATAGTAACAAGAGGAGTAACAAGATCAGGCAAGCGAGAGAAAAAAGTTAGTTTGCGTCTTTGAATTGATGATATACTGTTACAGCAAGCAATGGACCTTCGTATCTTGGGTCCTTAAGTATCGAATAATGCTTTAATAAACTGCAAGAAGTCATAGAAAGTTTATCATTACTCCAATATGAAAAATTAAGTTGACAAATTTGGTCAAACTTCCGAACGAGTTCAAAAATAATGTATCCCAGCTACGTCACCAAAAGAAGTATATATAAAATATAACATTAAAAAAGGAGAACAAACATATTAAATACAACAACACCACTGCACTACTTTACTATGTCTATATCTTATTCTTCTTCTCAGGCGTATATTTCTTGGTATTCTATCCTATATAATTTTCTTTACGAGTCCATACTGTTTGAGCGTTGCCTTCTCAATCCTCTCCTGCTGGGTTTCCTACTTCGGTGTTAGCCGAAAATTCTCACTATTTACGGTGTTCATTTCCGTTATTAAAGATAATTAAATATGAAAATTCAATCTGAATTAAAGGTAACTCTTGGTATTTCGGTGGCTATTGTGCACTTACGACTTAACGGTTTATTATTTTATATTTATTCGAATACCGTGTGCTAGGAGGCAACAGATACGTCTCGTAAACTGTCATTCAGTATCAGCTTACATTGCGCATTTGCCATCCTGAGCCACCGATCTCTTTGACACAAATTATCAGGATTAGGAGAACTTTTGCCAAATACAGTCCCCAAGTGGCGTTTGAAGCTGCTCGCTGCTTCCTTCTTGGCCACTTGGAGTGACGTGTAACTCTTTGTTCCCGTACGGCTTCAAACTCTACCTGCAACTTACTTGAAAAGATAAATATATTTATCTTTGTAAGAGGAAACTAAAAGGAATATGAAAGAAAAAAAGTATTATTAAGTTTATTTGTTTATTGCCTTAAATACATTTTCTTCTTTGCTTATGGAACCAGCTAATAATTTTTGGTTTCATTTCAAAGCATTACAGTTGGTTCCTCATCCTAAATCGAGATTTATAACTACATAAACAACTCATTTTTAATTAAATTTAAAAACTATCTGTCTCTATTTTCCTGCAATTTTGAATTCATTACTCTTTGCTGAAAGGGGATATGGTGGGAAAAGGATTAGGTAGGAAACAACTATTTTGTGTGATCTTAATTTGGGCAAACTAGGACCGCGTTAAGCCTTCGTTTGACTTGAATTTGCTTTTTATGTGCACAGGTCGTTTACAACTAGGGTTGATAGCCCTAGATGGCGCCTAGTGTTTAACGTGGAATCCAAAACACGGAACAACTATTTTTACATTTCATAAATTATCACGTTGGATAAATGACTGTCAGCCCCCCTCAGAAAAAAATCAGTTCAATAGTGCGCGTTTCGTTTCGTTTTGTCGTAAGTACTAAAACGTTGTTTGGAAATTAATTACGTACATGAGTATTCCATACCACGAACTGCATTCTTCACCATAAGTAAAGTATTTCCACATAATTTATGGTTGGGATAAAGTATAAATACAGCCAAGCGCGTGGGGCATTTTCGAAGTATCTAACGAGAGGGGAACTTGCAAGGTATACTACCTGGCTGAAAGAACCGACTCAAACCGAAACAAACAGACGAAAAGCTAACCCTTCAGTAACGAATGCAATGTCGCAATACACCCATACACCCACATACGAACTCAAAACTTTGATATAAAAAAAAAAATCTCGAGCTTCGACCCGCGTCAAAATGTCGCACTCCTCGAACGTTTCGAGGATCCAAAGCTCTGCCCTCATTCTCAGCCAAATGGCTTGAAATGAGGGAAAAGAATTGGAAGCTCGAGACTTTTTTTTATCAATTTATAACGCCGGACATATTACATCAAGGGAAGATGAAAGATGGAGAAAAACATTGTTGGAGAGGAGCCCAGGAGGTCGTCAGAGAACAGTACCAAAACCACCGGACCGAGGGGACAAAAACATACGAAGCGTTGCTGAAGTTAGCCGGCAAAGGATCGCCCAGGACCGTTCTCCCTCGTGAAGGCAATTCAAGTTCTATGTGGATCGCATTCGAAAAAGCGCGGGTTCCAATCCCCGTCCTGCTATCCAGATTTGAGTTTGCATGGTTTCCCAAAATAATTCCAGGAGAGTGCCGGGATGATTCCTTAAAAATGCCGTGGCTAAATTCCTTCCCATTCCTTGTTCCTAGTCTTTATCCAGTCTCTAATGACTTCGACGTGGACGAGGCGTAAGACCACAAACAAAAAGCAAAATCTATCTGAACTCTACCCTAACAGGCCGCATTATTTTTTAAATTTTGTTTTATAGAATTTGCTTCTAATGGTGATGATACAGTGACGCGAAACACTTACTGTATATGTTACATTAAGTATTTTATTTGTAAAAGTTGATGTTACCGAAGCAAGGTGGCCAAGCACTTATTTAACTGTCCGAAAAAGGTTAATTTGGACACAGGTAAGGGCATTGATCCCTTTCAGGTTCATCAACTTCGGGGTCGGTCCCCTTTCGAAGTAACCGTCGCGGTATTCCCATGGAGTGATTTAGAAAAATCTGGATGTGAATGGATGGATCGAATCGAGCCCGTACTGTCCCGAATGACAGACGGGAATGCTACCACTCAGCCAGAGGGTAAATAGAGCAAGTTATGCCTGCTAATAGCGACCCCCTGGGAAACCTGTTAATGAAGTCGTTTCCGGTTGTCTTGTCGGGTGTGCCGCGACACCTTGAAGTGTGACGTTTACAAGCGCAGCCAGCACCTCGCACGCTGACTGTCAGTATTTATGTAGGGGAGAGGCCTGCCATCTGCTGAATGAAACATCCTCCCCTCTCGCGCCTCTACCCTCGGCGGGGCTCTCACTTAAATTATGCATTTCGCCAGCGAGTGTTCCCGAGGGGCCGCGCCGCCTTCTCAAATTTCATTCTGGTGCATTTGACGGAGCTGAAGCGGCACTGGCTGCCTGTTAATAACTACCGCGCCACTCACCTGCTCACAGTCAAACGCAATCGCTGAACTGACCAACCAGATGTTTTAAAGCTCTCTCAACCATGAAATCTGTACGAATAAAACTGGATTTTTTTGCTGTAAAATCTCCAAGAACAAGGAGAAGCAATTCAGTTATTTATTCATCCAACCGTTTGCTAAGCGAATCCAATACACACCGGCAGAAAGAAATAATGTCTACAGGAGACGTCTTATGGGGCTCTCGGTGGGAGCTAGAGAAATCTGTACACACAGCTGTAACGGTCGTGCCTATGAATACAGCGCAACCTGATTCTTTTTTCGGACGAAAAGTCTACTGTCAACTAAGTATCTATAGGCTAGTAAGCAAATAATTTTACTGCGACACAGTTCCTTTTGATGATGTTTTAATTTACGCTGTGCGTGATACGTTTCGAGAAGTGATTCTCATTTTAAAACGCAATATTGGTTCATTTCTAATACATTTTTAATATACGAAGTGCTTGTGTTAGTTTCTGCTGGACATTGGTAAAACTTTTGGAGTTTTAGTTTTGAAGGTTTCTTAAGACACGCCAACACAGAGAGTTCACGTTATATAACGTGAACATTCAAACAGTGTACATCACATAAAACCTTTATTTAATGTTATGAGAATTTGTTCGTGTGAGTTTCTGTCGTGGCGTGACTTAAGAAACCTTCAAAACGAAAATTCCAAAAGTTTTACCAATGCCCAGCAGAAACTAACACAAGCACTTCGCGCATTAAAAATGTACCAATATTGCGTTTTAAAATGAGAATCACTTCTCGAAACGCATCACGTACAGCGTAAATTAAAACACCATCAAAAGTTACTGTGTTGCAGTAAAATTATTTACTTACCAGTCAATTGAAAACAGTTACAGACTTTCATAAGTCAATTTATCATGGATAAAGTAAAGATTAAATATCTATACCTATGAAACTCCAGTCTTGGTTACGATGTTCTGTCACTCGGCGACATCACTCTATGACGTCACGTTTTTCGCCTTTGCTGCTCAACTTACAACGACCAGAGATGTTCGAGGTTATGCGTGTTATTTAATAACAGTTCTATTTAGGTACGCATCCACGAGTGAATAAGCTGCCAGCACAGGAAAAGAAAATTATGTCTTTCGTTAAAATCGACGTATTAATTATTATTGGCTCTTTCGTGATTAAAACTCGTTCGACGTAGATTTTTGTTATACTCTCTGTACAACGATACAGTTGTTACAGCAAACTAAAAAATATCTACATTACATCATTTACAAGATTATGAGCGGTATTTGGTGAAAATTGTATTTAGTTAACAAAGAAACGAATTAATAAAATACTGCGTTCGACACGTATTTTTGACGGGATTACAAGATATTTATATTCGATTTAAATATTTTAAGTCACTATTATCATATACTCGAAGAACTGATTAAGTCATCAAATTTTGCCGAAATAAAAATATGTACTGCATCTAAATTAATATATTAATTATTAATTGCTTTTATTACTTATGTCACTATACCAGACACATATAAATATTTCTAGTGGGTTACATTTATATTGCAATATAATGAATGTATTCGTACACGGGTAATACAAGCTATGAATTTTGAACATCAATATTAGGAGAAGTTGTGATTATATAGAAATCCAGATAGGACCAGAATAATTCATAATGAATTTAATTATATAAATAGTTTAAGCTGCTTTCATAAGCGACGAGTTACTGAAGTTATTATTTCGTAGGAATGAAAGTAGCTCCGTATTTATCATGCTTAATGAGACCTGGACCATGAATAGAACTAATATCACGCACTATAGCGTAAGGTTTTGGGATTCCTAATTTATTTTTAATGTCATTGTTTCCCTAATTCTGACATCATTAATTCAGTGAAGTTCCATCTGTATTACCGCGTAAACTACAACCAAAATATGTACAAATTACAAAATAATGTTATGAGCATTACATAACTATCCTATCTACTTGAGCAACCGCAAAGAAATTAACTGTCAAAACGTTACTTTCACCAGTCGTTATTTACGGGGTTAGAGGCTCCAGCAATAAATACGCTATGCCCTTCTTAAATAAAATAATTAAATAAAGAATTAACATCAGAATATTAGTACGATATTAATAACATCTGGATTTTTCGGGAATGCATAGTTATTTATATACCTATCTTAGCTTTCGGCTAACATGCTGCAGCCTTCGTCAGAGATACTATGTTTGTCTACATAGCACAGAGCGCCAACTGTCACAGAGAACTAAGTCGTCTTGTTCGTATTCATCAATATTTCTGCTGCCTGCTTCACTCGTCGATGCCACCACTGATCCTCTCTCCACAGCAGCCTCATGTCCTCAAATTTAAAAGCGTGTCCGGTGTTGATGTCATGGAGAACTACGGCGTATTTGTCGTTAGTATTTTGTTTACAGTGGCTGATATGTTCTTTAAGCCTCTCCACCACAGTGCGACCTGTCTCACCGATGTAAACACCGTCGCAACTGCAGGGAATTTCATATACACCCGTAAGCTGGTGTGGGTGTAAGCGGTCTTTCATCCTGGTTAATGATCGGCCAAACTTGCAGTGAGTACGATACGTTTTTATCTGGCATTATCTTTTTTTTAATGAAAAAAAAATTATGAAACAACTGATAAGCATTGCAAGCAGTAAATTAGGAGTACGAAGCGGTAAAATTCACCACAGCAGCTAAGTTCATTACGTTAGATGAAATTCAAAATACGAAACATCACGAAAAATGGATTGTTATCATACAAAATCTCACGGGCGTAAAATTTTCCATCGCTACGTTTTACAGGGTAATATGATTACATGCCACAACGAAGAAGGTTCAGTTAATATGTAACCAAATTTTAAATAAAATTATTTGTAACCCAAATTTAAATACCGAATGCTGATCTAATTTATAAGCAATAAATATAAAATTGAGATCAAAATCTAGTGCTCATTAATTTCAAAAGAAACAAATCGCTCATTTTATTGCAGGTGTAAATACTGCTAGAGAAGCAAGTTTGAAACCTCTGATTTTTTCGCGTTCACGTTGGTATGCTTCATTTATACACGTACATGGAACAACTACAGTTGATGATGATGCTAAACATGAAGTCGTATTCAAATCTCTACAATTCAAACAGGGTTATTCAAAATTAGTTCATTTGAAGGGGGTCAAAACAAGCCTCGTCCAGTCAGCTAAACTAAGCCAAAAATATGGAGTGGTTCAGCTTCGATTGGATGAAACATTCAAAAAAAAAGTTAAATATTACAATTAATTGGGTGAAAACATGTTTGTCATGAAATTCATCTTACAGAGAGATTTCTAATACAGACATCAGAGTGTGTAACACTCCACAATACTTACGCCTTCAGGATTTGCTGAGCACAACACTTCTCACTGAGAATATCTTGAAATTAAATTTTAATAATTGTTCCACGTCATTTTAATATTTCAGTTCGTACTGTGAATCTTAATTAGGAAATAAAATAGAGGTATCGGTAATATGGGTAACCCATGTGAACTAAATTAATTCCGCTGTTTTTAGAGCTGGAGTCGTTGAATGGTAGACCCTAAGTGTATTACTATGAACTTTGCTTCTTCATTCATCCAGAGATAACAAACGAAATCAAATTGCGTCTCTACATTCTCACTCACAGTAGCAGTAAATAAATCTCTATTTGGTGACTGGAAATAGTTCTCATAACAAAAACGCAGTGTTTAAACCGCCTTACCCCATATCTTACTTATTCAGCAGCAACGTGTTAAATCTGAGGGCTTGGACATTACAGTCCAGAATATCAGCAATATCTCTGAAATAATTCGAATCAGTTAAAAGTCGTAAACGATTAGTGATTGGAATCTTTCTGTATTCTTCTGATATTAGCAGCATATTCAAGGTCTAGGCGGGCACGTAACCTGAAACAACTTACTGGCTCGATAGAGCGTTCTCTTAATATGTAATAAGTGTAAGAGACATAGAGCGGCTGGAAAGTTTGTTTGTCCTCAAGCGTTTTAAACTTACAGCTGCGTCCAAGCGAAGGCTCCATTAAAATTAATAGGGCAGCTGCGTCCTAAAGTAGGTTCGTTTGGTCTGGAACAACCTAAGGATATGAACCACAATAAAAGGGTGCAACTGCATCCACGTGCTCACAAGGCGTCACTGTGCTTGCTGGCTGTGCCCAGTACTTCGCAGCGTATAATGTGTGTGGTAGGTTCAACCTGACTCGTGAGGTAGCTCCTCTCTACCTCCAAACCTAACAGCCTTATCCATTACTATCTTATATATTATTTCTAGAAGGTTATTTTTCATGACAAAGCCATTAAGTTCCCATCTTCATACGTAACAAAGCCCACTCCGTTAGCTCAGTTGACTGCGGCACCACGATGGTGTCTGACACCTGACACGGAGTTAGCCGATTCTAGTCCTGGTGGTAGGAGAAATTTTAGTCTTCAGGATTTGGCCAGCAGAGTAGGAGAAGTGTTGGTGCACAGTTCTTAATCACCAGATCCTGCACCGAAGTCCTGGGTAAAATCCCAAATCTCTCCGCAGTGGGTATGGAGCGAGAGCATACGATACTGTAGATGGAGATTCGTCCGTCAGGTGGGGATGTTAAGCCTGGAGGCCAATCTTATAGCCTTTCGAAAGAGTAGGCCTGAATGGCCTGGCACCTCCCTTCTTGATCTCTCATTTCATACAACACATATTACACCCTATACTGAACACACACAATCAGAACTGTCCACACCTAAAATAAAGAACACACACTGGGAAAGACAACTTCAAACCACACCAGTTCATCTTCCCAAGAAAGCTCACATGGAGGTGGAATAGCCTCCCTGGTAACCGCATACACCAGAAATCAGGTATGATATCTGAGGTACCATTTTATATATTAATTTCGAATTGCACATTATACTCTTTGTCTATAATCCGACGTTTTGACCCTTTAGCTAGTTTTTTCCCTGGATGCGGCACGGACGACACGATTTCTGTTCCACGGCTACTCAATTCAGTATTTCAATTAACACCCAAAAAAATTAAATTACTGCGCTAAATACGTTCAGGAAATTTAAGAACAACAATTTGTGCAAAAAACTTGTTTTCTTCAAACAGTTGTTATTTTCCAATGACGCTATCAAAATCCCTAAACATTGACACTGTGATGTAGTTGATAAGGTTTTTTAAAATAATCGAAGTCATTCCCAATTTTAAACCACTAGTCTCGATATTAAACTTTAACGCTTCATTGTATTTTTTTCGTAAAAGAAACGCAAAATAAAAAATTACGAGAATTTCATATCATTTTCTTTTTCTGTGAGGTGCGAAATTCTGCACGTGCCCGCAAATTGTACTCTGATTGCAGTCTGTCCATAAACTACTGCTGTATGGGACTTGCCAATGCGACCTCTGTTGCTACTGTCATTGTCGTTTTGGACATATATATTTATTCGAAAGAATGAGAATTTTAGGTATATGAAATATTTCGTAAAGTTAATGGAGCCTCAAGTCAGAACAGAATGCAAGTGCGAGTGTCAGCAAGTGCTGTTTATGGGTAAAACGCTGACGGCTGACTAAGAGGGCATCGCTCTGTTCGGTGACGCAAAACCGAACTTACGAGCGACCACAGCGAGCCAAACTCACTCTCACTTTGTCGATCATTATCAACCAGTCAATATGGGCTAATTCTTAGCTAGGCCGTGTCTCGTTAGCTAGCCTCGCCACCATGCATCCATCACGTCAATTCGCCATTCAGTCAAGAAGTTAACATTCTCAATTAGTCAGTTTGCGCAGCCGAAATGCGGCTCAGTCAATAATTATTACTGTAGAGGCTTTCGGGAGTTATCCTTACAGATCGCGCTCTCAACTGTATTATACAGTCTTTAGTGGTCAATAAAGGGGACTCTAAATACGATAGTCGCCTACATTATTTATTAGGTAGATTCTCAGCTAGGTTATCACTTTGCCCTGGCCTTTCCCTGCCTAATCGGTTCTCCAACCGTAACTAATGGAGTGGTGTCATGATTCCTGACAATTACATCTTACCATAGCCCACAAGTCTTTGCTTAGATCACCAGAAGACAGAAGACATCTTCAAGAGAGAAGACAGCGCAAGAGGATTAGAAGACTTAGTAAATGTCCCGAAGGTCAGTAAACTTCCATTCTAAAGTCTGCTTCCACCACAAGCCCACAAATTCACCCCCCCATCCACTCAGGCCTCTTGACAACGTAAGGTACGGCACAGGGGGTTCAGTCCGGCCTTTACATTTGGTTTTCAGAAGTGGAATCTACGGATCGGTTAGTGGGAGATTCGAAACGAAGACTTTTAGGATGGAAAACCTTCGTGGGGAAAATTACGAAGAAATCACTGGTAGCAATTGAATGGCAGATGGATTGTATTGGTGGTGAGACGGGCGAGACAGTTAACGGTTGATAGCAAATTTAATCAGTCTTAATAAAAGTTATTATATCGGCGACCGGCTTCTACCACCGGGCGAAATCTACGCGAGACGGACGGCGAGCGGCCAGCGCGGCGTCCGTGCTGAGCGAGCAGGAGTCGAGTTGCAGCCAGCGGCGACAACACCAGTTCTTCCGGGGACACCACGACGCCAGCAGAGCAGTTCTACCAGCTTCAAATCGTGAAAACAGCAAACGGTGAGTTTTGAACACGCACGCATGCATATGGCAATAAATTACGTGCTTTTTTGCGGGAAAATTGCATAATTTTCAAGTTCAAGAGTGATTTGTTTATTAAAAAATTGTTTTATTTAAATTTCCTGTTGAAAGTACGCGACTGTTTTAAAAGAACGAAAAATAAATGCTTTAATATTTGGTTTCTGTCGGAAAATGCTATGTTCAACGATAATTCTGTTCAAAATATGTTGTTTAATGCGAAATATGTGGCGGAAGGCAAAATTACGGTCTATCAGTTAATAAATTAAAAGGAAACTGTAATTCGCTTAGTATGTTTATCAGTTTTGTGTCAGAATTAGTTAGTTCAAATTCACAGATAATATACATTAAAGAAATTATTTCCTCAAACTATGTTTTAAAATGTGCTATACTTTCAAAAATATAAATCAATAATTTCTGAGTGAAATGAAATAAACGTAATTTGCAGAGATAAGATTTAGTTGCAGATTATGGTTTTGACCGAAGGGCCCCGGACAAAGCGGTAATTTCAATTAAATTTACATATAAATGTAATTTGATTAAAAAAGGAAATGTGCAGTTTAATAAAACTATTATAATTGAGAATGCAATTAATTACAGGGTAGGTACGGTCAAATAATTTTCAATTAAGGAAAGCATGTACTACGTTAAATTCTATTTAGAAGGATGGTTGAATAGTTCGTAGCTCTGATCGTTAGTGCGCACCGAACAGAGTAACCAACTATATTGTTAAATTCCATAAATGTTTAAACAAATATGCGTTAAGGCAAAAAAAGAGATCTCACTGGTTTTGGAAAGACATATACGTAACTCTTACTCTCTCTAAATGCAATACAAGTTGAGAACAATTATTTGCATTAGTTTATAATTATTTCAATGTGTAATGTGGATTTTGTGATAATTAATGTAATATAATATGTTGTTTTGAGCAAGTGCGGGTAAACCAAGAACTAATGAAATGTTCAAGTTAAAAATAATTCTTCTGTTGGGTAAAATTCATTTAGTGGTTTGTCTTGTTAAGTTGGCAGACATGTATCATGTATTACGAACTAAAAGTACGTTTTCTTGATTGCTTTATATGTAAAGACAGCAGTATTTGAAAATATGTTAATTAAACCTTATAGCATAAAATAATTTTAAAAATCTGTTTAAGAAAATAGCGAGGAAAATATGCACTAAATTACAAAATGAAACTGAAAAGTGGCAGTGAAATGAAATGTTCTCCCAAATTAATTGAAATTTTATTATATCTCGAAGCGCGTTATCTAGCAACAAAATACAAAATCTGGTTTTAGATATGATTATTGTGCGTGGAAAGAATATGCATGCTGTTTACAATAAAAATAAGATATTCATGGAATAATTATTTAATATGCTGGCCTGATGAAACAAAAATAAATTTAAGATCAGTGTACGGTGCTTATTGGAAAAGGTGTAAGAATAACTGTGCTATTTAAGTAGGTAGAAGTAAAAGGTTATCGTTAAGGAGACGTGTGCTAGATGATATTGATAGGGCGTGCGAGAAATAATTGTATTGAGTGATGCTGCAGCGAGGAAAAGAGAAAAATGTCGAAATATTGAAATGTTAGTGCATGTCGCAAACGGCGAATGCGTATAAAAGTTGCAGGGTGCTGAGTGGTTACATTATGAGCAACGGTTACGGAGGTTAAGAATTGATTTCTCAGGAATTATCGAACGGGTTGAGAGTAGCAAAGATCTCGAAGTTCAGGAATGCATTATATTCAAGTTGCGCCTGCTTCGTAGTTCAATAGACGCGTACGCAATCAGGGAAGGATAGGCCAATCTCTGCCCGCAATACGATTGTCTTAAGTCTATGTGTTACGTCAAAACTCCGGGAGATAAATTTCCAGAACATTGGGAGAAATTAATGTTAAATGTGTTGAAGGAAGTAAAGTTGCAAATTGTTAGTGAAAACGTCGAGAACTGGGCCAACCATTCAGGTGGTTGCGTACCAAAATGTTCCGATAAACTCCGCGAGTTGAAGTAAAAGGAGATTAATATTTGGGAGCACCCTGTGTAGCTAAACCGGCAGCGGTAATATCGGTAGCGGCCACATCGTTCAGGCGATTGTGTGCAAATGTTTCGAGAAAGTCCGCGGGTTAAAGCAAATGTGATTTAAGTGGTTCCAGAGTATAAGAGAATTTTATGTGCACGCAGGTAATAAAAATATTGTTGAAGTTAGTGGCCACGGAGAAGACGAATTGAGTTCGCACACAAATAAACTAGCATCGGGATAAGCACAGATAAGTAAAAGCACGCGTAAATCTATGTAAGCAGTTAGATGAGGTTCCCTAAACTAAAGTAAGCAACTAAGTTAAATGGTAAACTGTAAGTGGAAATAATCTCGAAAATTTACGAGAATACGAAAGCCCAACCAACATAATGTCGCATGTAAGTAATTAACCCATGAAAGAATAACTTTTCTAGAAAGACAGTGAGCATAAACATCTGAGAGACTGGTTAATTTTAAGTGCAAAGTTAAAAAAAAATACAAAAAAATAGAAAAATACTTTACACAATAAAAAAATAAAGTGATTCAAACTGTCAAGAATGTTTTAGTATATATGTGAGTATAATTGTTCACTGGTAATGTGTCTGTGTAATGTATCTGTTTGGATAGCGAAACTATGCGTATATGAATTGTAATATAATTGAAGAATTCAGTAAAAGAAGGGAGATACGTTTAAGATGGGTAAGCTATGATGATCATGTAATAGAATTTTATTCTGTATAAATAGATATATCTTTGTTGATAAGTAATGTAGAACAGAAATAGTAAAAGGGTATTTAGTATAATAAAAATCGGGTGTATAATATAAAATGTAGTGTACTTAACTCTTTCAGTGCAAATAGAAATTAACTTAAAATGTTATATCTTGTAGTCAATACACACGTAACCAAATTTCAAGAAATTATTAGTAATTCTTTCCCTTAGAAATTGTTTCAATGTAATAAATATAGAAATAAGTCATATTTTTCATGAATTGATGGATAATAATTCTGCCTATCCAGTTTTGTTAATGTACAATATAAATATGATTTTTCCCGAGTTGACCATAGTATATTAGGACCGAACCCAAATCTTATAAGTAAATAATCCATTTAGCGTAATGACATGTTTTGAATTTTCAAAAAGAAATTGCCATATATATTTGTGGGTGATTCAAAATTCACTCAAAAACGCGAAATCTTAGGAACATATTCTGCTGTAGTCGAATTGTTTCAGCGAAAACTTGCAGCGAACGGCTTCGCGACGAGCATGCTGTCGACGCAGCAAGTCTCGAGTTACAAGTCGGCGACCTGGCACATTACTACACGCAGCCGCGAGTGAAACGAAAGACATTTGATAAGTACTAAAACAGACTATTAATGGACGTTTTCATTCAGCCAATTGTTCATCGAAAATTATTGTTCGTCCTTCTAAATTCATGAATCCTTTATTTTAACTTCATAATTGTCATACATAATACGGAAATAATTATATTAAGGTAAAAGTTATACAGCGTAGATTATGTTATCGAGATTTACACTTAGAATAACTTGTGAACACTGAAGACACAATTCGGATTACTGATTATCGATCTAATGACATTTAATCTGATTTTAAACAATTTCACTGATATTTCATGACAAACTTGGTTTATACTCAGTCTAAAATATTAAGGAGAAAGACTTTAAATTTCATTTATTCTGCAGTAGTGTAAACATTAATTTTTAACGCCCTGTAATCAATGATACTTCACTTTAGATTAGAAATTAGAAATTTCCATATTTTGGAAATATGAGTAGTGATCAAGCATAGAATCAAAAACAGTAGCATCTTTTGCAATAAGTAACTATTGATCTTTATCACACAAGGTCACGATGTTCTAATTCATGCAATTAACTAGTTTGATGAAATCTTAGTACCTTAAAACACAATTTGTACACTTGTGTACAAATTAATGATACATGAGAACAGTTATTAACTTGTTTTTGTAACATGTAATTTAGTAAGAAATAATTATGAAGGATGTAACCTTTTCTCGAATTGACCAATGACTATTTTAAAGCAGAGCAATAGCCAATTCATAATTGAATGATTTTCATAATTTGATTTTATAAGTTACATAGACATTACTTTTGTAATCGACTGTAAGGATAAAAACTGGAAAGCAAATTTTATTCTTAACTTTTATGTGAATCGACTAATGGCGAAGTGAATGGTGGATCAGAATTCCTATGCAATGTTATGACATTATACGGGGACGTATAATGGATTGGAAGGGGGAGATATGTCATTGTCGTTTTGGACATATATATTTATTCGAAAGAATGAGAATTTTAGGTATATGAAATATTTCGTAAAGTTAATGGAGCCTCAAGTCAGAACAGAATGCAAGTGCGAGTGTCAGCAAGTGCTGTTTATGGGTAAAACGCTGACGGCTGACTAAGAGGGCATCGCTCTGTTCGGTGACGCAAAACCGAACTTACGAGCGACCACAGCGAGCCAAACTCACTCTCACTTTGTCGATCATTATCAACCAGTCAATATGGGCTAATTCTTAGCTAGGCCGTGTCTCGTTAGCTAGCCTCGCCACCATGCATCCATCACGTCAATTCGCCATTCAGTCAAGAAGTTAACATTCTCAATCAGTCAGTTTGCGCAGCCGAAATGCGGCTCAGTCAATAATTATTACTGTAGAGGCTTTCGGGAGTTATCCTTACAGATCGCGCTCTCAACTGTATTATACAGTCTTCAGTGGTCAATAAAGGGGACTCTAAATACGATAGTCGCCTACATTATTTATTAGGTAGATTCTCAGCTAGGTTATCACTTTGCCCTGGCCTTTCCCTGCCTAATCGGTTCTCCAACCGTAACTAATGGAGTGGTGTCATGATTCCTGACAATTACATCTTACCATAGCCCACAAGTCTTTGCTTAGATCACCAGAAGACAGAAGACATCTTCAAGCGAGAAGACAGCGCAAGAGGATTAGAAGACTTAGTAAATGTCCCGAAGGTCAGTAAACTTCCACTCTAAAGTCTGCTTCCACCACAAGCCCACAAATTCACCCCCCATCCACTCAGGCCTCTTGACAACGTAAGGTACGGCACAGGGGGTTCAGTCCGGCCTTTACACTACTTTAGTTCTTTTGATCCTTTGCCGAGAGCCGCACCTTGCCCTAGCCTCGAACCCGCGTCATAGTCTCTCGTGTTGATTCAACAGCTGTTGAATAGAGTTGGGTCTATCGAGTGAGGACATCTCCTCACTTATTGCCTCTGGAATTTTGTGCAAGTTGGTTAATTTTTGATCATATCTTACGTTTCTGTTTTCGAGTACTAAGTAGGCCACTAAGTTTCATAAATAATTATGGAAATATGCCAAGGTGATCGCCAAGTTTAATGAATAAATAGTAAAGCCATAACTTCCTATGAAATCGTATTACATGTAATCCATCGTTTCCCAGAATATAATGGTTGCGGCGGAACGTAATTTTGCGGGAAGAATCTGGAATATAGTACACAATAAAGAGTAACGCGTAAGGGGAGAGTTCAAAAGTATGTAATAGCCGTGATGTTGATAGTGGCATAATTAGTTTAGGTACAACCAGCAAACCGACTTTAGATCATCTGTTATAATTATCAGTGTGAATGCTTCGGTCAAAGCCATCTCGCAAACACAAAGGCCTTACTACATAACAACGGTATTAATACTGAACAACTTCCTACGGTTATTCCAAGATCACCAACATGAGGTGGCTGTTAATAAAACCACCAAGGTCACATGCGAAACGGAGAGGACTCGAGTATTTTACTGCATGCCGATTTCAGCATTCATTATTAAATATATAATACGCGATTCCGAGTCTCCAATTACAATGAGTGAACGTAAAATCGCTATAAGCCCAACTTTTTTATTTTGTTCGAATCTCATCGTATTTAATTTTACATTAATCAGTTTGATTAATTTTATCGCGCTGTAGCAGCAAGATTATTTTGCAATTAGTATTTTTTTCGAGTACACAATGCCACATATTCATTGTAATTCCCAGTATTACATTAAACAATGCTGATTGAAATTGTTTCTAACTGATAATTATCATGGATTAATTAAATAATAAGAAACAAGTTTCAAAACATAAAACCAATCGCACTACAGTAAAACTTAAATGTTTTACAATATAAATTTTCGTAAAATAGATGTGAAATAGTATGAAGTAGTTCCAGGCAAGACATCAACTTTTAACACGAAGTATCGGAGCAGCAATATTCGTACAACCAAAGTTAAAACTGGTACTACGACATTTCTGAGCTATTCTATAAGTCGGAAGATAAAATAATGTTACATTTGTTTAACTGTTAATGAATAACGCCAATGCTACTGTTTTTTATTTGTTTAATGATGTACTCGTTTCACTTATTATCGAGGCAACATCAGCAGCAAATTATTTACATAATCTGCTCATCTCTGGATTTCCCACAGAGCATGTTCCGACTAAGATCCATCTGTCTAAATCTTTCCAGTTGGATGAGGGAAAAAACAGAGATGTGCAGCTGCCAACTTTAACACCACCTTCATCATCATTAGACGTTTCCGCTTTTGCGGGTCGTCCTACACATGCTCTTCTAAGTCTGGCCACAATGTAAAAAAATTGTCGCTGATGATGTCTTGATAAAGAGGTGAAACTCGCACATAAATGAACAAATACAAGTGCATTCGAGTTTTCCATAACTAAGAATCTGCGGGGAAAAAGGCCTACAACAACATTGCACTGGTCTTACATTTGTCTTTATTTCTGATGCGAAATAAATTTTTGTTAACTATACTCCTGATAAAACTCACAAATTTTCTTGATAAATAACATTATGCAACGTGTAAAATTTTAAATCAACTTACATTCTAACTTTACTGAGTGCCTGTAGGATTATTTTCACTTAAGACTGATGATTTTATACAGTTAGGCGTTTCATTCTCTATTTTTTCCACTGTTATCCGAAGCACTCCAAGACAAAAACGACACGTTTCTTTGAAACAAAACAAAGGAGACATTCTCACACTTTCTTAGAAAACTTATCAGCAATCGCGTCGTCGTGAACAAGTGGAAAGCCTAGTAAAAACAAGCGAAGCAGTTTCCAGTGAACAGTCAGATAAGATAGAAACACATTGTAGATATTATACCCTTATCGGTTATAGGAACTGACACATTTCCGGATGGTCTATTGTGAAACGCGCATTGGAGTAAGAATGTGGCTTTCCTTTCCATATCAAACTGTTGGAGAATTTAACCTTTGCCCATAAGTTTGACCATAATTTCGTTAAAGAAATATAATCACGAAAAAAATTCAGGGTTGTAGGTTATTTACACCGTTATAGATTCCGTGAATAGTGTCACCGAAACTCATATACTGTAATATTTGAAAGATTTCTATGTTCCTTATTAATAGTAGCCAAAAACATTTTCCTTTTGAATACTGGTATTTGAAATGTACAGACTATTTCCTGGTTGCAGTTTTACTATAAGTGTAGATTGCATTCAAAAATCTATTTTTCCTCATAGTCTCACAACAAGTTTTTGAAATTTCTGACCTTTTAACAAGTTTATATACGTTTAATTAAAAAAAAAAAATAAAAAGATCCATCCGGCTAGGGAGCATCAGGTTTAGCGGCCGATTTCTCTTCGTCATTTCAGTGGTAAAACTATCGACTAGTGTGACTCAGTGCGCTGAGGAGGTACAACGCGTACAGACTCTCCCCCGCGTACGGCTCTTCCTGATTGCGGTTTTTAGGAGGTTTTCCAGTCATCAAGGTGATTTCCGGGACGGTCTCCAATCTTCGCCTCATAAACTACACATTTCACAAACAAAAATATGCATATCACACACAAAATATTGTTATACATTTCGCAGACAGATGACAACTCTTCACTTCCCCCATTAGTACTTAGTACGACCTGGCAGTATAAAATGCTCGCCGCCAGCAAGGGCATCAGACCCTATAACCAAAGCTACAAATTCGGTCAGGCCAATGATTTATTTATTTATCGTATGGCAATTTAGACACTTTTAAGAACATTGATAAAATATATACACTGCAACTTTACAAGATTAAAGACATATATCTAGTTTATTAACATAGTTTATCGATTCCTGAGTTGCCAGCAGGAAGTCCACAGGATCACCACTGTAAGATCTTATAGGACATTCTTCAATAATATGACCAATAGTCTGAATCTCTCCGCATTCGCGTTAGGGGGATGGTTGCTTGCCCCACTTGTACAGGGAGTGTGCGCATCTGCCATGCCGAGTTCTGATTCTGTTGAGCTCATCAATGACAGACAGCACCTAATGTATGGGAAAGGTGATGAAGATCTGAGCGGTAACGCCGTTTCGCCAGTGCTATTTTTCGTGGGGTCAGGCTCATGAAAATCACACGGAAATAGATCAGGATTGAGAGGGGAAAGGTAACCACACTTCCAACTCGAATTTTCTGAGTAGATCCTCGGTGATATTTGCCAAATGTGGTGTCATCTTATCATAGAGAAGCACAACGTGCAGAGCAGTTTAACCTTAATCGCCGTCCTAAATGGTTTGATGGTTTGCAGTAGTCAGCGGCATTGATTATTGCGTCTGTAGGCAGAAATTCTGATTGCAGAATTTACTGACTATCGAAAAAGAGAGTGAACATCGCCTTTCGCGCAGACGCAACAACTTTGGTGCGTGTGTTCACTCACATGAGCGTCTTTCCTTTCACTAACTTCTCCAAAAATAAATTCTTCACACTCTAAACGATGCAAAAACGCTTGCAAATGGCAGTTCAGTTGATGCTCACCGCAGTTGTGGAGGGCTGTAGTTGAAGCATGGCTGAATATTTCTGCAGGGGACTCGGCGTCTGCCACGTCTGGTTGCTGCCCTTCGCCGGGCACGGTTTTATTTTGGTTATAAGTATTGGATAGAAAGATATGTTTGGTTTGATCCCATGCGAGAATAGTCTCGGGGATGTGGAACAGTACATACACTCATTAATAATATCAATTATATTATCAGCAATTGATAACAAGTTAGCTACATAACAACCCATTAGTACAATCAATATCCACCGTAATCTTCAAATACAATCCCATGTTAATTACTACTTATGTGGAACAATGTATTGACTTCTTACCAGCATCTAATAACCAGTTATTTTCTTTCAAAGCAATTACCATAATAAGTTTCCACTGTAATCTGCAACTACATATTATACCATGTTAGTAACTACATGTGTGGAACCGTTCGCACACTTATTAACAATATCAATAGTATTACCAAGAACTGATAACCAGTCAATTACTTAAAAACCTGTTAGTCAGATAATTTTCCACTGCAATTTGTGAGTGTATACTATTCCATGTTAGTTACTATATATGAGTGAATTTTGTAAACAGTGAAATTACTTCATTTATCAACAGTTTCAATAGAAAGAAAAACCATATATCATTTTAGTAATTGTGGATAACTTTGTCACCTTCCCCTTGCATACACCATATATAGTATTTTCTAAGTTACCAAATTCCAAGAAGAAAATTCTTTCACAGAGTAAAATGGGTTCTGAAGCAAAAACTCTTTCAGTCTGGACTTAAAATAGTTGGGTTTTCGTAGCCAACATTTAATTTCTTTTGGTAATACATTGAATAAGGAAGCTCCAGTAAACGTTATCCCTTTCTGTAGAATTGACAATGATTTGTAATCCTTGTGAATATTATATTTATTCCTAGTATTATGGCTATGTATGTTAAGATCGAAGTGTTCAGGATTTTCCACTACAAATGATAGTAGGGAGTATACATAATGTGCTGGCATTGTAACTGCAGTGGCGGCGGAAGTGATTTCCTCAGGTAGTGACAACAACAAAATGTTTCTAGTGGTGGATCCAGGATTTTGGTTTGATTGGCGGGTGGGGGGGGGGCTAGGATTTGGTTTGGGGGGCTCATTACTCCAGAATGCCGCCCTTATAAGAACAGCAAAAAAAAAAAGGTTCCCAAAATCCATGTCGCTTGGTGCTTTTGGGGGTGGGGGGCGCCTAAGCCCCCTAGCCATCTCCTTCCCTGGATCCGCCACTGAATGTTTCCGCGGCTTACTGATCATCATTGAAGTGAATGGTGAAAAACAGCTCAGAGTAAGAATTTCGCTATATAAAGATTTGTAACGTGTGAAAATCTCATCACCTGCAATTACTGCAGGATTAATTAAATGATTTTGAAATTAATAAATTATAAATGTTTTAAAATTGACCAAACGGTAAACATTTAGTGATTAACCAAAAACCGACAAGTTGATCTACAAGCAGTGTTGGATTACCCAAAAAGTAGGACTAGGCAGTAGCCTGGGGCCCCTGATTTTTGAAGGCTCCCTGGAAGTTCACTTTTTTCACTAAATAAAAATAATATAAAATAAAATCATCCAGAATAAAACAATCAAAATTATATGAAAATCATGGAAATTAATTTTCTTGTTTCATAGTAGTGTAAGATAAATAAAAGTGTTTTTCAAAATATGATAAATTGTGAAATTCGTTTGTTAATTGAATAAAAATATGATAAATTCTATTAGTCATCTACAAAACCTTTTCTTTGAACTTATAAAATACATATAATTAATTTCAAAAACAGAGGGAATCAAAATTTTTGAGAGTGCTTAGGACCCCATACTTTCTTATCCGGCACTGTCTTCGATGACCACTACGGCAGTGGAACACATTTCTCTTGAGAATCGTTTCCTGTTACTTGCATTCATAAACTTAAGTAATTCTCCTTCAGAGAATCTAAGAAAAAAAAAACAATATTGCCTGCTCGCATTGACAAAGCTTCTAGGGCAGCATATCCAAACCTTTTTCAACCCGACGACCAGTAAATTTTCAAAAATAATGCTGTAGGCCACTAACTCACACAGGCCTATTTTTTTTTTTTTCCCCTTCGTTTCAGCCGACTATGGACGACGATTGCGCAACTTCATTTTCCTCTTCTGAGTTTCCTTCCTCCGTCGCCAGTCACCTCCGCAATTTTTCGTCTGTCTTTTTTTAATGTCTTCCACCCTGGGCCTAATTTTATTTTGTTGTTATTAAAATGTACCATTATAACATAATAAATCTAAAACCACGTTTTGAATCCTATGAAAACGCAGATATAAAACTATTAAACTATTAAAAGTTAATTACATGTTAATCAGACCAAACCAGATAAATAATAATGTTACTACAGGATGGGCGCTACACTATACCACCGGCCTACATACATAAACCAAACTAAAAGACGCTAGACCGTATGCCTTTTATTTTTATTTACTTCACCACTCGCGTTACCACTCTTATCAACTACCGCGGTTCCTCATACCCATTTAAAACCCTTAGTAAACCGTCATTTACTTAATATCTAGACGCCACATGGAAGTGAATAGACTGTTGTAGAAACAATGCTGTTGTATTTCATCCTGGAAATGCCACATTTTTGCCGGGTCATTGAAATATACAAGGCTTTTAAATGTTGGGCATACAGCCTTATACAGTACGAATATGGTACCAGAATATATGATATTATGCCTGTGGAACTCCTGAACTATGTTCGCGGACCACCAGTAATCAGCGAACAGGCTGAAGCACTGTTCCAGTGGATAGTTAGTTGAATGCTACAAAAATGGCAGCTGCTACACTCTGCCGGCAGTATTACTAACTTTATCGAGCTGCAGCGTGTGACAGAACGAAGTTGCCTCCATTCCCCATTAACAAAGCGAACCCCCGACCTTGAATATTTCCACGAAAACGCTAGAGCGCATGCGCGATCTGTGCCAACCAAGGATTTTTTTTTTTTTTTTTTTTTTTTTTTTTTTTGTGGCTTTAGCCATAGGCTAATACAGCCAGTAACATCATATAATACATTCAACTGATTATGAATTACACTTTAAGTACATATGACATACACAGAGAATCTTGAGAACATTTTCTTGCTCGATGCATTGAATATCCCTTGTTGTTATATTCTATTTTTTGTCTGTATTACGTATTTGTGCATTTCTTTTATTGCTTTCAGCGATGGTGAGGATAAGAATTGTATTAGGTCTGCTATGTCCTTGATTTTAAGTTCGCCTTCTATTATCTCTTGCCTTATGTTCCTATACTGCTTGCATCTTAAAAGGAAGTGATATGTATCTTCCACATCGTCGCATTGTTGGCATTTCGGGTAGTCCACGATCTTCATTGTGTACATTCTGTCTCGTAGGAGTGCGTGTCCTGTTCTCAGTCTACTTATTGTTTTAATCTCACTTCTGTTTATTTTAAAGGGCGCGTACCATAGTTTGTGGTCTGGTTCCCCTGCTATGGTTCTGTACCAGAGGCTCTTGCTCGGTTCTTCTTCTACCAATCTTCTTTTCCAATCCTTCTTCACTATTTGTGTGATTGTGTGGTTGTAGTCGGTGTAGGGGATGGGTATCTCCTCTATATCTGCTGCATTTAATTGTCCCCGTGCTATGGCATCCGCCACTTCATTTCCTCTTACGCCGACGTGCCCTGGGATCCATTGTAGTTTGACTCTTCTTCCCTCCGTTGTTGCCTTGATTATTTGCCTGGCTGCCTCAAACGCTAGGTAGTTTTTGCACGTGCCTTTGGGGATTCCTTTTATGGCCTGTAGGGCGCTTTTAGCATTCGAGCAGATGACTGCCTTAACAATACCCACTTCATTTATGTACTTGATTGCTTTTAGTATTGCTATAATCTCTGCTGAAAATATGGACATTGGGGTTGGTAGTCTGTACGCCTCATGCACTTCTTGCACCATGTCGATGTACGCTGCTGTGGTGGATTCCTCGTTCTCTCTTGATCCGTCGGTAAATATTTGTCTCCATCCTTCCCATCTTGTATTTAAGGTTTGCAGAGACAGCTGCTTTATGATATCAGTATTTTGTTCCTTCTTCTTTGATACATCTACTGTCAGGTCTGTGTACACATGTTGATCCATTTCCATCCTTGGCCACGGTTCACGTTCTCTATACATATCGTTGATCTCAGAGGTTGCTATGTTCCATCGGTTAGTTATTTCCCAGTATTTTATGAGACTTGGGCTCTTATGTGATTTTTGTGGTTTCGCTGTATATTCATGCACCAATGAACGCACTTTTCTTCCAAGAGGATGACTGGTGTTGGTCCTTACTTTTGTCCAGAATTTTAGGCCCAATTTCTTCCTTCTTAATGATAGGGGTGGCATTGCCATTTCCACTTCCATAGCCATGACTGGCGTTGTTCTTAGAAAGCCGCCCGCTATCCTCAAGGCGGCAGATTGTACGGTATCCAGTTTTTTAAGTGTGGTCGTGGGTGCAGTTTCATATAGGAATCCCCCATATTCAATTTTGCTTCTTATTAAGGCGAAGTATATCTTTCGCAGCTGTCGGGGGTCCGTGCCTCTGTTTGGTGTAGCCAGCGTTTTGTAGATGTTTAATCTTTGTAACGCAGCTTGTCTTGTCTCTTCTATGTGTCTTTTCCAGGACAGCTTTGTGTCCAGCCACATGCCTAAGAACTTTGTTTCCCTAACTACTTCCATATGCATTCCGTCTATGCAGATTTTGAAATCCTCATTTGCAAACTGTCTTTGCGTGAAGATTCCTACTTTGCTTTTCTGAATGGATAGATCCATCCCTCTCTCCTTCAAGATGTTTCGTGTCTCCTTCACTTGTTCTTCAAGTATGGTTCTAGCCTTCTCTTTGTTTGGGTGGGTCACATATACTACGAAGTCATCCGCGTATTGTGCGTATGTTGTTAGGCTTTTCAACCGGTTAAACATTTTTGTAGTATATATGTTGAACAGTGTGGGACTCGAGGGATCTCCTTGGGGTAGTCCCTGATATACATGACGAGCAAGTATCTCTCCTTCTGCTGTATATAGTATGTTTACTCTATGCTCCAAGTATCTAGTGTACCAGTGGACTATTTCTCTTGGCAGACCCATGTTGTCTAAGGTTTCTTGGAGTATGTTGATCTGAACGTTGTTATATGCGTCCTTGATGTCAAGGAAGGCCGCGAGTAGATAGTTTCCTCTAGCGTAACTTAGTTGTATGTTCGTGACTAGTGTTGTTATGTTGTCTAATGTTCCATATCCTTTCCGGAATCCCATTGTTCTGCTGTCCAGTTTCTTGTGGTGCTCGATGAACCACTGCATTCTGTTCTTGATCATTATACTCATGATCTTTGCAAGACAGGATAGTAGTAAGATGGGTCTGTATGATTCGCTTTTAGTTTTGTCCTTGTTCACCTTTAGGATTGGTATGATGAGGACATTTCTCCACTGTTCTGGCACATATGTTGTTGCCAACATGTCATTATACAGTTCCAGTAACTTCTGTTTCGCTCTTGGTGGAAGTTTTTCTATCATGGAGTATGTTATGCCGTCTAGTCCGGGGGTCGTATCTTCCTTTTTTATTGCACACTGTAGCTCTGACATTTCAAACTTGTGATTTGGTCTCTTTGGCTGAGTGTCTCGCTTTATAGCAGAGTCTACGCTTCGTTCTAGCGGGACGTACGAGGGCGCAGTCAGGGCCAAAAATTGTTCCGCTGCTTCTTTGTTGCTGAAGATCCATCTAGCGTTTGTTTGGCTTCCTTTAAACCATCTTAGCTTCTTCCACATTTCTTGAGGCGTGATTCCATATTTGATGTTGTCGCAGAACTCTTCCATCCTTTTCTTTTGGTTCTTCTTATGATTGTCCTGGCTTCCACTATTGCCTTCCTGAGCGTAGCAAATTTGTCCACTGTCGGACACTGTCTATATGCTTTGATGGCTAAACGTCGTCTAGCTATGGCTTTGGAGCATTCCGCTGTCCACCACGGTTTCCTTTCTGCGGAAGTCTTCTCCTTTCTTTTGGTCAGGGGTATGCATTCTTTGGCTGCAGATGTAATTATTCCCTCAAAATTATTGTATCGTTGCTGTAATTGGCCATCCTCATCATTCTCCTGTTCCATTAGCATATTTATCTTCTCCTGATATTGCTCCCATTTGGCTCTTTTGCAGTTCCATAAGGTCCTTGGTGGCTCGTGGTTAAGTGTGCTTGGTGCATCTACCGTCATTTTTATAACGAAATGATCGCTGCCCAGGGTGTCCTTAAGTATCTCCCACGTTGTTTTTTGTCTGAGGTTTGCAGATACTATAGATATGTCTGGCGATGATCTTCTTTGATAAGGTGTTCCTATTCTGGTTCCAGGTTCATTATTGAGCGTGGTAAATGTGGATGATGTAATTGCGGCTGCAATTTCTTCTCCTTGCTGGTCTGTTCGACTGTCGTGCCACAATGGGTGATGGGCGTTGAAGTCTCCTCCCAGGATACTTCCTGATGGGAGCTGGTTGAGTATTTCTGACCATTGCTCTTCAGTAAGACTGACCCTTGGTGGTTTGTATATTACAGAAACCGTATTGATGGTGCCTCCTTGTGTGATGTCTATTGCTAGGATTTCTATATCAGTTGCTGATATCACCATGTTTCTGATGGAGCTGTTCATTCCATTTCTGATCATGATGGCCACACCACCGTATCCGTCTTCCCTGTCCTTCCTGTAGATGTTGTAGAGCCTATGTTTTAGCGTATGTGCTTGACTTAACCACGTTTCCGTGATCAGTACCACGTCTGCTTTGTATTCCTCCAGTAGTCTTTGAAGATCGTTCCATTTATGGCGTTCCATTGTATTATGTTTATTGGTCTTCTCCTAGCCATTTTCAGTTGTTGGTCTGGAGTTCTCTGAGTTCTGCGTAGTTGAGCCTATCTGTCTGATTTCTTTTATTATGCTTCTAGTGGCAATGTCTTGTACTTTTTGGAGTACAGTCGTTGTCATTTTGCCCTTCATATGTTGGGCTAGAGCTTTCATTATTGTTTTGACTATGATGGTTATTATTTCTTCATTGCTTTCTATATTGGGTACTTCCTCGGTCTGGGTCTCCCGTGATACCTGTGTCACCACATTTATTGTCTTTTGGTGTCGGTCCACCGTGCTAGGCTGTTCCATGTCTACGGTGACGTCTCTGAATGATCTCTTCTGTAGAGTGGGGAAGTCTCCGTGCTTGTACTCGTATTCTTTGGTCCCTGTATTTTTGCTGCGTGCTGTTTGCTTTACTTTTTTCTCCTCCTCTTGTTTTCTCACTGGGCAAAGCCTGTCATTGGCAGGATGCTCGCCGCAGCAGTTAACGCATTTGGGGCTTTCCTTTTGACATTCTGATGTTTTATGCTCTTCGCCACATTTTGTACATCTTTCCTTTCCTTTACAGTTGTTTGCCACGTGTCCAAAATATCTGACATTTATAGCACTGTGTTACTGGGTAGATATATGTTGCGACCTTGAACCTGAAGTAATATATTTCAATGTATTCTGGGAGATACTGACTCTCGAACGTTATCTGAACGGTTTTTAGTGGTGTTGTTTCTGTCTTTCCATCCAGTTGCGTTTTCTTGGTGAAACGCCTCACGTCGATGATTGGCGCCTCCGATGTGGCGTTTAGCTTTATCTCTTCTTCTGATAAGTCCAGTGGGACGAACTTGATGACTCCTTTACACTCCACTCTACTAGCCGGTACGAAGGCCTTAAGTCTCATAGACTGTAGTAAGATATCGTTTGCTATGAATTGGTTGGCAAATTCTGCTTCCGTAAATTCCATGGCCATTCTATTCTTTCCTTGTTGGTTTATTCTTTTCAGTCCAGGAACTTTATTGTAGAATACCTTCCCTAGTTGAATTGGGTGTTGCATATTTCCCTCGCCTATTGGTTCTACCATCACTATGAATGGGCCATCTGAGTTGGCTTTATACCTTCTGTTGCGTTCTGTGAACATAAACTTGTTGACTTTACTCGCTTCCCTGTTTTCCAGAGTGCTGTCTTCTTTCTTCTTGCTGCGTTCCTCGTCCTTCCCTTCCGGCTGTGATGTTGAATATGTTTGGAGCATATTCTTCTGTTGGTGTCCCTGATCTTTCTTCTTGTTTCTAAACATCTCCAATAGGATTAATTCTTCTTTGCTTATTTTGTGTGATTGTCTTTTCTCTACCGCTCGACGTTTCCTCCTGAGGTTGTACGTTTCTTCTTCCTCACTCTCGGTCACTCGTTCTTCTATTTTATTCTTCACTGGTTCCGCCATGTCTTGCTCATTTTCATATACAAAGGTTCCAATGTTTTCTTTTTCTATTTGAGGATACATTCCGCCATTTGCTTCGGCCATCTCCTCTCACCTGTATGCGCAGATGTTATCTACACTCCAACAGTTGTTAATTGTACACTTTAGTCAGTATGTGCACAAACACAAGCTCACTTCTTTGTTCTTGTTATTAAGTGTTGTTCACGGTTAACACTGGTTACTACACGATTGCAGAATTCGACCGTGTGGGCCGTAACGCCGCTTCCTCTCCGACCACTTGTTTCCGCTCTCACTCGAGTGTGTAAACACGGCACTATTTCCTTAAAGTTCCGTCTTCCACGAAAGCTTGAGCTCAACTGCCCCAACCAAGATTTGTCTCCACGACAGCGAAACAGTTCACTGATGTGGCCAACAGATGGAGTTCATTACTTTCCCTAGCTGTAGAGTAGAGAATGCCGCATTTATAAATATTTATTTTTCTTTCACTGCATTTATTTTTTAAATTTATTTATTCATGATTAGAGGTAGTGACATGTCACAGTGGCACTACGTCTAGAGCCGCCACTGATTGTAAGTAGACCTAGAGTGTTAAATAGATTTCTGCACGACGTCCGTGGGCTTGCTCTACAAATAAATTCCCTCTGTGCTTGTGAAGAGTTTCCCCAGAAAGAGATGCCATAAGTGATCAGGGAGTGAAAATATGCAAAATATACTTACTTTCTTGTTTCATTATTAGCTATTCTAGATATCATCCTCAATTAAACAAATTTCCTCAAAATTATATCCCCCCTTTCCTTAATCCAGATGCGTGAAGAACTGAAGTTACAAAATTTCACGAAAATGGTATATACTAGACTTGCAACGAATAGTACATTCGGCCACACGCCGAATACCGAATATGTTTGCAGACTTCCTGGCCGAATAGCCGAATATTCGGCAAAGTATTCGGCCGGTTTAGTACTGAAATCTGTGTTGCTGCGCCTGTCTCTCGCCCGCCTGTTCAAGTATAGTTAACCTCCAGCTACTATGTGCCTGTGTGACATGCTTCAAGTATCGCCTCAAATATCGACTTTATGTGTGACAGATTGCTTTTATTTTATTTTCTAAGAATATCGGTTACTGCGCTAAAAATCCTTTAGATGAGGTGTGAAGATGGAAAAGCTTTCTTGCTATAGTCCATTTGAGGAACTAGCAAAAATCATAAGTTCCGAATACGCATGTATTTCTGAAATTATCCCGCACGTTGTTACTCTAATGCAATATTGCGATAAAACGAACACATCAGAGCTAACACCCAAGTTAAGTCAAGTGAGAATTGTCATGCAACAAGGGTTGAACGAACTATTTGAAGGCATTACCACAAGTAAAAGTTATTTGTCGGCAACCGCTTTAGACCCACGTTTGCACTAGTCAACAGCGAAGAGAAAAAGGCAATATATATTTTGATCGATGGCTTAAAGACGTACTGTGAAACAAAAAGCTACGGCAGCGCGAATTCGTCCCCTATTCAGTCCAAGAGGATGAGGATAGAAGAGTCGGTTAAAAGTCAAAGAGTACTCACTCATCTTTTATCTATTGCTTCGAAGGGATTGTTACAGGGAGAAGTACGACCAAACCAGGGACATAAAAAAAAAAAAATGCAGTTGCAAGTGAAAATGATGTTTATTTAATTTTAAGAATATATCATGTCATGATAATCCAAGCACTTGATGGCAAGAGAAAAAAGAGTTAAATTTCCGTGTTTGACAAAGCTTGCAGCAAAATATTTGTCCGCGCCAGGAAGCAGTGTTTGTTCGGAGCGGCTTTTCTCTGAAGCTGGGTTTGTCTACAAAAAGAAAAGGAGTAAATGACTGCCTAACAATGAAGAAAAATTAGTATTTCTGCATCACAATCTTACACTACTAAATTTCAATTATGATGATTCAAGTGAATAGATATTTTTTAAAAAAATTAGTTTTGATTTGACATTGTGGAAGTTGATTAAGCATTATTATTTTTGTAAGTAAAATACATTATCACATAATAGATCAATCGTTATATTCAAGGCAATTATTCAACAAGAAAAAATCCAAAGTATTCGGCAGGACAGTACCTGCATCATATTCGGCATTCGGGCGAATAGGATAAAAGTAGCCGAATACCGAATAGTTGCCGAATATTCGTTAGAAGCGTAGTATATACCCGTTAAACTTTCAGAGTGTCACTATATACAAATGAACATGGCTGGAGGCTTTGGGCAGTATAACTGTTGGAGAGCTTCCAGAAAACAATGTTCATACAGCCCTCGCCTAAAACGAAACGTGGAACTGCGAGTATTTATACGTTTTCCGATTTTCGTATCTTTATTGCTGTTATCTCCCTAGCTAAGCACGATGCACGCAGAAATTTTATGTTGCCGGAATTTGCTTCTAGAGTATATCTTCCGCTTTTTTGCTCAGTTTCAGAACGCGGCGTAGATTAGTCTGGGCGTATAGTATACGACCACTCTAATGACTGTCGCAATTATCAAACTGCTATCGATTTCGAGTTACCTGATTTGTCCCTGGAGTAGGAACAGTTACACTCCAAGCGGGATTTCCAGTCATCCTGCGGGCTTGCTACTGCGCCAACAATGGCAGGAATAATTATAGATAAATAAGCTGTTCATAATTAGCGTCACAGGAACTTGCACTTAATGACACTAAAAAACATTTTTATTTCAACCTAAAAATGAATCTTCCCCTTTTATTTATGATCTCTTTAAACATTGCAAGAAGTCCATATAAAATAAGAGCCGAACCTGATTGGCTCATCTGAAAATTTTCTTTATCTTGTTACAAAACTTAATATTTGTTCCCCAGTTGTCTGAACTTCTCCGAAAATATTTAAATTCCATCTGTCGTGCACTCGTAAAAGGTGTCACAGATCCCCAATTCTAAAACACAATATTAAGAAATGTTCCTCAAGGACTTGCAATTATTGGCTAGTTGAAATGAAACAAATTTAACAACAAAAACTAGCGATGAAACTCTGCAGACAAACCATAACAATGAAATAAATCACAATATCTTCAAAACAATAGCACAAGAAAACCACAGGTAACATAAGGAAAAACGTTGATAAGACTGTATAGAGAAAATCCCCATTAGTAGCGCGTTTTGTTAAACGACATTTCCTACCCGGAAAATCTCTTTTGGTTTTCCTTTGTTTCCAAAAGTCACTTCGGGTGAACGTCGGGATGGTTCCCTCAAAAAGCCATGGCCGAATTCCTTCCCTTCAATTGTGTTCCACCACGACGTCAACGAGGCGTATAACCCAAAACGGATCACGACAGTTTTAATTTAACTTGATTGCGATGCAGCACACACTCCGGTGGCGATTCCCTTACACCCCCTCCCTGTGCCCACCTACTTTTGTCCTCCACAAATTTAATCTTGAAATTGATTCACCGTATTTGGTAAATTATTCGTCAATTCTCTTGGTTACTAATTCCATTTCCTGACCCCCTTACATACGAAAGAAAATCTTCCCACACCGTCATGCCTGAAATCGAGTGCCAGCTTGTGGTCATGGTCATCTCTTCACTTCTATGCATTACTTTTCTGGGTAGAAGAATTATTGAAAGGTAGAAAACAAAAAGTTAGGGCCTCATCACCAATATACGCATTGTACACTCCCAGGACCCTCCTCATCCTCCTCCTGTCTTGCAATGAATCCCATTCCAGCTCCTTTATCATATCTGTCACTGATTGCATTCTGCGATAATTTCCAGAAACAAATCTAGCAGCCCTTCTTTGCAACTTCTCCAACTCCTGTATTTGATACGTAAAATGAGGGTCCCATACTACACTATCATATTCGAGCAATGATCTTACCAAAGTTTTGAAACCCAATTCCTTCACTTCTCTCGTACGATCCCCTCATCACTCTCTCCGACAAGTGAAGGATTTTGAAACATTTTTCTACTACCCGTCCAATGTTTTTTGCCCAGTTGAGCTTGTTATCAAATGTAATGCCAAGATATTTACATTTCAAGTCTTCCCCACCTTATAATCATAACGCTGTTTTTTATTTGCGTATCTAATAAGCTGACTCTTCTTTGCATTCATCTTCATTCCATGTTTACCAGCCCAGCTAGATATTCTGTCCAGATCACCCTGGAGTTTTTTACAGTCTTCTACCATTTTGATCCTTTTATATAGCATTATGTCATCTGCAAACAATCTAATTTCTGATAATAAACAATCAACACAATTATTAGAAGAACGAATATCAATGGTCCCAATACGCTACTCTGTGGCACTCACATTTTTACTTTCACTTTATTTTGATACTGTATTTCCTACCCTAACTTTTTGTTTTCTACCTTTCAATAATTCTTCTACCCAGAAAATCACTTTCTCATCCACTTCAATAGTTTTTACCTAATTAATATTATTATTATCATTTTGCTGTCATCAGTCTCTCGACTGATTTTATCGAATCCTACATGGCTTCCTAACTTGCACTAAGTTGTTAATCTCAAAGTAGACCTTATAATCTACGTTCGCAGATATCTGCTTCATATATTCTAATCTTTGTCTACCTCTACGGTTCTTACCTTCGACTGTAACAAATTCTAATTAATCCCGCGTGTTTCAAAATATGACCCACCATACTGTCTCTTCTTTCTGTTAGACTCTTCTACAAACTTCTTTCCTCATCCATCATCTCCAAAACACGCTCATTTCGTTTTTTTTTTATTTTTATTTTTATTTGGCCTTTGGTCTGAAACCATTTAGCCAAATTCAACATTACCATATGTTTGTTCTTGACATTTTACAGCGTGTTGGGGACTTGAAATCTCATTTCGGTGTCTTGCAGGAATTTCGTAATTTGTCGGCACAATTTACAACATCGTTCTCTAGCAACACATTTCAAAATCTTCAATTTTCTTTCTTTCTGTTTTTCCTAAGGTCCATGATTCACTACCATAAAGTGCTGCGCTCCACACTTAGAATTTCAAAAAGTTCTTTCTTATCCTATATCAATATTTTAAACTAAAATATATCTCTTTTTCAAGAAGATTCTTTCCGCTAGCGCTATTGTGCTTTCAACATCATTCCTGCTTCAGCCATTAGTGGCTTCTTTTATTCTTACTTCTTTTATTGATTCGGATTCTATTTTTATATTTAATCTACAATTTCTATTGTCATTTATGCTACATTTCGTCACATTTGTCTTACTTTAATTTATATCTAGTTCAAAATCTTCCTTCAGTATTTTGTTCATGCCATTCAGTAAGTTCTAAATATCTTCAGCCTGTTCTTCTAACAGTAAAAATAGTAGCATATTAATTAAAGATAATATTAAAATACACCTCTTAGATTATATATGATGGCAATCGTTTGTAGAGAATTATCTACTGTACTACTATCATAAGAGGAGAGATGGTGCACAAGTTTCAACCCTGTGAATTGCGAGCCAGAACTAGTGGAGTGATTGAGACTAAGCTGGAGTTCCCTCTGATCAGCTGTACTTGCTAGTGGACAGCGCAGTAATTCCCCGAGGCTGCCGCCTGCGCCCTTTCAACCCACTCGCGTAGGCGGTGGCGACCGACCGCTGTCGACTGACCCGAGACTGAGTTTGCAGACCGCTTTAGCTCTGAATTCCCGAGTGCCGTGTTCAGAGCTGTAAGCGTTTAGTTCAGTGGCTAGAGGATATACATAAATGTTCCAAGTGTGTCTCTCAAACCAGAGATGAAACGCAAACAAGACTTGCTTCAAAATTATTGCACACTTCTCATGTTTCCAGCGCCCGAGATACCAAGATTAGCAACCTTGCCACACCAGCCTAGCCGATGATAAACGTTGTAAGGGGGCGTCAATTTATTATGTGCGGTGCTTTTTTTTTCCTAAATCCGAACTCCTCTCTCCCCCTCTACTGGTGGGGACACCATCCCCTAGCGTCAGATCGCCCTCGTTATTTTGGAGCCCTTTCTTTTTTAGCTCTACTGTTATCTGAAGGGCCGCAATCTGAAATTAAAGTTCACGTGAGATTTCCGTTGACCCCCCCCCACCCTCTCCTATTTGAGCTCACATATTTAATGGATGCCCCCTAATATGTTGAAAATCGATGCTCATATGACGGTGAAACATTTTTCACTCCGAAACATGAGAGTCTAAAGCCAGCATACATGGAAAAGCAGCTACCTATGACAGGATCAAATGACAACGGTGGCGTTCGGAGGCAGATACAAAAAGAATTCATCGAGCCACACGTGAGCTTTTGCCCTAAGTATTACCTGCATTTTTGAATTATACTTAATTACAATCCTCCTTTTTTTACTGTTGTTCAGTGATGTGAGTCAACCTTTAGTTTCACCAACGTCTCAATACACTACCGAATCAAAGTTAGTTCATTGTTACCCGAAGCTTAAAATTGATGAAAGGCCTTCTTTATTTTCCTCATGGCTGTACACCTCATCGACGTAGAGATGGTAGATTGTATCTCGTGAAATACAAACTAAACTATCCTAAAACGTGACTGGTTCAGCTCTGAATACTTGTTCAATAATACAGTCGATTGCCGACGCGAAAGAAAAACTGTTTATGCCTTCCTCCCTCCGTTTGTTATGGAAGTACCTTTTTAAATGTTTTTCTACGGTTTTGTTTTGCAAGCAACGCTGGCTGGACAGAAGGTGGTTCTTATTGCATTACGCCTCGTCGACGGCTAAGGTCATTAGAGGCGGAATTGGACTGGGGACAAGGAACGGGAAGGAATTCTGCCATGGCCTTTTGAATGAATCATTCCGGCATTCGCCTGGAGTGATATGGGGAAACAATGGAAAAACCAAATCTGGATGCCCGGAAGGGGATTCGAACCCGCTTCCTCGCGAATGACACACCGAAGGACCCGATGACATAATAACGGTTAAATTTTTGCCGTTTTGACTACAGAAATCTCCTGACGTTCGTTTAGTGACTTCATAATCTATTTAGAATTTCTAAGCCGTCCTCCGTCAATTTGGTGGATCCAACTGATAACACCAATAAAACGACTATGAGCGACCACGACGTCTGCTTGCGCTGGTAACTGATATTACCGCTAAGTCATCCATCACTGTCAAAACAGCTTGTGCAATGCAAACTCTGATGGCGAGGATATATCGCGTTCCAACACACACTCAGACTATTTCACTAATGAAATTAACGTAGTTTTGGTTGGTGCTAATACGACATTTTATTTACTTCAAGACCCTCTCGATACCCAGTAAGTCTACAGCTGATGGTTCCATACAGTCTGCCGGTTGATAAGAATATTTATGTCTGTTTTTACTTATGAATTTACGCCTTGTCGACATCGTGGTAATTAGAGGGAGAGGACTGACCGCAAATAACTTGAAGGAACTCGGCTACAGCCTTTTGAAGAACTCTTCCCGGCATTCGCCTGGAGTGATTTCCGGATGGCCGGAAGGTGGTTTGAACCCATGTCCTTCCATATGCTGGACCCTAGCGCTACCACTCGCCCAACAGGATCGGTGTCATAACAAGAAAATGTTCTCGTAGACTACTCCGCAAACTTAAAAGTGTTTCTATGTCTACCAGCGCCATTTATTTACAAATAATTCTCTTATGCGGATCGTAATATATACCAGTCGCCTGAGATGAACGGTCTGGAGATCGAAAGGTTCCAAGTTCGAATCCCTGTCTCGGCGGGGACTCTGAAAGGCGCTTGATCCGATCTTCATCTCTGGTACAGCTTGCTGTGTAATGTGAAGTGTACCAGAGAGCTGCCATGGATCGGATTCTGGCTTGAACTGTAGGTCCCATTTACCTGGTACGATTATCGGGGTAGATTAAGGTAGCCGAGACAAAGGCCCATATGCGGCAAAATCGAAACTCTGTCAATCTGCGGTCGAACCCTTCGGGGATATCCCGGCCAAAAATGCCTTTATCAAATTATTATTATTGTTATTATGGCCTGAGATCTACCGATGGTGATAAGTGAGCGGTAACACTCTGGCGAAGCATTCGGTAACGCATGACTTTGAATCCACATCCGACCATCCAGATTTGAGTTTTCCATGTTTTCCCGAAACCACTGCAGTCGAATGCCGGGATTGATCCTTCGAAAGGCCACGCCTAATTCCTTACAGTTCTTTTCCCCAAGTCCTTTCCTGCCTCTAATGACTTCGACGTCTACCGGCTGTATAGCCATAAGGGAAAAACAAACAGTCTGTCAATGAACACAAAGACTGGCGTCACTTTGTTTTCAGAGATGAATCGCACTCCTGCACTACCTCGGATGACTATCGTCGGCGAGTATGGCGGAGAGTCATGATGCGGCGAGACATCGGGTATGACTCCAGGTCACGGCTTATACTGGCTGAGGATACGTCAAGGACATCCCGCATTCTCATATGTTACTTCTCATGTGACAGTATCATGGTGCCATGTTTCAACAGGACATTGCTTGCCCACACACGGCACGATTCTCTATAAACTAGGGCCTCCCACACTTTATTTTACCACGCCACCCAAGTTCGTCAATAGAAAAGTTCCTATGCCCCACCCCGGCAAAATTTTATTATTAAAATGGTAAATTCCTACTTCTCAGTACTAACTATGAGATATCACAGGAAACTCATTATGTATGTCATGTCAGAATGATGGTTTTCAACTCTAAGAGGTGAAGGATACATAGTACATGCGACGGTCCTCTGTTTGGGACGCTTCATATTTATTAATAAAACATAACTAACAGAGCCACATGGATAATTTCATTTCACCAAGTGCTGCCTTCATCTCAGGTACACGATCCTGGTGGAAGGCTCAAGATCACGTCACCCTTTCATGCTGGGCGGTGCAGGTGTGCATTTGACAAAGGAGTAACGGTCCGCGTAGGGACAGCATGTGCGCGAACAGTGCGACAAGGACGTTCCGACAGACGGGTCGGTGATGGGACGTGTGGGAGGGCGAATGAAAACACAATGTTTATTTGTTATAAACCGTAGCGGGTGGTTGTTTCTCACTACTTTTGCTATTAAAATTGATGTTTGGAAGTTAATTCCATTGACATGCATGAATGTAAATTTTTATGGGCAAGACTCTCAAGATTTTGCGGGATTACGGGTAAATAAACATCAGAATTTATTGTGTCTTATGGCATATACACCTCTGGGCACATTTATCTTTATTATAAACATGTTAAAATCAGTATCATGCAAGGCCCAGGTTTACAATAAGCCGTTAAAGAAAAGAAAAAACATATTATCGTTGCCTTTGACTTTACTCAATGGACAACCTTAAAATTGAACATATGGTTAGTCAAACACGCACTATAAAACGTGTTCTTAAACAATCAAAATTATATAGATCGGGCGCCATTGGAGTGGGAACAATTAGCATCCAAAATTGTTAAACAACATTTGAAGTGCAAGGTGCCTTCAGAAACAAGAATAGGCTGTGACACATGTCCGCCTAGCTCAGTTTAACCTAGGTGCAAAGAGCCGAGACCTCTTGTCTCCAGAGCCCTTACGGGTTCATTAAACAGTCTCATGAAACAGGTGCAGGCCTCGATGGGTAACACTTTACCGTAGATGTGATGATCAGCGACGTGTACCGCACGCAGTCAGAGGCATCTTCCATCAGCACCTCAAGCGTAGGCGAGCCAGATCCTCTCCGTGTCACGTTTTGCGATCAAGTCCCTTCTTGCAGGTTCGTCAATTCTTGCCCTACCTCCGTTGTCGATGAAGACACCCATGGAGAGAGAAAAACCCACATTTTTAAATCATATGCCTCGTGATTTCATTATTATTGGTAGAAGGCGTGGTCGCTGAAATCACGTGTCTCCTAACACTTATTTCATTCGCGATCCCTGTTCGCGCTTCTGTCGTGCCTCGGAAACGTTCGGCAGGTGGTTATGTTCCACCACGTAGCTACAGCCCCGTGGTACAGCGACCTCAACGGGACCTAGAGGAGAGGCTGGAAGGTCGCCCCATCCCGCCTTTTGTCCGCCTCTGGTGACAGTGTGGTGAGCTGCCCTAAAGGGACTTCCTGGGCGACGTCTGCCGATGCTGCACGCTGAATTATCAGTTTTCGTGCCACAGTTATATGCACCATATTTGAATATATTCGATGGTTGATGCATTGTCTCCCCATACCCGAGCAACCTTGAATATTAATTTAACAATCTGTATCGCCCAAGATCTAAAGTACCAAACTATTTGATAAAAAAAATAAAATCTGAATAATACATATAAATTTAGTATGGCGAGACGCGTCATATTACAAAACTAAGACTTGTTGTTTACATTTTCATCTGAAAACCTGGACAAACTCCGCCGTCTTGTTGTTGCTTTAGGGGAAGTGGAACTTTCGTCAATTGAGTGTTTGTGCATAACGAGTGTTGGTCTAATTTGTTTAATACTTTGGCTCGAGTACCAAATTTGTGTGAGTGAGGTGCAGAAACTTCAGGAGAAGATCCGCGTACGATGCTACACTTCCCATCGAAAACTGTAATCACGTGGTAAAACAAACAAAGTCAGAATGTGATGTATTTAGGAAACCGTAAGCGATACCCGTGATTCACGTCACATAGAAAGAACTCGTGCTCTCCGACTGTTAACTGAGCTAGCTGCAATTATGTATATGGTCTGCAATATCATTGTTCCTTTAATCAATATTTTCTATGTGAATAATATGTATATTTTAATTTGTTTTTGAAAGATGCATATTACCTTCGCTTGTTTTTCTAATGTTAATAATAATAAGTTTCATTGCCTAAAAAGTAATGTTATCTCCTTTTTTGTGATGATTATAATTCTCATGGAAATAATTGTGTCTGTAAATGTGGATTGTTTAAGTAAAGTTTGGAAGTACTTCTTCCAAGGCGTCCAGGCAGTATTGTAAAAGGAAATGACATACAAAATTGTAAGAAATTAAGAGAAATAATAATATGTGGTAACAATCTTTACACACGTCTACACCACTGAGACAGAATTCCGTCCACGCGGGAGGCGCGCATATTGGGAACATGTACTAGGAACGTCTGCGTGATGTTGAGGTACTTCCGTCCTGCAAAATCCTCAGATCGGTCCCCCATAGAACACGTGTGGGACCAGCTCAGTCCCAGTGTCCAACATCCAAGATGTTGGGGACCAGCCTGCATCACGACAAAATACAACGGTTTTATGATATACCATTTCCAACCGAATTAGTGCATGCATCCATGCCAGTGGGGGTGCAACGTTATGCTGATAAGTGGGCTCATACTGCCAAGTATGATTGAATTTGACTCGATTTTGTAACCACTGAAACAACACCACATACCCTCTCAATCCGTGACGTCACGTTTCTTTCATCCTCCCCTTCTGGGTGCTTATTATTTTATTTTTTTATTTGTCACGCAGTGTAGTTACCAGACTACATACGCGCTAAATCTCTGTCTTTGCGCATTCTATCTCCATTTAAACTCAACATACATTCTTCAAATTATGCAAAGTGTATCCAAAACATGGTCACGGTCTCTCAACTAATGCGAAAATATATGCTTTAACACTTGAAGAATTACAATATACAGGTTCAGTCGACTGAACCTGTATATTATCTCTGGACCGAACCTCTTTAATAAAATGCGTTGTCTGAAGACTGCGTTCACCTTAATAGGTAGGCAAGCTTCGGCGAGTCTCGATAGGAAATTTTAATGCGAGGCAGAGATTTAAAAAAATTGCTGTTAGACATTCTGATGTGTTTCTTTTTGTTTATTTTGCTTAATTACGACGACTAGAAACAGAACTTCATGTAAGGAGAAGAACATCCATGGTTTACGCTGTATTATCTGCAGCTGTTACTGGAACCAAGTGACAAAATAACCTGAGGTTTTTTTCTTTTTCTTTTTTACATACGATTAGAAACAATGAAGTTAAAACTCAGAGAAAGTTTACACGGAACGTATGTAATCGCGAAATATAGCAATCAAACATATAACAGTTTTTCGTTTCTGAAATTATATTTTTCGCCATTTAAAGTAAAATGCATTTATTAAAAAAAATCTAGCCAAATACTCCGAGAATCCAACCATTTCACGAAAAATATAAGTAAAAATGATAGTTACTCGTTTTTCCTTAAAAGCTTTTCTAGAAAAAAATTGCTACAACCAGCATAGGTGATACCGTCATTTTTGAAGAGCGTTAAAACTAGTGTGATGGTATGTGTCCTTACCAATTTTAAGAGTTCCGATTTACCGTGTTATGGTGTCCTTTTGCGTAAATTCATAAGTTTTCAGAAATTTTTGCAGGAAACCTGAAAATGTAAACTTCATTGCAGTTTGAATTATTAATATTAAAACTAGTCCGAGAATTGCAAACAAATTTCAAATGTAAATCATACTCAACCATTCAGAGTTCAAAGGCCGCATAATATTCTAGAAGTAATAAACAAGGCAAGGCAAGGAAAATTCCTCCGTCAGCAGTTTTTTCTCCTGAATGATTGATGTTGACAAAGGTAAAGAGCTTATCATTTGACCACAGCATGTTATAAATCAGAAAAAGGGTAGAGCTCATTTTACTGATTTATGACACTCGAAATACACATTATTCCGACCTAAACACGCGATTTGTCAATTTAGGCCACAAGCGGAGTTCCTTTGTTTTTACTTACACCAGCATTGTGTTTATTCTAATTTAGTTAGAAGAATATATCACTGTAGTAAAACAAAAGTATCATAAAACTGGCACAAACCATTACTAACACCGTGACACAAGTCGGAGACAGGACTCAAACCAGCGTCGCTCAGACAACAGGACGAATTCAGTAGACTTCTCCTACAGATACCATCAACATGTGATTTCGATCTCCCCGACATTAGCTGTTCTGACCTGTATATATCTCGCATTGAAGGCGACGTGTTACACCGAGACAGTTTCCTGCATGATCAGACGTGGGAGACAGTAAAGTGTGAGTAAGCAAATTTAAAATCGAGATTCTGATAAACACGAGTGAGTCACCGAGAGTGGTGGGTGAGTGGCAACGCTCTGGTCTCATTCGGGAGGACGCCGGTTCGAATCCCCGTCCGGGCATCCAGATTTGGGTTTTCCATGGTTTCCCCAAATCACTCCAGGCGAATGCAGGGATGTTTCCTTCAAAAAGGCCATGTCCGAATTCCTTCCCGTTCTTTGTCCCCAGTCCCCTCCCGCCTATATTGATCTCGACGTCAACGAGGCGTAAAGGCATAAGTAAAAAAAAAAAAAAAAAGTGAGTCAGTTGGCAGGGGTGCAGACAGGAATGGTTTAGTTTTTGGCTTCAGAAGTTGTCGACACCGTACATGGTGGAACGTCTCAAAAATATATTTTCCTCAATCAGAACATCTGAAACATTGTCATAAACCATAAACGGTTCGCACACTGTTGGAAACCACACTTCAATTCAGTAGCGCTTATAACCTTTAGAGAAGGTAGAAATTTTTTTTTTTAAATAATAAAAAAAATTAAAAACACTACTTCTTCATAATCTGTTCCAGTTAGTAAAAGTGATACAGACATACTTACCTGAAATTTAATCTTGATTAATTTCTTTCCTCAGCCATCCTTCGTAACAGTTCGTCAATATTGGCATATATGAAGTCTATAAATAACTCTTTTCCATTTCTAGAATAGATTAAATGTTCTCGGGAAACTAGGCGAGTGAGAACGTTTGTAGGCCCTATATCGCGACGTTTTGGTGGTCATATTCTCTGCCACCATCAGTTGACAATGGCGGCAGAGAATATGACCACAGAAAGGTCGTGCTATGCAAACGTTCTCACTCTGCTAGTTTCTCGAGAACATTTCATCCATTTAAAACGCCGAGAAAGCCTGCACACTCATATATTTTTATAATGTTTGCCAGTTACAAATCTGTCCACTGACATACTTGAGGAGTTCCTTGCTCTTCTGCATCTTTCTTTTCTGTTTCTCTCATTCTCTTCAGCCACACTTCCCAAATACTTGAACTCTTCTACAGCCTTCTACTGCTCTTGTAAGCCCTAAATTACATTCTGTGGTACCTCGAGTTTTCATCCATTCTTAAGGGAAGAATGCGTGGCCCACTTAGGTGCGGATCTCCGTTCTGTGTGCCCTCTCGACTCGAGAACCTCCTTAGCGGTAACAATCCAGTACTGCTGTCCCTCCAGCAACAATGCTATCTATCCACGGTTCGTCTCCAGATCGCAGGGGTCCTATCATAATGTACCTCGCTGACATACTCCCTGATATACTCTAAAAAATTTCCAGCTCCTCTACTTGCTAGTTATTAAATTAGACTTCTAAAACAACAACACCTACATTAATTTTCTGAAATCAAAAAAGAATAAAATCAAGTCGGTGAAACACACCTTCCTTTTAGCACCACTGTATACTCCTGCTATCACTAGCAGAAGTTTTATAGTATTAGAAAGAATTCCAGATGAAGGTGTTCCTTGATGTTGTTGTTGACGTCGTCGTGGCTTTAGAGTGCGTTGAGGTAGGGAATCATTAGCTCCCTAACACAAACTGATACGGCAACGTGGCTACTTCAAAACAGAAATCATGACTATGACCGAATGTAAAGTGTTCGGTAATGCAGACTGTAAAATAAGATAAGACAATAAAGCATTGACTGTAAGGAGGCCATTAAAACCTAAAATTCTAGGGAAAAAACTATATCTGGTTGGCTTCAAGGCACTTAAGTGTAGGAACTGTGTAATCGATTTGGCACCATAAAGGGGGGCCCTTCCATCTTAAAAACTAAGATGGTCTGCTCAAAAGTTTTGGGACAACATTGGTCAGTACACAAAAATTTAAAGCTCTGGCCACATATCCAACGTCATTGTTTAAAATAAGGAACAAATCGTTGGCTAGTCCAACATCTATCCTCCTCGATAAACGATATGAATAATTTCCCTGCCGTTCTCATTACTTTGTACTATTTCATTCTAATTACTTTATCGCGTGAGTCTGAAGTAACTACCGTCATTTATGGTCGTCAGCGATGACACAGAAGATTAGAGCTGAAAAGTTCGCAAGCAAAAAACGTAGAAGATAAATGTTGGAAAATCACTTGCACTTATCTATGTTAGACGCAGTCTCTCGGCCACTTTCAGCATTTTACGTTTCTGAAGTTCCCGAATGCATTCAGTTAAGTGATACTTCTTCCCCGTATGTTATTTTTGAACACAAATAATATAATATAAATACTATCGGTTTTGTACATGAGCTGTTGACATATACAAACTGTAAACTTTACCTATGCCTTAACACCGATACCGTACGTTAAATGCTGGTTGAGATTGTTTGCCGACGACGCATTTTTTTTAATGGCATTTGGCTACGCGTCCAATACAGCCAGCACTATGTAATTTTGTAGTTTGCAACTATATTTTGAATCATTCAGTGTATGATAGATTCTACCTGGTACAGACGACACAAGACAAACACAACATTTAATTAAAACCGCCCATGCCCGAGGCCGGACTCGAACCGGCGACCCCTGCAACGCGAGGCTAGCGCGCTATCCCCTACGCTGCCGGGGTCGGTGACGACGCAGTTATCTATAGGGAAATAAGATGCACTGACGATTGCTTAGAAATTCAGCGCGATTTGGATGCTATTTCCGAATGGTGCCGTAAATGGTAGCTTACACTTAAAAAGTGCAAGGCAATGCGAATAAGTAAAAAAAAGAATCAGCTTGCTCACGAGTACAAAGTAAACAATTCAGTTGTTGACACGGTTGATTCCCTGAAATATCTGGGGGTGATAATACAAAGCAACATGAAATGGGATTTGCACATAACTTCCGTCGTAGGCTAATTCTAAATTACGATTCATAGGTCGTATTCTGAGGAATTGTAGTGATCATACAAAGGAAATAGCGTATAAAACACTAGTGCGTCCGCATCTGGATTACTGTTGTGGAGTCTGGGATCCGTATCGCAGGGGCATGATTGACTCAGTGGAGAGGGTGCAGAGGAGAGTCGCTCGATTCGCGACTGGTTGCTACAGCCCTTATGAAAGCGACACAGAATTGATATATAGATTGGGCTGGGATAGTCTTGAAGACAGACGACATCGTTTGCGTTTGAATTTATTGGAGAATATGCGAAAATCATTAAATTACGAGTGCAATGAAATACTCGTACTTCTTCGTCAACCTCGTATTTAAGTCGCAATGACCTGAGGGATAAGATACGCGAAATAAGATGCCGTAGTGATACTTTTATGTTTTCCTTCTTTCCTCGTGCTATTCGGGATTGTAATGCACAGAATTAGGATTGGTGCTTAGCACCCTCTGTCACCCACAATGTTTGTGATTTGCAGAGTATGGATGTAGATGTAGATCTGAATCTTGACACTTTATCAACACTACCTAGTTCAAACTCCCAACTGCAACTTATTACTTCCAGATTTGTTCAGGAAGATGCTTAGCGAGATATACGCTCCTAATTCACTAAAGTAAATTACAAAAAAGAAGTATAAGAAGGCAACAGTTAAACTAAATGATATTCAGAATATTTCTGTGCGTTTCATCAAGGAAAAGCGCGACATGTATAGATAAATACAGACCCCTCGTCCTCTTGGTAGTTCAAGTGACGCCGCGTCATTGTGTTTCGTCCTCATGCTACGGGCTTCTTCCCTAGGAATGACATTCGGCTTTCACACAACGACCCTGGCATCCGAGAGACTCTCACTATGGCCCTGGAAGCAAACGATTATCCTCGCCAGACTAGCCGGCGCCACACGGATGTAAATCAGTTTACAGAGGTTTTTTTTTTACGTGCTTAACGTCTCTCAACAGCGAGGTCTTTAGAGACGGGAAAGGATGAGGGGCAAGGAATGGGAAGGAATTCGGCCATGGCCTTTTGAAGGAAGCACCCCGGCATTTGCCTGGAGTGATTTGGGAAACCATGGAAACCCAAATCTGGATGCCCGGATGGGGATTCGAACCGCCGTCCTCCCGAATGCGAGGCCAGAACGCTAACCGTTACACCACCACGTTCGGTGCGAAACAATCATCTTAGACCGAAGCTTAACAAGTGACAGTGAAAACAGCCTTGGTCGCAACGCTCGCGGGTAAAATATCTCGTAAGAGAACGTCGATAAACTACGTAACTCCATTTTGGCCTCCTCTGAACTCCCCCCCCCCCCCGCCCCCCTCACGTAGCACTTAGCTTTTTCCCTTTTGACTCCAGAAGACATTTTGTACCATCGTAAATTACATACGGAGATAATTAAATGACGAAAATAAATATTCACATGCTGCTGTGTGTTCTGTACCTCATTTTAACTGTGACAAATAATATGAATGGAAAGCTACGTGGCCTGGGTCGGAAATTCCCACCTCCCCCACGTAGCCCAGCGTAGCTTTCCAACCAACCCCTCCCCCCGCCCTTAGACCGAGCCACGTAGTTTATGAACGCTCCCTAACACGGAGACATTATTTTCAAGCACGTATACTCATTCACCACTTCCGTGGCACGTCGCTTCCAAGCCGTCCTGTCTGTTTGCCGACATGTCTGCAGAACTTGTCTGCGATACTATAATTAGGCATTGGTCGAGAAGAAACAATGAACTGCCTCCTTTTTCTCAAGTAGCCTGACAAGCAATTCCATTTACTTCCCCATCGATCAGAAATCGTGATTTAAGTAGTTCTTATTCAGCTCAGGAATATACTAGTTTTTTCATGTTATAAAAATGAATTGATGTGTAGATTTAATCAGTTGAGTACAACTGTATCAGTGACAAGCTGTTCTATTCTGTGGGACACACTTGGTCTAGCTCCTCAGACAATGGAGCATTTAAGCCTCCCCACCCGGCAATCTAGTTGCCTTCGTCAAGGTGGTGTCCCTTGGGGAGGTTTCAACATGTCCATTACAAATCATCAGATGTAAATTATTACACTGATTACATTAAAAATGGACAGTCATGTCAGAGAAGTGGGAGAAAGGGGAAACGGGCTGTTTACAGGCACTAGTACTGTGGAGGAAACAATTACAGATGTAAAGAAAAATATGAATTCGTTAAAAGAGATTTAAAAAAAAATCAGTTTGCTTCTGCGGAGGTTTTTGTTAGTAATAGTTCGCTGTTCCGGATAAAGCCGATTTTTTTTTTTTTTTAATAAATCCACTAAGTTTTCGGCTGTCATACCGCTATAACTCTGAAAAAGGCTGCAGTATGACAGCCGAAAACCTGGAGGAAGAGATGAAGATGAAACATTATCCGGAACTCCGAACTATTAGGGAGTGACCATAAACTACGTAGCTCTATTTTGACCTTGCCTCCACCCCCTCCCCGTCCCCCTTCCACTTGACCAGACGTGACATTTACCTCGACTCCTCCCCTTTCTTTTCCCGTGTAGCACGTAGCTTTTTACCCTATTAATTTCTCTTAAAATGATTTCGTATATGAAAAACATAACCGATGTTTGAGTTATGTACTTTTCTATAATTATAAATATTCTGAATGAAATGTTGACACTAGCCACTCCTGCAATGATCAGTTACTTGGAAAAACCTTTTTCTCAGGTACCTACAGTCAGAGATCCTTTTTCTTCCCGTGGTGTTACTAAAAACATTCTCGTTATCTCACTCATCATTGTTCTATTTCATCAATTAATGAACAAACTATGCCTGTCATGAAAAAAATGAGCTTTTTTTGTTGCAGTTCTGTCACTTCTTTTCCACATTACCAGGAACGATTCTTTGATCCGCTTAAAAGATTTCTTAACTCATTGAAAAAACATTTTTATTAGTCTCGTAAGTTTTATTGTACAGCACCTCTTCACACCACTCTCCTAACTTGAAATAACGCTTCAGTGAGAACTATAATTAAGGTTGCACTGAAATTCACTTGAAAGAACAAAGTTAGAATTATTTTATCAACTAGCGGTGTTATCACACGCGGTTGATCAAAACGGCTTTATTTCAAAACATCAAAACAATATGAACTGTCACTGGCGTGGAATATCCCATGTGATACCTGTACGCGAATTAAAATCTTGGTAGCGCGTGCATAAGGCCCAATTCACACAGAAGAGACGTGGCGCGGACGTGGCCCGTTCAGTCCCAACAGAAGAGAAGCACAATGGAACCGCGAGCGACGTGGCGTCTGCTGATCAGGCCCTTCTCCATCAAAATAATTTCCAACATTATTTTTCTGGTGTGTCCATTACGACTGAAGAAGGGGAGAAAGTACCGATAGGATTTTTTACGTGATTAAACATTTGGAATTTTTTAAAAAAACTTTTGCGGAATGGCCTTCTTTAAGTTGATCGATATACAGAAAAGCTGCCACCTCTAAATCACCAGTTTTTTCAGAAGAAAGGATGGTGATTACTTAACGAAAATACATTTTTTAAATCTAAAATGAATGAAGTCATTAGAAGTATAACCAGCCGTTCTCGTATCAGTTTCTGTGTTTGACGTGTGGAATATTTTTATGTGGGCTGGAAGAGTTGATGGTAATGTAACATAGGTTGAAGATGATTTGGTAATTCCAATATCAGCTGTAAGCGTTACCGTGTCCTCGGGCGGGCCTTTGCGACGAGGACAAAAAGTACGAATCAGTCTGTTCAAGACTAGTTAAGTTTAAAATTCATATCCTGATTTCACGATTTTGTTGTCAAACTACTTTGAGAAAATCTAGATCAAGTTGAAGTACTGTTGGATCTTTTTATTTAACAACTTTTGTTTCCTTTGAAAATATTGCAGAGCAGTTTCATTTAGTATTATAGTTTTGGAATCCTCATCCTAGTAACAATTTCTGTTTCCCTTGAAAATATTTTTCAGAGCAGTTTCCTTTAATATTGTAGCTTTGGAATCCTATTCCAAATAACGTCGCAGTCAGCAACTATATGGTTGGAGTGTATGTTGAAGATGATGAGTTTGGATATAAGCAGATGGTGTGAAGACGGCATTTTCTGCCATGGCATGATGGTCTTCATCACCAGAAACATTATTTTCAGCCTCTTTGTCATCTGGCTTCTGTAGCAACTTGTTCTTGGAAAAACGAGATTTTAAGAAGTTCTCAAAAAATAACAAATGTGGTGCCAAGTAATAATATTCCTGCCGAACGTTTTGATTTTATATTTTCACTACCACTATGCAGTCAATACTTTTCCATCGCTCCTTACGATTGCACACTGGTAAAAAACAAAATCAAATCTTGGGCTAGTAAAATTAAGTATTATTTTTTTCTGGCAGTATTGAACTGAATGTTCAATCAAGCATTATCTTTTTATTTTCCGAAAGGATTATAAACAATTCAACGAACTGTACACGAAAACTCATTTGCTATGAGAAATATCAGAGCTACATTGAAACAATTCAACGTTTCTATACACTTTGGAGTTTAGCCATCTGTATTGGCGCTATTAAGTAGAGGCATATGATAAATAAAGCGCCGTTAAAATTAGTTTCATTCTATAAAAATTATAAATGATTTTTTTCCCTATAGCGACGTCGGTGGGGACAGATGCGAATGGTTTATTTGTGATCGTAGACACCGGCGAATACAGAGGAAACAGTTTTGGCAGAGCTTAATCGTGGTAGCTGTGAAATTACAGATCCTCGGTTAATCCGACTTGGCCTCACTTCCTGGAGATATCACGAACATTCTTTTCTATTTCGTACCAGATGAAGCATAAAATATAAAAAATTAGGGAGTACCTGGATAAGTATTTCGTTGAAACTGTACGAATTCCATAACATGACAGGTATTGTGTGGATTAATAGTAGTAGTTTTTAAGAATATTACATACAATTTCCCTACACACTCATCTTCCCCCTTTCCTGCACCCACCTACTTATGCCCTCCACAATTTCAACTTTAAATTGTTTCAACGTTTGTGGTAAATTATTCACCAATTATCTTGGTAACTTATTCCAATTTTTGACCCCCTTACCTACGAAAGAATATATTCCTACACCCTTGTGCCTGAAATCGAGTGCCAGCTTGTGGTCATGGTCATCTCTTCCCGTCAGTGAATTAATTTTAATTCTTACACCAATGTCTTTCGACCCCTCATCACCAATATACGCCTTGTACACTCCCATGACTCTCTTCACCTTCCTCCTGTCTTCGCTGTTGGCGTGACCTTGAAAACGTCAGAAGTTGGATTGAATCTTGGTCCCAGTCCGCACGGCAGCATTTTAATACGGTAGGTTGCATCATACAAAAACAATTTTTAAAAAACGCAATAGTATAGCGTAAACAAATTACCGGAAATTCGTGCGGATCGAAAGCCTATACTCTCAGCTGCAACGCAAACACTGCTGTATTCAGTTACTGAATACTGCTCCTCTATTTTCACACAAGCAAGAGTGCACACAAAACTGAAGCGCAGCTCCGTTAAATATTCACAATAATATAAGATCACAACATTGTATGGAATAAATAGTTTTAACGTACTGTCATATTCAGGCCGTGCCGTTACATGAAAACATAACATAACATAACGTAAACTATCACTAGCGTATGTACAGTTTCATTAAAATGGTTGGTATTTGTATGATCTCCGCTCACACATACAAAACTTACTAACTTTGCTGTTTTGGCGTCTGCATCATGGACGAAATATACTATTAATATAGATAAAAATAATCGTACATGTAAACTGGTGACATATGGTAACATTATGTGCAATTTCGTTGAAATCCATTCACTAGCTTTTGCGTGAGGCGTACTTACGTAGACACCAGACGTAGATTTAAAAAAAAAGTGTTTTGGCCCCTCTGTCGTTGGGAACTATCTCACTGATATATATATTTTTTTTAAAAAAATCCTATAAGTTAACTGATGACGTAAGTTATCAACATGAGAAATTTCGTTGAAATTCGTTCATAACTTTTAGAAAGATGCTCGCAAAGGTAGAAAAAATTTCCTGCTTTACGGATTGATCCCCTGCATAATCGGAAACTACGTTACTAATCTGGATAAAAAGTATCCCATATGTTACCAGGTGACATAGACATAAGATATTACTATGTGCTGTTTTGATCAAATATGTTCATTAGTTCTTGCACTAACAGAGACAAAATTTACGGCATTGGACTATTTTAATCACTGTATCATTGGGAAATATCTTGCTAATATGTATAAAACATATCATATATACTGTGCGGTTTTGTTCAATTTTATTCCTTAGTTTTTTAGCGAACATAAAAAAAATCCAAATTTTAGGGTCTTTGAAATAGATTTCATGTAGACACACACCATTTCTTCAGATCGCGATACAATGAATGTACACTGTCGTGTCCGTAGAGGCTTTGATGTCCAAGCAGCAGCATTAATTGAGGTTCAGGTAAAAGGCCCTACACCCTGGACCATCGTGACAGATGACATTCCTCTGTTTCCAGTAAAGCATAGGATTTTAGTATTAATTTTAATTTGCGTTGCTTTCAAGTTGTAATTACTTCACATAGTTCCATACACATCGCGATCTACGCAGCCTGGACTTGCATTCCGTAATGTAGCGTTAGGTACGATGATATCAGCATTAATTTTAATTATAGTTCATTTCATGATATCGCCGGTGTCTTTTTCCTTTAGCCATTACCACAATATCGCTATGTGAAGTAGTACCTACCCCTACCTAAAATTGATAACACCAACAAAGAACACAAATGGGGATTACTGGTATTCGTGATAGCGACACTGCTACATCTTTCCTCCACACAGGGCCGGCGTTAGGGGGGGGGGGGGGGGGGGGGGAGGGAAACGGGATTGTCGTGTACACCGCACATAGAGCTGTATTAGTGGTGCAAATTGAAAAAAAAAAAAAAAATCAGATTTGTGAAAAAAACCTAGCACCCTTATTTTTTTTCTAAATTTGTTTTTTTTTCAGAAAACAATATATTTGATAAATTATAGTTTTATTTAAGGAACTTACATTTTACACATTCACTAGTATATAGGGGCTTAGCTACTATGGGGCTAGGCGGTACAGTGCACCGGGCCCCCTACACTCAGGGGGCCCCCAAGCATAGCTCAGGGGGCTCCCAAGCGCACCCCTGGGGGCCCCAAGCGCACCTCTGGGGACCCCCAAGCGTAGTTCAGAGGATCCACGGGCCTTCACGGCAAACTAACAACTTTTTTTTTTTTAGCTCTACCGCCGCCTAAGGGGGTTCCTGAGACGTAGGGAGCCCTTCACTAAGGGCTCTCACTGCTCAGGGGCCCCCAACCACTGCTCAGGGCCCCCAAGGACTGCTCAGGGGCCCCCAGCCTCAGCTCAGGGGGCCCCTACCAGCAACACGAAGCAAAAAAAAAGGTCGCCCATCTGGCCTGAGGGCCCAAAATAATTTTTTGCACTGGGGCCCTTGTTGACCTAGCTACGCCACTGCTTGCACCAGCACCACCAACGCTAGTTCGGTCTGTGTTGGACTTTTCTGTTTCTTCTTCTGTCTTCTCTAGATCCATAACTTAAGAAGTAATTACATTTTCTTTTACTGGTTGTCCTTGTATTGTACGCAGAAGATTTTGGGATTGCAATATTAAATTGTGAGCAAAGTACACACTGTGCATAAAGACTGCACCGATAGTTCTGTATAACGGTATTTTAAGTTTGAATTTAAATCTGTTATCATACAAAATAGGAGCTTTACTTCTTTTCAATCGTTGGTTTACACCAACGGTTGCAAAGAAACGATTCATAATTACTTACAATTTAATGAGTCAGTACCACTATACTCTGAGAATTAACAAGTATACGAATACAAGGAAAGCACAATAAGTAATAAAAAGAGACAAAAAACTGTAGATAAATTTTATAATTCCTAATTTTTTTAAAAGATCCTTAGGTCTACAGATAAATTCGTAGGGCTGGCAGCACTAGTTCAAATAGCGAGTATCAATCCAAACAACGGGGATTCCTTCTCGCACAACCTAGCCTCTTCGGGAAATCCCCATTCATAATTTCAGCCAGCCAATATTTTTGTATTTTTTTTTCTACTGAACAAAATTAAAAAATTTAAAATTATGATAAGTACTTAGAATAAACTCTAAAACAGTCATATTAAATGATAACTGCCTTACAAATTTGAGATTTAGTAGTTGCGAAAAAAAACGTATCCCAGAAAAAAACACTTTTTTTCATAGTTTTTTCACGTTGTTTTTTTTCAAGCCAGAAAAAAAAACCGTTTTTTACAGCAGTAAGCTGTATCAACACCTAAAACCGGGATTTTCTCGGTCCTGGGGAAAACCGCCGAACAAATTCCTTTTAAAAGTGTCCCTGATACGGTATAAGTAATATCTATAAATTCCATACAGTCCACTGTAAAATCTGAATCCGAAAAAGGATAAAAACCGCGTTAAATATCTAGGAGAAAAAAAAACGTGAAATATTGAAATGAGAATAACTAAAACATTTAAGAACTCAGAAAGCGCATTGTAACAACCATATTCGTATCCAGTGGCGGATCCAGGATTTTGGTTTGGGAGGAGGGGCTAGGAATTTGGTTTGTTTGGTTTGGGGGGGCTAGGAATTTGGTTGGGGGGGGGGGCTTGACTCGGGCAAGGAGAGAAATCTCACATTTTTCCAGAATGCCGCCCTTATAAAAACAGTAGAGCAAAAAAAAAAAGTCCCCAAAATCCATGTCGTCGGGGGTGACCTTGGTGCTTTTGGTGGGGCTTCAGCCCCCTAGTCCCCCCCCCCTGGATCCGCCACTGTTCGTATCGTTATTTCCAATGGAACGCATCCTCTTAATTCTACAACGCGATGCACGAACTTAATACAAATAACAAACAATCCGGATTATGAAACAGTTTTCATTCAAATAAATCCACAGAATAATCCAGCTGAAAAGTAATCATTGGCTTTCGAAGTCAAGGCCGCATTTGAACCTAAACATAACTGCTTTTTTTTATTTTAATAAATTTTGTTGCAAATGATGTAAACGTAACTATAATTTGCTGTGTGAAATGCTACATCAGGTGGTTCAAAAAGTTTTTCTATTGATATCCCATTTTAAACCTTAACAACAACGTTTTTAAGTGTTTCAACAAATATCTTCTTTGATAAGAGAATATCCTTATTTATTACTAAAGAAACTGTCATAAAAAATAACAAAAATATTTTAGCCCCCAGGAGAATCGAACTCCCGACCCCTGGTTTACAAGACCAGTGCTCTAACCGCTGAGCTATGGAGGCAGTTGCTCCTGAATGCCTTTTATTTTACTACTTATTGTTTTATTTCCCTTATTAATTAAAATACACAAATCTTTCTTAATATTTAACTAGGAGATAAAATTTTTATAGTTATACTATACAATTTTATATGTTAAAACCCCTCTTCTTTTTTTTTTTTTTTTTTTTTTTTTTTTTTTTTTTTTTTTTTTTTTTTTTTTTTTACATTTACACTTTGCACAAAATAAACCACTCTTCAGCTGTTAAGACAAAAGAATCAACAAGCGATAAAAAATAAAATTAAAACTGGTATGTTTCCAAAAGATTCAACTGATCGATTACAAGAATTCAATTTAAAACCTTCTCGGCAGTCATACTGATCTAATTCCCGACAGGCTACTGAATTTTGAGACTCTTCTTTCAGCAGGCAATAAGAAGATATATACAGAAAATAAATACATGGAATCTCAAAACGAAATAGTAACAGGCAGTTTTCATTATTGAATGCAGCCTATTTGTGTCTCAAGATAGCTCTTAATCGATTAACTAAGGCTTCTGTACTATTTCATAAATCTCAGCAACAAAACCTCACCAAAAACAGATTGCGAGCACATTGTTTCTGTACGTTTTTTCTAATATGTAGCATTGAAACTAGAAAATGGTGTACTGTAAGAACACGATCGTGAATGCCGTGGTAGGTCTTTACCATTATTAGCAAATAATATGTCAAGGTATCAATTACCGTATATTCGCCTAAACGGATTTCAGCTCTTCACAATTATGCAATCCAAAAAAATTAAAACGAATTTTCAGCAGTTCGGTTATAAGTTGTAGAACTTAAAATTAATCCATATTTACTAGACATGTGGCCGCATTTCAACCTAACCACAACCGCTAGGAACAAAACAATTTAGGCTGATATGATCCCCATACCGATAATGGTATTGGCGGAAAATGTTTACAGTGCTGTAGTGGTATCGTGATCTAGAATTAAGCAATTCATACTATACATCGAAGCTATAATTGGGACTATCTTCCACGCAGACAGCTCAAAATACACATAAAGCACTGAAGAAAAATTGGTCGATTTAACATCTAACACCCATCCTTTTTTTAAAAAAATGTATCATCCTATAGATGTCAACTTTAACGGCTTTCCTTATGATATTGCCAATAATCCAGTACATGTATCATTTTAACTTTGTATTACTTTAAGAATTTGATTGTTTCTCTAACTGTCAAAAATGAAGCAATGTTCAAAAGTCAGAAGAACAATTACTGCTAACTCAGAGTAGTTGGCAACAAAATGATTATATGAAACATTTCATTTCACCACTGTATACTTTCAGCATCCGGACTGTGATACGTAGTATTTATCGAAATGACAACATCCAATTCGCACCTGTTCTTACCTGGAAAAAGCCTTTCAGCATACCAAAGTTCGCCACATGATCATTATTCACAATTGGACGATCAAAATCAAAAACTATTTAACAAAAATTTTAACACCCACGCACTATGCCATTCCCATCTGTCAAATATATTGAATGAAACAATTCAGAAAGTAGACACATGCGCTATCTATCAGTGAAATCTGTACTAAAAACCAACAGAAACGTACAGTATGTCTGTGCAGGTAGGACAATCTTTGACTTGTTCCCATGGTTCAGCCAGATTTGACACTTGGAACCTCTCATTGTCTCTGCCTTTCGTGTTTACGTCTTTGGAAATGTTACAAGTTTCAATTTGATTTGTGTTTAAATCTGGGATAGAAGTTACCAAGCTCAGAAAACTGGTTTAAACGTGAAAAATGTTGTAAGAAGCTATTATTGTGGCATTTCGTAGACTGTTTCATTTATTCTTGTAGGAGTCAGGCTGTTTTAAACACCTTTCAATGAATTGAATAACTTTTGTATTTAGTGGGGATCTCTCTCTATTATATACAGCCATGGTTGAACCTGCAGAAATAGCAATAGCACCTGGAACAGCAACACTTATTGAAGAGCTTGACAGTAAGTGCAGTTATTTTTCCCGTCAGAAAAAAATAAGAAGTACAATTTTAAAGCAATTCTACTTCAAAAAATATGCTATTTTAACCCCTAAGTTTTTTTTAACATTTATGTATCTGTCAAGTGCAATTCAAGGCGGTATGGATATGCAGATTTAGAATCGATTTATGGTTCAGTTATTGTTGATGTTTTCATAGTGGATATGAAATTACTACAAAAAAAAAAAAAAAAAAAAATCCACGGAAGTTCTTTTTGTGTTTTAAAGGCACCTATAGACTTCAGAAACCAATTAGAATCTTCCATTCGGGCTAGTATTTAACGGATGCAAGTCATTTTTATAAAAGCCTTCAAAATAGTCATAAAAGAGATATAATCAGGGGTATTCTAAATGTGGGTGTGTCTAATACACTACAAAGACTTGATGTTTGTTATGCCATTTTGCATAAGTCCTTGTGGCTCCTGGACCAACATTATGGACTATGAGTAATAAATAATGAGAAAACATTACGAAATATACTGAATAATTTACTGTGAAGAGACTGGCTGGTATATCAAGCCATTATCCATTGTGGTCATTGATTTGTCAACATAGTTATCATTGCTTGTTGAATATTACAGTGTATAGTATATTTAGTGTGCCATTATTTCGGTACAGTTTTGTATAATACAGTCTAATGAATGTCTGCATTAAACTTCAGATCAAAAGGTCAGCTGCTTCTATGGATATCAAAGGGTTAACTGACTGCTGTGCTAAGTACGGCCTGTAGAAAAGCCATTCTTGTGGGGTGAAAATATGATAAACACATTCCTTCAACATCACTGTCCAAGAAAATGAGTATGCAAATCCAATAAAACAAGTAAGACAGAAGTGATACAATGAAAATTGTCGGGTTACCTGTGCTATTAGCCAATTGGTGTTCTCAAATATATATTAGAATAAAGTTGTCAGTAAGAAAATATAATGTAAGAAAAGATAGAACTGAGGTCAGTAGTACCACAGAGTTGTGTGTTGCAGCAATTAACTTTGGGAAGTTAATAATACCTAGTTTGTATTTCATCAATGGATAAAAATGAGGGAGGCTCATGAGAGCCGCCACAGAAACTCTAGGAATTAGAGAGCATAAAGGTATCAGGAAAGAATGGGTAACAGAAAAAATGCTGGAAAAGATGGAAGAAGGACGAAAGAGGTACAGGAAACTGAACAATGAACTAAGAAGAGAAACTGAACAAGCAAGAGAAGGGTGGATGAAAGAGAAATGCGAGGAAATAGAAAAACTGGAGAATGAGGGAAAATATGAAATGATGTACAAAATGGCTTCTGACATTGTTTTTGAAAGAAAGAGAAACAAGAACAGCATGGAAATAGAAAGAGAGGATGGCACATTAGTCAATGAACCACATGACGTGCTGAGGAGGTGGCAAGAATATATTGAATGCTTATATAAGGGAGATCAAATACCAAGTAAAATTGAAGACGAGGCACAGGTAACAGAAGATGGAAAGGGCTATGAGATCCTAGAGACAAAGGTAGGAAAGGCTCTAAAGGAAATGAAGAATCAGAAGGCATGCGGAATCGATAATTTACCTGCAGAATTGTTGGAGATTTTAGGAAACAAAGGAAGATGGGAGATAGTACACCTTTGTAATAAGATATATGACGAAGGGGAATGGCCAGATGACTTTCTCGCAACGGTAATGATACCAATTCAGAAGAAAAAGAATTCTAATAAATGTGAAGAGCATAGAACTATCAGCCTAATTTCACATGCTGCTAAAGTGTTGTTGAGAGTGCTGAACAGAAGGTTATATGGAAAGTTAGAAGGATTGATTGGAGAAGAACAGTTTGGATTTAGAAAAGGAACAAGAGATGCTATCGGCCTGTTAAGAATCATAGGGGAAAGATATATTGAGAAAGGAAGAAACATCTACGCCGCCTTTATTGACTTGGAAAAAGCTTTTGATAGGGTGCAATGGAAGAAGCTGATGGATATCTTGAAGAGCAAAGGCGTAGATTGGAAGGAGAGAATGTTGATACAGAACCTATATTTACAACAGAAAGTACGAATAAAGATCGGAAACGAGATATTTGAAGAAAGCAGCATTGGGAGAGGTGTAAGACAAGGTTGTTGCCTTTCCCCATTATTGTTCAATTTATACTTGGAAGAAATTATTGGAAAAGGCTTAAATGGAAAAAGAGGAGTGCGTATTCGTGGCAAGAAAATAGAGTGCATACGATTTGCTGATGATATGGTATTGTTGGCAGAAAGCGAACAAACTATAAACAGAATGCTGAAAGGTCTAGATGAAGAGTTTGGAATGAAAATCAATGCAGCAAAAACTAAGAGTATGGTGATTGGAAAAGGAAGGAATATAATAAATATTAAGTTAGGAAAAGCTGATATCAGGCAAGCAAGATTGTTCAAATATCTTGGGAGTATGATCACTGAAGATTTGAGGTGCCATCAGGAGATAAAATCTCGCATTGCCGTAGCGAAGGAAGCGTTTAATAGGAAAAGGAGGATACTAACTGGAAAAATAGACAAAACACTTAGGAAAAGACTCTGTAAATGTTTTGTATGGAGTTTGGCTCTTTATGCGTCGGAGACATGGACACTGAGACGAGAGGATGAAAAGCGGTTAGAAGCATTTGAGATGTAGATGTGGAGGAGGATGGAGAAGATAAGCTGGGTGGATAAAATAAGCAATGCTGAAGTGCTGGACAGGGTCAGTGAAAGCAGAAAAATTCTCCAAGTAATAAATGAGAGAAAGAAAAACTGGATGGGACACTTGTTGAGAGGGGAGTGCCTGATAAAAGACGCCTTGGAAGGTTTAGTCAGTGGGAGAATAAGAGGAAGAAAGAGATACCAAATTATAGACAACATCAAGGAAGACGGCAACTACATGGTTCTTAAGAGAAAGGCAGAAGATAGAAGATCATGGAGAGCAGCCAAGTGAAAACCTGCTCGAGGGCAGAAAACTAATGATGATGATGATGATTATGATTGTATTTCATCATCTTACAAAAATAGGTTTTTTCCTTCTTTGCTTCGGATACCTTGTCAGTATTGAGGTAATTTGAGGCAGAAGTGAATGGGGACAAGAAACTGGAAGAAATTCAACCATGGCCTTTTGGAAGTACCATTGTCGCATTCAGCCTGGAGTCATCCAAAATATGGATAACCAGATAGGGATTTGAAATAGAAAGATTGGTTGACAACAGGGTAACCAGACATCAATTTTCCAGCTTGAAACTGATAGTTGTGTATTTATTAGTAATCTCTGTCAGCTGCAGAACTTAACATAAACAGCAGAATTTTTGAGAACATAGCCTCTTTTTATTCAAGTTCACTCCATATGTGTTTTTCCATGTTTCGATGTTGCAGCAATCTTCATATTTTGTAGTACAGTGGTTATTATCCTATCCAAATATTTAATATATAGTCCTCAATATGCTATTAGGAAACAAAGATGCTCTAAAGTAAATACATTAAACATTTGGAATGCTCACCAAAGATGAAGATTGTGGTGGCATCAAAATGTGGAAAAATTATTACACACATAGAGCACAGAAATTTTTGGGTCCATGTCTGTTGAACAGCTGTCACCCTGTAAGTGTTGGTTACTCTCCTATCCAAATGTTTAAGGTATTAACTTTACAGTGCCTTTGTTTCCTGACAATATCTTATATATAGAAAAGTAGACGTTTGTTTCCCTATATTTCACTTTTCAGCCACCACTACCTAGCACAGATCACTGGTGTTTCTGTGTGAAAGTAGCATGGAGTTTTCTGTTGGGAAACAATGTTGGCCGAATGCTGATAGCTGTGTGTGTGTGTGTGGGAGATATAATGGTTAAAAGTGGTCGGTGCATGGCATTTTCATATTTCAACCAAAGACTTGTGTATCCTTATACTTCTTTTTCCTGCCACAACTACATAAGATAGACCATTGATGTTTGTTTGTGGTAATAACATTGAATCTCCCATCGTGCACTATGGTGGTTAGATGTCGGTATCTATGGAGGTGTGGGAGATATGGTGGTTGAATGTGGTCGACCTATCCCACATTCATATTTCTACCATGTTTCTCCGTATATGTCACTTTGCTGCCACAACTACATAGCGTAGATCATTGGTTTGTGTGTGTGGTAGTGGTAGTGGTGTCTCCTATCGTGTATTATGGTGGTTAGATGTCGGTAGCTATGGGGGTGTGGGAGATATGGTGAATGATAGTGATCGACGTAAGGCATTTTCCTGTTTCTACCAAAGACGCGTGTGTCCCTACATTTCACATTGCAGTCAGAACTACCAAGCACAGACCACAGGCGATTGAGTGTGGTAGTAGCCTGGAGTCTTCCATCGTGCACTATGGTGATTGCATGTCGGTAGCTGTGAGGTTGTGGTAGATATGATGGTTGAAAGTGGTGGACCCGATAAAAAATAGACATGTGTGTCCCTATGTTTTTCCCTATAGTCAAAACTACCCAGCGCAGTCCACTGGTGATTGTGTATAGTATTAATCTCAAGTCTCCCACCATGCACCATGGTGGTGTCTTGTCGGGAGATATGGTGGTTGAAATTGGTCAATGGAGGGCAATTTATATTTCGACCAAAGACATTTGTGTCCCTATATTTCACTTTGCAGTCATAAATACCCTGCGCAGGTGATTGATGTTTGTGTGTGGTATTAGCCTCGAGTCTCCCATCATGCAGTGTGGGGGTCACATGTCGGTAGCTGTCAATCAAAATTCTTTACCTTCACGAATGAAGTCATGGGTATTAGCTAGTATATATATAAAATAACAATGAGCAGGAAAATGCTTTAAGGCAATAATACTAAGGAAGGATAGGGAAACACGACCCAACACTTAGCACAGATGAAGGCGGCTGGGAAAGATGAACTTAAAAAAGAACTAACACAAGAAATGAGCAATATTTTGCTTGTTAGCCTTATTCTCCACAGCTATGTTTCCTTTCTTGATGTTGACGTTTCCTAACATAATGGGTGCCTGCATACCTCTGTTCATATCAAACCTACAAATCTACAACACTATCTTTGCTTTAACAGTTGTCATTCCTCCCACACCAAGCATTCCCTTCCATACAGTCTGGCCATCCGTGGAAGGCACATTTGCTCCGATGAAGAATCTCTTTCCCAATATACACAAAACCTGTCTGGAGCTCTCATCTCCCACAGCTGACTTGGTTCACAAAAAAATCTCTCGTGCTACAGCTCTTCCTGTGCACAACCACTTGAAATTAATCACAACCCCACTTCTTCTCTGGTCTCGAGTCAATTAACCTAATCCTTCATCATGGGAGTGACTTCCTACGTTCCTTCCCTGGGATGCACACCATTCTCCATAAAATCCTACCCACTGCCCCACACGCATGTTTTAGCAGACCAAATCTAAAAAATATCTTGGTTCACAAGTACTCACCCAGTAATTCCCACGAACTACCACAGGAATCATTCCCATGCAACAGACCCCACTGTAAAAAAATGTAGCATGCATCCAGCTACTACCACTTACTCCAATCCTACCACAGGTGAAACATTCCCCATCATTGGTCTCGCTACTTGCATTACAACACACATAATATATCAACTTACATGCCTCCTTTGCTCCAGATCGTATGTAGGCCTCACTGCTAACCCACTTGCTATCAGAATGAATGGCCACCGGCAGACGGTGTATACTAACAATGAGGCCCATCCAGTTGTAAAACATGCCAGTTCCCACAATCTGAATAATTTCAACAACTGTTTCTCAGTAAAGGCTATCAGAGTTTTCCTTGACAACACAACCTGCTCTGAACTATGTAGATGGGAACTAGCCTATCAGAATATCCTGGACATCAGGCCTGAATCTCCAATAAATCTCTCCCACCAGAACCAGCACTTATTATCAATACTATTTATACAGGGTGTTTGAAAAAGAACTCCCTAGTTTTAGGTATAAATTTAATGTGTAAATTAATGAAAAAATACATCAACAAGTACATACAGTGAAAGAGAAAACCTTCGAGTTTTGTTTAACATCAGTACACTTCAACATGGGATCCATTTGTTGCCCTGCTCACTTCGAGACGATATTCAAATTCTCGCCATGTATTCACCAACATATCAGGTGTAACTGTCCCAACCGCCGTGACGATTCTTTCCCGTAAATGGTTTATGTCTCGGATTTTTTCACTGTACACAACATTTTTTATGTGTCCCCAAAAGAAAAAAGTCCAGAGGGGTTAAGTCCGGGCTTCGTGGTGGCCAAGCAATTGGGCCAGCTCTCCCTATCCACCTTCCCGGAAAGCGAGTGTCTAGAGCCGCGCGCACATGGTTACTGTAATGAGGAGGGGCGCCATCTTGTTGGAAAAACACAAGCCCTTTTTCCGCCTCAATATCTTCCATTTGGGGAAAGACATACTCTGTCAACATGTCGTAGTAAATGTTTCCATTTATTGTTCATTCCGCAAAAATGAAAGGACCAATCACACGATCAACCATCAAGCCGCACCAAACATTAACTTTAGGAGAGTCACGCTGATGCTGAATAACTTCATGTGGATGCTCTTCCCCCCAAACTCTGCAGTTATGACGATTAACTGTCCCACTTACATGAAATGTAGCCTCATCAGAAAAACCAATATTTTTCAAAAAATTTTCATCATCAATTCTGCTTAAAAAGTCAATAGCAAACTCTAGCCTTTTGATTTTATCAGTAGGTTTTATTTCATGTAACAGTTGCAATTTGTAGGCACGCAAATGTAATCTTTTACGTACAACATCATAGAGCGTACCTTTAGGAACACCTAATTGTAGACTACGTCTGGCCAATGACTTTTTTGGGCTCCGAACACACGAAACACGGATCTGTTCAACAACATCTTCAGAAGTTCTAGGCCTACCGGGTGATTTCGCTTTTAAGACATTACCGGTTTCCTTGAAAGAATTTAGCCATTGACGGATAGTTTTTGGTGTAGGAGGTTCACCACCATACTGACGTCTAAAATTATGTTGGACTGTTATAACAGACTCGGTTTGCACTAACCAAATAACACACTGCGCTTTTTGTTGTGGAGTAAACATTGCACCGCACTGCACGCCCGAACACAACTGAGGGAACTGTTCCCTGGCGCTGTCTCAAGGTCAAGCAGGTCTGCCAACTGCTTGGCGGCAAAACTTAGAGTGTTGCTTAATCAAACACCACAAACTAGAATAGTGTATATCACTTTTTACAGATTCTATGACACATTAAAACTAGGGAGTTCTTTTTCAAACACCCTGTATTTTATTTTTCCTACTTAAAGTTTTTCAAAATATGTTCTACATGTAAATTGTCACTCAGTTATTATGTTGATCGACCACTTTCAATGTTAATATACCTTTAGCAGTTTCAATTATTGATTTAGTATTTGTGTTTCCCCCCCTCTCCTATACTACAGTTTATGCCATTCACCAGATGGCCATCATCATGTGCACATCTGGCTCCGCCAGGTGTCTCAGTTTTGCAAGAATAAGGCTAACTGTTGAAATATTGCGCGTTTCTTGTGTTTGTTCCTTTTTATGTTCATCTTTCCCTGCTGCCTTCATCTGTGGTAAGTGTTCGGTATTATTTCCCTTTCCTTCCTTAGTTATGTATATATATTTATAAGGATAGCGAAATGAACCACCACTTACCTTAGATGATGGTTTCCTGGGGTGAGATGGTCTCCTACACCACCCTCCCTCCATAATTTTCTCCAGTTGATGAAGGGCCAAGTCCCAAAATATTCATTTTTTTTCTTGTTATTGTGCTTTTTTTTTATGCATTCACCCCATGAAACAATCATCTAAGGTAAGTGGTGGTTCATTTCACTATACTTTTTTTTTTGTAAATCCATTCGGTGCTTAGCTCCTATTGTTTCCTGGTTACTATATATGTATAATGTCAACACCTGCTTCTCAGTTAGAGCTATTAGAGTTTTTCCAAAAACCACCACCCCTTCAGAACTCCACAGATGGGAACTAGCCTGCCAACATATCCTTGGCACCAGACACTCCCCTGGCCTAAACCTACGTTAAACTTGTCACTTGCTATCTTGCATTTTACTTTTCGGTCAGTTATTTATATGTCTATTTTTCATTTTATATATATATATATATGTATGTATGTATGTATCGGTAACAATGAAAGGAAAGAAATGCCGCGAGGCAATATTTACATGGAAAAGAAAGGGAAAATACACCCAACACTCACCAAAGCTGAAGGGAGGAGGGCAGCAGCAACACAGCACAACACACAAACAAATAAAAAACAATATTTCGGGTGAAAATCCCCTTTTTCAAGTTAACAGAGAGGTTGCTGGTCTTGCGCAAGACTTGCGTAGGACGCAGCCACTCATAGAACGCAACAGACCGTCGGAGGTGGTGGGGGCAGCAACGATAATATAACCGCGAGTACACGAAAGATTAAAAAAAAAAAAATATATATTAGTTATTAAAAATATAATTGAAAATTAAATGAAACTTTGAAACTATTGTACTGGCCAGTGGTGGGTGTATAGGGTGAGGATGGAAGATGTTAACAGAAATTAAGGCCTGGGGGATGTCTGGTTTGAAGGATGTGTTGATATACCAATTCCCACCTGCGGAGTTCAGATTGGGAGGTAGTGTCTGGAAGTACTCTAATGGCTCTTACTGTGAAGCAGTTATTAAGGTCACGGGTGTTGTGAGTACTGGCATGGTGAGCAACGGGGAGGTCCAGGTTTTGGGAGTAAACTGTCTGTCTGTGACCATTCATTCTGATGGATAATGAGTTTGAGGTCAGGCCAATGTAGGAACTTGGACAGTGGAGGCAGGTGAGCTGGTAAATGAGATGGGTGGTTGTACAGGTGGCATGACCTATTATGGGGTAGGTTCACCAGTTGTAGGATTGCTATAGGTAGTGGTAGGTGGATGCATACCGCAAGTTTTGCAACGGGGTCTCTTACAAGGGAAGGATCCAAACGGTGGTTTAGGAGCATCAGAGGCTTGATATTTATGTACAAGAATGTTTTTTAGATTAGGCGGTCTGCTGAAGGTGACTCGGGGTGTGGGGGGAAGGATAGATGGAAGAATGCGGCGCATTTCAGGAAAGGATCTAAGAAAGTCATAGCCCAGACGAAGAATTTTGTTTAGGTATTCCAGGCCAGTGTGTTGTGCTGTGTTGCTGCTGCCCTCCTCCCTTCAGCTTTGGTGAGTGTTGGGTGTATTTTCCCTTTCTTTTCCATGTATATATATGTATCCATTTATTTTCACTTATAACCGATCTAAATAAAATTATAACAATAACTTTTTGAATTATGCTAGAAAAAGATTATTTTGTTTCACATTTATCGCTGGTCAACCTTATCCACCCACCCCCGGTAATTCCATCACCACCACGCGGGTTCCACCTTTGTTTCATTCATGTGGTGGATCAGGATGTGACCACATCTTTCCCCCTGCCATATGTCTCACCTCTCACATGATTAAGGCTCATGCTAAAATATTGTGCACTTGTGTTGTGTTTTTTTTTCTTTTGGGTTTTATGTGTTCGTCTCGCTCTGCTGCCTTCATCTGTGGTAAGTGAGGGGTATCTGTTTTTTCCCCCCTATCCTATCTTATTTTTCAGTGCCTCATGGCAGTTTCTTTGTTTCCATTATCCAATATATAAACATATATATATATGTGTGTGTGTGTGTGTGTGTGTGTGTGTTTATGTATTAGCATCCCATTTTTATCTTGGTGACAAATTTCCAGTGGCATGGACGCAAATACTTAATTTTTTACGCATATTCTCAACGTCTTTTGAATATCTTATTACCGTCCCATCCAGTTTACCGCTTTCGATTTTATCGGCTTACATTTGAAAGCTCATTGTTTTCTATGAACTCACATTTAAAGTCACTATAATTCCCCCCCTCCACCAAATCAAAATTACAGCCTCCTCTGATTTCCTCCAAACCGTCCATTGCCCAGCTCCTCAACATACCTCAACCTATCCCTTAAAAACCTACACCTCGCTCTCTGCACTCAAGCCCTACACCCAAGTGTAAACTGTCAGTTATAAACCTATACTCCTCATCATTATCTGAATCCCAACTCTCTGTACTCTCCAAAGGACTCACCTTCTCGCCACCCCCATATTTGACCATACTAAACTAGTCCGCAACTCTGTCAATCTGTCGTACACTCCGCTGGAGGTATCACTTTGCCACTCATGGCAGTGAAGAGGGGTATTAGGACCATGGCAGTGAACAGGTGTATCAGGACCACCTTGAACAAAGTCTTCATAAATTCAAACCATCATCCACACATGACCCTCCACCTCTTCCCCAGAACCATCCCCTCCAAATGTTCGAGGATTTCCTGTCCACTAGTTTGGCTTCTCCTACTTTCCTTAAATCTTTAGCAAACACTAGTAATCTTAGCCAAGCTGAAACCTGCACCAGGAAACAGCTCTCCAGCAATCCAGAGCTATTATCTTTCCAGCTGACAGGGGCTCAACCACTGTAGTCATGAGCAGGAGTGACTATGTGGCTGAAGCTCTTCGTTAGTTATCAGACACCAGAACTTACTGCTGCCTATTGGAAGATCCAACTCCTACTGTGTTAACAAGATAATACAGGAATATGTACAGTTTAGTGGGCCCCTCCTAGTTCTCGCCCCACAATCCATTTCACTTCTAACTCTCCAAAATCCACATACACCTGCCCTTTATCTCCTTCCCAAAATCTATAAACCTGGCAATCCAGGACACTCTATTGTTGCAGCTTATGGATTGCCAACTGACCGCATATCTGCCTTGGTTGACCAGTACCTACAACCCATAGTTAGTCAGCTCCCTTCTCATATAAAGGACACCCAACACTTTCTCTTCCGGCTTTCTACAACCCACCCCTCTTCCTTCCAACTACATACTGCTTACCATTGACTTCATGTCCTTGTACACAAACATTCCACACTGGCATGGCCTCAGGACCATGGAACATTTTCTGGACCATCGCCCTACCAACAGCCTCCCTATGACATCCTACCTCATCAAATTGGTGCTCCTGATTCTCAATAACAACTACTTCTCCTTCGAAGGCAACATATATCACCAAACCTGTGGCACTACCGTGGGCGTCCTTCTCAAATCCCTCATTTGGCTTCGATTCATTGACGACATCTTTATGATTTGGATGCATGGAGAAAACAAACTACTAAATTTCCTGAACCATCCCTATACCTTTAGCATGCCGAAATTCACTTGATCCTACTCCCACACCCAGGCTTGGATGTGGTTTTATCCCTCTCCAATGGCTTCCTCAAGTCTTCAGTCCACATCAAACCCACCAACCTTCAACAGTATCTCCATTTCGACAGTTGCCATCCATACCATACCAAACGTTCCCTCCCCTGTAGTCTTTTCATTGGAGGTAGTTGCATATGCTCCAACCAAAAGTCCTCATGGATTATTCAAACAGTATTTCACAAGCATTGATTTCTCGCAACTACCCTCTGGCTTTGGTGAAAAAACAGCTTTCACGGGCAACATTACAAACTACTCAGCACATCAGTCATCCAAAACCTGCAAAAACCAACCACAATCGATTCTTGGTTACACAATACTACCCAGGCCTCGATTCCATCAACAGAATTCTCCGGCAGGGCTATTATTTCCTACAAACCACCCCTGAAATGAGATCCATTCTTCCTGAAATCCTCCCTGCCTCTCCTAGAACTTATTTCAGCCGACCTCCAAACCTCAGCGAACTTCTAGTCCACAAACATAGTCTTCCTCGTCCCAACAGTCAGCCCCAAAGCTCTTTCTCATGCAATAGACCCCACTGCAAGATGTGCGACCTACGCCATGCCTCCACCACTTTCACCAACCCGGTCACAGGGGAAGGCTTCCCTGTCATATGAAACCTCTCGTGTAATTTACCAGTTAACATGCAGCCACTGCCTTCATATATAGGTTTGACCACAAATCCATTTTCCATAAGAACGGTGTTCACATGAAACCCAAAGCACCCAGTTGCCACCAATGCCATCACCCATGACTCAAATAATTTCCACTCGTTACATGGTCTAGGCTATCAGAGTCCTCCGTAATAGCAGCAGCTCCTCTGAACTCAGAAGGTGGGAACTTGCCTACCAGTACAAACTGAGCACAAGGCAACCACTAGGTCTCAACTTCAGATAATACCCGATCATTATTATTATTTTTTCTGATATTTACTCTTTTTTAATCCTCTCTTTGCCTCCATCCCCACTAGCTATATCGAACCACCACTAACCTATGGTGATGTTTACTTCATAGCCTTTGGTTTAAAAATTATTATTATTGTATTTTTTTATATGTATATATAATTTTTCAAATTTTTCATATTTAGTTTTAATTATATATTGCTCTTCCCACTGACCAGAGATCTAGTGTAGTATTGGACCCTCATTTTGCGTATCAAATACAGGAATTGGAGAGGGTGCAAAAAAGGGTTGCTAGATTTGTTTCTAGAAATTATCGCAGAATTCGATCAGTGACAGATATGATAAAGGAGCTGGAATGGAATTCATTGCAAGACAGGAGGAGGATGAGGAGGGTCATGGGATTGTACAGGGTATATACTGGCGATGACGCATGGAAAGATATTGCAGTAGGTATGAAAAGTAGTGCATGGAAGGGAAAAGATGACCATGACCACAAGCTGATACTGGATTTCAGGCACAAGGGTGCGGGAAGACTCTCTTTTTTAGGCAAGTGTGTCAGGGATTGGAATGAGTTACCAAAAGAAATGGCGAATAATTTACCGAAAACGTTGAAAGAATTTGAAGATAAAATTTGTAGAGGGCACATGTAGGTGGGTGCAGGATAGGGGGAAGATGGGGGTGTAGGGAAATTGCCACCGGAACCTGTGCTCCATTTCAATTAAATTAAATTTTGGATATTTATCTATGCTCAGGCTATTAGCTCTGAATCACTGCCCGTACCTTTTCTCTGTTTGAATTTACCCCCACCATTTTCCTGGCCAACAGTATTTCTGGGAGACAGTTTCCAACATCACCCACCTCCCATAATGTTCTCCTGTTAATAAAGGGCTTGTCCCGAAAATTTCTTTATCAGTTGTTTTTTTTTGTCTTTTATGTGTGTCATCCCCAAATCCATCATATTAAGGTAAGTGGTGGTTCATTTCCCTATCCTAATTTCATTCCTTTTTGCTACTTAGTGCCTTTGATTTCATTGTTTAATATGTATATATTAAACATTTGGATAGGAGAAAAACCCCCACTTACAATAGAAGAGGATTCCTGCAGCGTCGAGACATGGAAGAAACACCTACACACATAGGGTAAAATTTCGAGCCTGTAGCCCTTCTTCAGTATTAGTGAGACGGCTGCATGCTGGAGGCTGGCAGCCAACTGAATAAGCCCACAAGGCCGGTAGCTCATGGTGGGGGAAAAAACAACATGTTGGGGAGTAAGGGTGGTGTAGAAAGGCATAAACTAAAAAATAATAATAAATAGATTATAAACCTGTCCATAGGGACCCGTTGCGGATGCGTGGTAGACATCAGCTGATGGTCCTAAATTTCCTCAAAACATTTTGTAAATTTAAAGTTAAGCAAAATTTAAAGCTACAAACTACCAAAAGATAGACTTTGGTGAGCAATGGTTCTGTGGGAAAAAGTAGGAGGCGAGGGGGACGGGTGGGAGGAAAATTGGTGCTATCTTAAATTTAGTCCTGGTGATTGTCTAGTACCCAGCTGGTACTCATAAGCCAGTTTCCACACACTGAGTTCCAAATGCTGCTTTTGTCCGTGAGGATTCTGAAGTCATGGACTGCAAAACGTGTTAAAATTTTTGGTGCCATGATAAGACATAGGGTGGTCAGGGTTCTGGGTGAATACCAATTATCTGTGTCCATTCATTCTGATGGCCAGTGGATTTGTTGCCAGACCAATGTAGGAGGCTGGGCAATGGTTGCGGTAAGTTGATATTTAAGTTAGGAGGATACACACGTGGCAAGTCCTGTGGTGGGGAAGCTTTCCCTAGTTACGGAGTTGGTAAATGTGGTGGAAGGTGGGTGCATACTAAATATCACCCACCTCCCATAATGTTCTCTTGTTAATAAATGGCTCATCCCGAAAATTTCTTTATCAGTTGTGTTTTTGTCTTTTCTGTATGTTAGTGCCCCACATCCATCATCAGGCTCATTTCCCTATCCTAATTTAATTCCTTTTCGCTACTTAGTGCATTTGATTTCATTGTTTACTACATATAATAGTAATTACAAAATAGGATGGTGAAATGAACCACCACACTTACCTTAGATGATGGTTTCATCGCGTGAACAAATAAAAAACACAACAACATAAAAAACAATGTACATTTTGGGTCTGGCCCTTTGTCAACATTATGGAGGGTGGGTGCTGTAGGAGACAGTCTCAAAGACCTCCATAACATTCTACAATTCCACCAAAATTAGTAATATAGGCAGATAATGGAAAAATTGTTTTAAATATTTTGTGTAGGAAATCTGCTGAGTCTGATGTGTGAATTCCATAATTTTTTCATATAGTTTGTAAAAATCCTGTGTGTGTAGTGTTTTCTATCTTAAGGTCATACATTAAATCATAAGTATTATATTGTTTTTCTACGTCAATGAAACATCTATTTATGTATGTCTTCCCCCTTCCTCTTTTTAACAGAAAAACTGATGGTACTTCTTCGAGATGGGCGGACTTTAATTGGATATTTGCGAAGTGTTGACCAATTTGCAAATCTTGTCCTTCATCACACAATTGAAAGGATACATGTGGGGAAAGATTATGGAGATATACAACGAGGTGTCATAATTGTTCGTGGAGAAAATGTCATTTTGCTGGGAGAAATTGTGAGTCTTTAAGAGATGTGCTTAATTTTCATCATAGTTCTTTTTATTACCATTGTTTTACATTGTAACTCTGTGAATGGTATTTCTCTAGTAAGATCAGCATACATAGTAGTAAAAAGAAGCTGTTAATACACGGTTTTATGAGCTGTAGTATAAAGTAAATAGTTTGTTATTATGAATGGATAGATAATTTTTATTAATTTATTGACATTTGGTTACATACCATGTAGCCATCTAATAAACATACATTATTATTGGCTAACATTCCAATACACATAAATTACAGTAAAAACATTAAAAAGTTAAATGAAGATCAATAGAATTTAATCGTTTTCTTCTCCGGCCTCGCATTTGGGAGGACGCGAGTTCGAATCCACATCCAAATTTGGATTTACCATGGTTTTCCCAAATCACTCCAAGGGAATGCAAATATGTTGTTTTTTTTCTTCAAAATGCCATGGCTGATTTCCTTCCTGTTCATTGTCCCCAGTCCTTTCCTGCCTGTAATGACCTCAATGAGGTGTAAAGCCATAAGCAAAAAAAAAAAAAAATAATCTTACTGTCAAATACAATTTTATTTCTTAAATCCTCATGCCGCTATCTTTAAAGAAGGCTTAGAAGACTGCCAGTGTCTTGTAAATTTCTTTGTTGCTACTATACAATTTAGAAGTAACACATGTTGGCACTTTGCTTTCTCCAAAGCAGATAGAAAACTGTGTTGATGTGTCTGGAATTTACTATATGAAATAAAGTTTGATTTAGATTTCCTAAAGTTCATTGTTCACAGTCACACAATGAGATGTTAAGCACGCATATCAAATGCACATGTTCAGGAAATGAAGCATGCCTGTACCACATCCTTATTATGTTATTGATATAGTTCCTACTCATGAGTACATCTCTAATCCATGGTGTAGGAATATTGTTATGAACTACTGCATACCTTCTCTGAAACTGGCTTGCTAACCAATCTTGCTCCCTCTGTTGCATTGCCTTCCTTGTAATTATATTGAGTAAAAGTTTTATGGTCATAACAACAACTTGGCCTCCAGGTCTATTCTGTACATTGCCTCCAATCTCGGCTGCTGTGGCTACAGGTTCATGCTGATTCCATATAAAGCCTCAGTATCATCAAAAGATTTTTCTCTCTAATACCACAGCAGTATTTAAAAATTATAGGAAGAATTTTCTTACTGTATTAAGCCATTGTTAACCTAGTTTCTTTCTCCCCTCTTTGACATTTACATTCTTTGATACCCTCATCCATGGCACCTTTCTTTCCTTTCTCCTGTCAAACTTATGTTAACAGCTTAGGTTTTTTGTGGGTTTAACATTTTTTGGAAATCTTGTTTAAAACAATGTTACTAACAAGAGGAAATCTTTGCGCTGTCTGTTCAAGCTTTGCACTGATTTGTGGCATATAATTTTGTTTCCGAACAAATAATTATATATTTTAATACAAATAAGGGGAAAAGCTTGTATTAGGATACAGGTGGATTGCCTATTGATGCTTTTGTTACACTTGGCACAGTATTTTTCCCCAGTGATGAGTAAATCAGCATATCTTCAATTTGTTCAGGTCCATCCACAGTTTTCAAAGAAAATATCAAAGCCCGGTGGTATTTCTGTAATGCAAGTCATATTGTGATTTTATGGACAACTTTTTCCATGTGTCAAGCATGTTGAACTTGTTTTTTCAAAGCTTTTGAGGTCTTCTCGAGTGTGTCGCATTATTATGCTTTTTGCGATATTAAATAAATGGATTTTATAGACAGAATTAAGATTGTATCATTTGCAATTTATTTCCTTTTGTTTCCTCTGTCTAATCCTCTCATACCAACAACGACCATGTCTGTAATAATCCTCAATTAAGTTTGTTCCGAAATGTTTGCAGGTTCTTTTCTATTCGACATCTGTTAAATTTTCTGTCCACAAATATTATTTTTGAACTTCTCATTATGCAACTATTATTCTTTCAAAACTTAATCCGCTGTTAGATTAATTTGTCTTACTCGCCAGCTCTACCAACAATTCTCTTCTGTTCTTCTTTTTCCAGAGATCCTATATTTTTAAACATATCAGAGCAAACAGTCTTTATTAAATCTGCTATTCTTTTTCTTTCCCCCTTAAACTTTTAACTTACTAATATTATGAACTGCTATGTTACAACCCCTCCCAAAATATGCCTCATTCTTTGTCAATTGGAAATGAACAACAGATGAGGAAATTTTCCTAATGTCAATATTGTTGTTGGTATTGAGGTTTATACAAATTATTTGCTGCTACAATGTTTACAAAATATTAACAAGCTTTGATTATCCTAAATATAAATACATCTCACATTAAAAAAAAAAAAAAAAAAAAAGAGCAACCACATAACTAGTGAAAATAAAGCACTTTCTCCAAAGTCCTGTCATGGTCGCCATGTCACATTATTATGCTTGTTGCGATATGAAATAAATGGATTTTATAGACAGAATTAAGATTGTAATCATTTACAATTTATTTCCTTTTGTTTGTCAAAATCCTCTCATACCAACAACCTTTGACTGTGTCTGTAATAATCTTCAATTAAGTTTGTTCTGAAATGTTTGCAACGTTCCTTTATATTAAAGATTTGTTAAATTTTTTAAACATATCAGAGCAAACAATCTTTATTAAACCTGCTATTCTTTTTCTTTTCCCCTTAAACTTTTAATTTGCTAATATTATGAACTGCTATGTTACAAGTGGAACCTGTTGATTTTAATATCAATGATGTTGAAGATTATTGGTAGCTGAGTGCTTTCTGTGATATTTTTTTTTTTTTTCCTATTCTCTCAATTGGGCATATTTCCTTCAGAGTTGTGGAGGAGCAGCATTGCTCGGAATAAGTGTTCTGCTGGTATGGGTAGCCTTTTTGTCTGTTATGAAGTACATTTTGTTGATGAGTTGGTAATATGTGATATAAACATGAACATTTTTTTTAATTGAATGATTAATTGTGATGGACCACATGCTCCAGTCACAATTTCCTTAGCCATCTAATTAATGCTTTCTTAGTATTTTTTAAATTATTATCTTATTACCTATGAGTGTTAAAATTCGTTCAGTGTTTTTGGTAAATTTTTCATCAATTCACATGGTAATTTATTCCTAACCCTGACACCCTTACCCACAAATAAAATTTTCCCACTCCCTTATGCATGAAATCGAGTGTCAGCTTGAGCCCATGGCCACCTTTTCCCTTCCGTGCACTACTGTTAATTCTTCGACCAATATCTTTCCATGCCCCATCACCAACATACGCCTTGTATACTCCCAGAATTCAATTTACCGTCCTCCTGTCTTTTAATGACTGCCAACCTAGCTCCTTTATCATATCAGTTACCGACTGGTTCCTGTGATAATTTCCACAAACAAATCCAGCTGTTCTCCCTTGCATGCCCTCCAACTCCTGTACTTGATACCCAAATTGTGGGTCCCAAACTAAACTACCAAAATCAAGCAATGGTCTGACCAAAGTTTTGTAATCCACTTCCTTAACTTCTCTGGTATATCCTGTCATCGCCCTCTCCAGTAAATGAAATATTCTGTAACCTTTCCCTACCACCCGCCCAGTGTGTTCTACCCAGTTGATTGTATTATCAAACATTATGCCAAAATATTTACATTTCAAGCCTTTAACAAGAAAGTCTGTCCCCACCTAATAATCATAAACAACTTTCAGTTTTTTTTTTTTTTTTTTTTTTTTTTTTTTAAATCTGTGTACCTAATTATCACACTCTTCTTGACATTTATTTTCATTCCATGTTGACCTACCCAGTTAGATATTCTATCCAGGTCAACCTGCAGCTGTTCATAGTTCTCTCTTATTTTGATCCAATTATATACCATTATGTCACCTCCAAACAACCTGAATTCTAACTGTAAACCATCAACAGTTAGATTCTATTCATTAGAGTGATGAATAGCAGTGATCCCAATACACTACTGTGACACTCCCATATTCATTTACACCACTTTTGAAAATGCATTTCTTACACTAATGTTTTGCTTTCTGGTTTTTAAGAATTCCTCAACACAGCAAGTGACTTTTTCACCCACTCCAACAGCATTTACCTTATTTTACACCATCTGTGGATCAATCTATCAAAAGCCTTTGAAAGATCTAGCACTACACTATCAACTTGGTTTCACTTGTCCAATACATATTGTTACATATTGTTGATAATCATAACTGTTTTCTTGCAAGGTATCATTCACATCAGTTTATCTACCACATTTTCTCCTCATGATATCATATGGTGGTGTTACGTCAGTTTACCTGATCTCAGAATAGCAATAATTTTTAATGCTTTAGATCCTATGATATGATATTAAGGAAAAGTAATGATACTAAAAAAATGAAGGTGATATAAGTAACAAAAGAATAGGGAAAATAACCCATCACATACCAAAGTTAAGGACTGCAAGGGGGAATAACATAAGTTGGACACAAAAATACAATATTTTGGTACAAAACCTTATTCAAGCACTAGAGAATGAGCCATTTAGTTCCGGAGGTGTGCACACACTGAAGGTTATCCATGCAATGTAAATAACAAAGGACAGGGACACTAACCCATCATTCACTGAAGACTGCAGAGCCGCGATGTATGCAGCACATAGGATGAACATAAATGTGCAATATTTTGGTTTAAGACGTTATTCTTGGAGAAAGTATTGGGCTGTTTGGCAAAGGAGGTGTGCATACTCCACAGCTTACCGCGTTACTAGCTTGACATGAAGAACTGTGTGGGAGTAAACTGTTACAAATTGAACTCTTGATAACTCTTGGGGAAAAGACTATAAAAATATGTAATTATGTCACAAGTGGTGGTGGAATGCCAAAATATGTGTGCAAAAATGTAAATTGTATTAATGTATCAATTGTGAAAAACATTTAAAAGAATTTTGTTAATATAATTTATAAATAAACAATGAGTGATGATTTTTTGTAGGATCATATTGTTTATTCAGGCCAGGAGGATGTCTGGTATCCAGGATGTTTTGGAATGCAAGTTCGCATCTCTGGAGCTCAGATGCATTGGTGGTTCCTAGGAAAACTCTGATTGCTCTCATTGTAAATCAGTTGTCGAGGTTATTAAATTTTGTGATGAATGGTCATAGGCAAGCAGTCCACACCTGCAGCAGAACGCCCCAATACCGACAAGAATAAAATTATAAACTGAAATATTGTACATTTGTGTTGGTCTTGTGTGTTGTACTGTACTCATCACTACCGTCAATTTTGGTGACTGATCAGGTTTTTTTCTCCACACACACACACACACACACACACACACACACACATATATATATATATATAAGGAAGGATAGGGAAATATGACCCAACACTTACCACAGATGAAGGCAGCTGGGACGACGAACAAAAAACAAACACAAGAGAAGCGCAATATTTCGGCCTACGGCAGCCTTAAACGTGCAGAAGGTGAAGCACCAGGCGATGTCACATTTGTACACATCGACGGCCGACTGGTGAATCCGACAGAAGGTGAAGCACCAGGCAGCGTCACATGTGTACACATCGACGGCCGACTGGTGAATGGCGTCTCAGGCCAGTTAGGTGGAAAGGGGGGGGAGGGGAGAGTAAGCTCAAATATAGGATCGATACTGATGACGATATGTTATTATTGAAAGAGGTGAATAATAACTGGGTGGGGATATATATATATATAACTATAAGTGAAAAGTAAAATAAATGTAAATAGCGTGGATAATAGTAAATACAGAAATACAAAAAAATGTAAATGGTATAGATAATAAGTGCTGGGTCTGGTGGGCAGAGTTTATTGGAGATTGAGGCCAGGAGGATGTCTGGTGTCAAGGATATTCTGGTAGGCTAGTTCCCATCTACGAAGTTCAGAGGGTGTCGTGTTGTTAGGGAAAACTCTGATTTCCCTAACTGAAAAACAGATGTTCAAATTATTGATTTTGTGGGAACTGGCATGTTTTGCAACTGGATGGGCCTCATTGTTAGTATAAACTGTCTGCCTGTGGCCATTCATTCTGATAGCTAGGGGACTGGTTGTGAGGCCTACATATGAACTGGAGCAATGGAGGAATGTCAGTTGGTATATGAGATGTGTTGTCATGCAAGTTGCATGACCAATGATAGGGAATGTTTCACCTGTGGTAGGATTGGAGTAAGTGGTAGTGGCTGGGTGCATGCTGCATGTTTTACAATGGAGTCTATTGCACGGGAATGAACCCTGTGGCAATCTGGGGGAATTACTTGGCGAGTACTTGTGAACCAAGATATTTCTTAAATTTGGTGGTCTGCTAAAACAAGCACGAGGGGCAGTGGGTAGAATTTTATGGAGAATGGTGCGCATCCCGGGGAAGGAACGTAGGAAATCATGTCCACGGCGAAGGATAGGGTTAATGGACTCGAGACCCATATATATATATATACAGGGCGTTTGCCGGGAAACGCAACCCACTGTTAGCGCTACAAGGAAGAAACTGCTCGCGGCGAGCGAGCGGTCAGCTCCCGGCATTGTTCGACCGTCGGCCGCGGACTATTTCATAATAATTACGCTTCATAAACTTGTATGTGCTAAGCATTTAAATGTGACGTAATTCATTAGCTTACCTTATAAAAGATGCTGGAAGTGTTGACACTCTTGTGTAATGCACACTTCACATCTTCTGAACATATTTCGAGACACACGCTGCCCTAACTGACTTAATGATTTTTTGGGTGACTGTTCTAGTCGAAAAGCGATATCGTCAATTTTCTCCTCTGTGAGAATACGGTTGACCGACAGTCTCTTTTTGTTAAAAAATGAACCCGTTTCTCTTACTTTTTTAACCAGACGCAGAATTGTTGATTTAGCTGGCAGTATAGCGCCAGGAAATTCGAGACGAAATTTACTGCGACACTTTTTAAACAACTTCTTCTTCACATATGTATCGTAGAGAAATATTCTTTGTTGCAAACTGTAACGTACCATAATTTTACTCACACTCAAACACGGTACAGATTAGTAAGAGTATGAAGCCCCAAACCAGCCAAACCGCAAAGAAACGTTTATTCACAACACTGATTAATAAGAGACTGAAGTCACAAACTACCTACAATGCAAAGAAAACCGTTCTTAACAATGTAAGGGTCCCATTTACTGCGTCACTGTACTTTTGGCGCAGCGGAGGTGTTAAACAGTGCGGTGATTCACGGTGCCGTGTGGCGGGAGCTGCTGGCTCGACTGACCGAGCAAGTTGCCGACGGCAACAGACTGGGAGGGTTGCGTTTTCCTGCAAACGCCCTGTATAAGAGCATATGTTATGATACCAGAAGAAGAGTGATATCCAAAGTATTGCATGCTTTGCATAATGTAAAAGAAATATATGGGGGATCCTGCTTGGGACTGGGACCTTAACTGCCCTGATATCTTTCAGTGTTGGAGAATGGCCAGGAATATTCAGTTTCCTATGTGGATGTGGCCTTTGTGCTTTATTTTGATAGTATGTGCTCAATCTCTAGGAGATCTCAATGGAGACACATTTTGGTCTGAAACAGCATTAGATGTTATAGAGATGTTTTGATGTTGTATGTGGTTTGCTATCTCTCCGAGAAGAGATCATACTATAAAACATGACTCGCGAAAACTTGGACTGTCTTATCCACCTTTCACAGCAGGCAACAGCCAAAGAAAAGTAGTAATTTAATGGCTGTTTCTGCACCAATGCTGTCAAGAAATTTACTTGTACAATTTCCCACTGACTTGTCTCCATCCAGATATGTATTCCTTTTTATACACTTTTAGCATGGTCTTCTTGGCTCTGCTAATTGTTATTCCCACAAATCTTTTTTTTTTTTTCAGGGGGACTAAATCCCAGACATTTACCAAGCTTTTCTAAAGACCCACCTGGGGTGAGGAAAGTATGCTATCAGAGGAATGCTTCTGCAAATATCTAAGTGAATTGATCAGTACTGACAGGAAATTCATTGAGAATCTCCCTCGAAATTTTTACTGGGTTATATTTTTTTATAATGCATAGGTCATGATTATATTTTCTTCCCAGGCAGCTGATTTAAAGATCTTATGGTCCTTCCCATCAGATGTAAGATGGATAGACCAGTTAGTTAAGGCTTTTCCACTTTTGTAGCACTCCCTATCCTTGAAACTGTTCAGTTCACCAAAGTAGATTGTTGGATGTGGGCAAAGGAGAAGGACAATAGGAGGCTATAATTGCTGCAGGAGACTTGTAACTAATTAATGATTTTCCCCTTACCCAATTGTTAACTTTGTGAATAGTCCATTGGAAGAGTTTGCAATCAGGGAAGTATTCTCAGGTTTAGTCCTAATATATGTTATTACACAGTAGGATTCATTGTAACTGGATTCCAATAGTTCATAATCAGGATTTTTTTAACATACATAACTGTTTCTCACTTTTGCACCAAGGTACCAACAATCCTAATTGTTTCACAAACATTTGAGTAAAAATTATACACATTTCACAGGCAGATGGCAACACTATAGTCTCTCCCTTCCTTGACCAACAGATTGTTAAGTTCCATAAAAAGAAAGTTTTTTGTTGTTGCCATTTTCCAATTATTCATTCCTACAAACAAATAGTAAACATATTTTTTTTCTAAAATAACACCTGATAAAAATCTGTTCTGTACTAAAAGTGTGAGAAGTGGCTAGGAAATAAATTTGGGATTAGATGGTCTTCTAAATAATTGGAGTAGATATTTGATTTAGAAAAAATAGTCTAAAAAGCCTATTCAGGACACTTTTGAGTTGCTAAATGAAGTAAATAATTTGCACATTAATTGTGCAGTGCATTATATATTTTAGTACATTTGTTAATACTGGGTGTCCATCATGAATCTGACACCTTTAATTTGGCTGTCAAAAATAAAAAAATGGAAGTTGGTCATACATGCATTGCAATATGTAGAAAAACTTTGGAACTTCTGTTGACTATTTTTGAAAACCCACGCAAGAGGTTGTAGGTGCGCTGCAGTAGCATAACTGAAAATGGCATCTCCGCAAGAGCGAGCACAAGTTATTTGGTGGTACACGGAAACAAATTTAGCAATTCAAGTGCACTGCATTTTTCACCGGGTGTTCAAGGACCAACCATCACGGAACACCATTATGAAATGGAAACAGCACTTTTTGGCAACAAGAAATGTGAAGAACTTTCATGGTGGCAGTAATGAGCACGTATCAGAGGAGCATATAACAGCAGTGAGACAGGCAAGTCCATTCGACAAGTGACACGAGAACTGCAGATGCCGAAGTCCACTGTACATAAGGTACTTAATCACATTCTTTGGTTTCATGCATACAAATTGCAGTTGCTTCATCAACTGAAAATGGATGACAGTGATATGAGGCAGGAATTTGCTATTGACAAGTTACATCACATTGATGAAGACCCAACATTTTTAACTCTCATTGCTTTCTCTGATGAGGCCACATTTCGTTTATCGGGCAAAGTCAACATACTCAATGCACATATATGGGGATCACAAAACCCACACTGCATTGCGGAACACATTCACGACAGTCCGAAATTAACTGTGTGGTGCAGATTGATGGACAATTTGATCATCTTTGTAGAAAAAACAGTTATAGGCAGTACATACCTCAACATGTTGGAATAAATTGTTGTGCCCCCAGTTAATGCATTTGCAGCCAAACATCATCTTTCAACAGAACAGTGTCCCGCCGTATTGGAGCCTAATCATTCGAGAATTTCTCGACACCCAATTTCCCAGTCGCTGAAGTGGGCATGGTGGACCGACAAGTTGGTCGCCTCGACAACCGGATATTACCCTTCTAGACTTCTTCTTGTGTGGATATGTGAAGGACAAAGTGTATACAAGCTGCGAAATTCATGATCTTCAAGAGCTTCGCAGCTGCATACGAGATGCTCTCACTTCCGTTATGCCCGAGATGCTACAGAGAACCTGGCAGGAACTTGAATTCAGGCTAGATGTTCTTCATGCAACGAGAGGATCTCGTGTAGAGGTGTACTGATTTTTTTAAATAAAACTTGGTGAGTTACTCTTGACCTTGCATGCATTATTTTCTTTTTACCCTTAGCAGTATGAAACATACAGCAATTGCAAATGTGTCAGGTTCATGGTGGAATTATTTGAGTTATACCAGATTAAAAATATCAACAAAAAATTATCAGTCTATTGATATTAATAATGTTTATGAATATTGGATTTGATTGGGGGACATAATTAACAAAATATCTTTTAAAAAAATAAGGAAAGATGGGAACCATCATTTGCCACAGGTGATTTCAGAAGGGCACAGAAATAAAAAATACAAACTGGGAACAGTATTGAAATTTTTAGACTTAAACCAATGGAGTGCACAGGGAGGGAGACAAAGAACAACTAGCAAAACTGAATGTAAGCGTGCCAAAAAGAACTGAACATACATTCTGAACAAACTTCTGGCATCACACTAAAGTAACTAAAAAGCAAAATTCTGCTTATTACTCTTTAAAAGCAATGACCACAGATTCATTCTCTTGATTTTGTTCCAGGATCCTACCAAAGAGAATGACTTGCCTTTAAACAAGGTGTCATTTGATGACATTTTAGATGCACAGCGGCGTGAACAAGAGGCACGCCAAGAGCAAGAACGATTGCTGGCGAAAGCACTCAAGGAACGAGGCCTGCACTACATCCCTGATCTTAGTCATGATGATATGTTTTAATACAATGAAATAATGGCAGTAGGCATATAATTTTGTTTTATTGTGTGTATTACATGCTGCCCTGTGAAAGGCATTTCTTTATTATTTCCTAAATGAAATTACATATTTGGTTGTATCATTTGCAGAGCTAATTTTGTTTTGTACATTTTGAAATGCACTTTTTGTATATAAAATGAAATGATTTTTGAAGTACAATAGTTACAGAAAAATATTTGTTGATTTATGTTGTCACTTTTCCTTTGACCCTTCAGTAGTAAGTGGTAAATGTTTCTGAAGCAAACTGTTGCAGTGAAATGGATGGTTGCTTTTATTAAGTTATAGGTTATCTGTCTATTGGTAATACAGAGAAAAGATTTTAAATTTTATACTTTACGTCAATAATGATAATGAAACTTTAAACTTGAAATGTTCCGGTACCAATCATATTACAAAACCCAATGAACAATGGTTTTCATTTCCTTGATGAAGATTGCTGGATGAGTTTCAAAAATGTTAACTAACATTCACTCAGTTACCAAAATTCTTACAAATTTTCCTTCTTAAATTATTCTGAGAAGCTAATCCCCAAACTGTAAACACTTCTGAAAATTTCACATGTTACACTGCTCCGTTATATTCCAAAAAATACCAACTTGGCTGTGCCAGTGTCCACTTTGGTGGCTGTACTAATATGCGAGTAGCAGCTCTCAACAACTGCTAAGATAATACTGAATTACCTTCATGGCCATTGCCTGACTTCTACCAATAGGCTCTTGAGCACTGATGTGACTCGTCATCATGTGAGCACATAGCTAAGGGAGCTTCCATAAACCACATAACTCCATTCTGGCCTCCTGTGAACCCCCCCCCCCCCCACGTAGCCCTACGTGACTTTTGCCTCTACCCCCCACACCCCACGTAGCTTTTTACCCTTTTGATTCCAGAAGACATTTTGTACTGTTTTCTCTTGTCAGACTATTGTAAATTACATAAGGAGATAATTAACTGAGGGAAATAAATATTCACATGCTGTTGTGAGTTCTGTTCCTCATTTTAACTGTGAAAAATGTTATGAAAGGAAAGCTACGTGGCCTGGCTCAGAACCCCGCTTCCCCCCACGTAGCTCAGCGTAGCCTTTCAACCAACCTCCCTCCCTTCCTTCCCTGGACCAAGCCACGTAGTTTGTGCACGGTCCCTAACCAATCATAAATTTACTTAAATAAATTTTAGTGTGAAAACTTTAACAGTCTCCTTGGACATTTTCTATCTGTGGTACTGTATAATATGACATTTTATTTCTCCACCATTCTTTACTAAATTTATGCAGAATGGATGTGCCAAATTTTAAAACTTTTATGAAATTAGAATGCAGGTTTAAAAACCAAAGAACTTTGAATTAACTGTTTATCATCATGAAATTAGTGACTAACAATCTTTATCATATCAAACTTTTAATCACCCTCGTTATCTTTCTTCCACAAAACATCACATAATGAAAGAATAAATAACTTTCCAGATTCAAAACATATCTTGCAATGCTTCATTATTCTTAAATTAACTCAAAACATGTTAGTAGCATTTTATCTTGAAATTACCCAATTTTTCTACTCCCTGGATCTTACCTGGAATTTCTACTTCTCTATTTCAAAAGCGGAATGTGATTTTTAGGCATTTATATGCTAAGTACAGCATTTCACTTTCCTTTATACAAACAAGTGCCCAATATTTCAATTTATTCTCAGCAGACCCAGTTACTTTCAGAATTAGTTTTCGAAATAAGCTGACCGACTTCCTTTCTTCACAAAAAAATCATAGTAAGTGTTTTAAAAAAATGTAATATTTTGTTAAATTGGCTATGGTAATGTTGCTTATAAATTTTAGTACAAAATCTCTGCATATTCACATCAATTTGGAGGCACATTTATGAATTTTACAAATATTACTGTCATCCTGAAAGCATTCCACAAATGTCTTAAACTGAATATGACAAAAAAAAAAAAAAAACTAGTCGGATACAACAAAACCTTCTAGATATACCAATTTATTCAGTAGAATTGAATAATTCATTACTATTGCAGTGGTGTAAAACACTATCCAGCTATACACCCATGAAGATTTAATTAAAATTATATGCCAAGTAAGTTTCCATTCTTAGCTACTATTGCATGAACACATCATCATAACAACAAAATTACAGTTAAAAAAAATTACACGCTTTTAGTACACATTACTACAAAAGGTTAAAAAACAATCTTTAAATAAAAACATTTTGTTCAACAGCACTAGGTTGTCCCAAAATTCATTATATTTTTAATAAGCTCAAATTAAGAATAAAGTGACTGATTAAATTTTTAATGTAAAAAATCATGGTGTGTTAAACATCAACAATCTTAATTTTTTTTACTGCTATCTGTTTTTAAAGGTAGTGTCATTATTTTTTTTTTACTTTAATATATTTTAGTTGTTTGTTTTTTACTGTAATTTTATTTTTAAATTTTTTGTTCACATTGCTACTAAAGAGTTTTTTTTTTTAAAAAAAAAAAAAGGCTATAATTTTACTTTTGTTCAAAATTTGAAACAATCCATACATTTGGAAGTTGTAACAAAGCTTTATTAACATTTATTACTTGTCTTGAAGTGAAGGAAAGCTTAAAGCTTCAGAACAATAATTCACTTTTCTTGTAAATAAATGGATTGAAAAAACTCTAACTGTTGAATTTTTCAGCAGTGATAAAAAAAATTGATAAAATTAAATGTAAAAATTAGTGTGGCATCAGGTAATCATTAAAATATTTCACTGTAAACTATTAATTTTTATGATTACTTTGTTTTTTAAGTTACACCATACACTTTTGATTTATTTTTTCCAGCATAAAATGAACATCAGATTTTATGAACTTGTAGGTGACACATATATTAATATACGTTGGAATTTGGAACCAGGCACTGATAGGCCAAACAATACTAATTTTAAAATTTTGATTCAGGTACTAAATGCTAAGTAACATCTCAATTTTTGAAATCCCAGATAATTGACAACTGTGAATATGGTACCTATTCCTTTATTTCAACAGGTGATATAAACAAAACATTTAATTACTAAACAGTCAAAATTAAAATGGGTAAACAGTTTTTAATAAATACAAGACTCTATGGTACGTCTTGATTAGCTTGCGATCATGAAGTAAAATTTATGTGATCTACTCATGACCACTATCCTCACTGCTAGAATTTTCTCCAGTTCCATAAAAAGTTTCTGATTCTTTCAACATAAATCTATGTGTCAAAGGTACTGCTTGAAGTCCTAGAGGTGATGGTAGTTTAATTTTAGAAACAGTGATATTACGAGGGAATAAGCAATCTGAGTCTTCCAGTTCATCTTCTACACTTACACTTACATCTTTTGGCATAACTTTCAAGTTCATATCTAAACCAGAAGGAGAACCATTTGGTATACAATCAACAAAATCACACATTTTACCAGATGGTTCTTGAAGGCATATAGCTTCAGAATTAATTTCTTTGCAGATATCGGCTACATGACTTTTACTCAGGTCAGGAGAAATATGCTGTTCAGGTTTACTTCCCTCTGCATCACACTCCAACTGCAATTCCAAGTCATTTACTAGCTGAGAAATATTTTCATTGGCTTCCTTTGTTGGGCTGTATTTTAACTTCTTATTTACTGCCTTTTCTTCCCTCTCTTTCCATTCTTTAGCTTTGTCAACAAGCACATTTTTAAGTTCTTCCAACATTATCTTTGAACAATCTTGCTGCTGCTTTCTCCTATCCTTTTCTCTCATGTCAAATTCTGTGAACTCAGAAGTGTCATCATCCACTAAATAATCATATGTACTCAATGCTTCAAACACTTCATCCTCAACATCAGGATCTAAATCTGTCTTACCAACATGAACAATTTTAACATTTGCTTCAATATTTCCTGGCTGACTTATAGATCCTTCTTGTTTTAAAACCTTCTGCTCATCATCATTCTGAGTAACCAAACTATTTAGAAATGATTTACCTTGCTCACAACAACTTCTGCACATGTCTAGTTCTTTAAGAATATCATCAAATGCAAGCTGTAAATCTGGGATTAATGTATCTCCATTTTCAACATCAAGGCTTTCTCTGTTTTCCAAACATTCCTCCACAGATCGAGAGCGGTACAAAATATTTTGTAGATGAAGAGTAGCACTATGAACTGAGAGGTACAAAGCATCATACTTCAATTTTGATGTCTTCATTTTCTGAAGAGGTTCGTCGGATACTCTTGCAGAGATGCCATAGTTGCTAAAAAATTTATATTCCAAAGATAACTGTCTGGTTAATTCTAACGTTTTATCCACCAGTTCAGCCACGAGAGTCATATCGATAGGGACATGCTTCATTCTAAGTTCTGGGTGAAATGAAAGTGCAAGGCGTCTAAGGAATTCCGATTGCAGTAAGAGGTAGTAATTCCGCAGCATCTGGAAAACACATGTAAAAATTATTTGACCTGATTCGACTATACCATATTAGCTAAAAGAATAGCTATCCTAACAGTAATTTGAAAAGCATAAATAGAAAATTTAAGCAGATGATACAAGACAACTTTAAATGACAAGAAAAGGGAACATGATTTTGCTCGAAACGCCAGATCCTTTAACTCCGCAGATTCAGCATTTAATACAGATATCCAAAGTGAATCCGGAGTAATATTATCGTAAACAGAAGACTGATGCTGAAGGCCAGAGATATTGTCCAGAGATCGTGCTCGAAGAAAATCTCTGTTGTTTTTTCCGTTATCTATGGCATTTAAAAATTGATATCCCAAATTAAAGGAAAGAACAAGATACGGCTATCTATGGCGTTTAAAAATTGAATATCCTGAATGAAAGAAATGAATACTTCAAATACGTTCAGTGGGCAAAATATTTATTATTATAAAGTTATCTTATTACTTTCATTAAAGGCTATGTTCAGAGACATTGTGTTGTGAGTTTAGTACGAAGTATGCAACATCTAATCCTTCAATCTTTGGGATTTGTCATCATACGTTTAGAATTTAATTTAATGCTCCTGCGTTATTTAACGTTGAAACATAAGACATGCCAAACAACTGAATTGAGTTTTAAAGCGGTGAAAACCCCGTCTAAATCTGCTCCGTAATTTCCGAGTTTTTATACGACCAATATGTCCGGTTTTCGTTTTATAGATAGAGATGTGACGAAATTAAGGAAAATGGAAGCAGCTACTAGGTGATTTAAATAATAAAGGAGAAATTAACCCACCACATACCAAAGTGGACGGTTGTGATGAGATGGAACACTTATGAGGACAAACAAGAAAAACAATATTTCGGCAACTGCCTTCTTCAGTAGTGGCTAAACGGGCCATTAGGCTCCGTATGTGTGCACACACAGAACGTCACCTAATGAGAGGAGACATTCTGTGTGTGTGCGCACGTATGGAGCCTAATGGCCCACTTAGCCACTACTGAAGAAGGCAGTTGCTGAAATATTGTGTTTTTTGTTTGTCCGCATAAGTGTTCCCTCTCATCGCAGCCGTCCACTTTGATATGTGGTGGGTTAATTTCTCTTTCCTTTATTATTTATATAAATATATACATTGCAGGTGGTGTAGAATTAATAATGTAACCAATAGGTATGGAATGTCAAAATAAATAATAAACAAATAAATTTTGAATAAATTTGTAACTAATTAAATGATAACATATCCTGCAGACTAGACATCCCAAAGGCCTCAATTTCCGTTAATTTCTTCCATCCTCACCCCTATACACCCATCACTGGCCAGCACAATAGTTTCATATATTTTTATTTATTTATATATATATATATATTTCTATCTCTCTTTATTTTCATCTAAATAAAATTATAACTTTTTGAATTATGCTACACAAAGATTATTTTGTTTAACTTTTATCGCTGGGCAAGCTTATCTCTCCCGACAATTCTACCACCACCGCGCGTTTTCCGCCTGTGCTTCATTCATGTGGCAGGCTGGGATGTGACCACATCTTTCCCCCTGCCATATGTCTCAACTCACATGAATAAGACTCGTGTCCAAATATTGTTTTTTCTTTTGTTGTATGTTTTTTTTATGTTGCTGCTGCCCTCCTCCCTTCAACTTTGGTGAGTGTTGGGTGTGTTTTCCCTTTCTTTTCCATGTAAATATTGCCCAACGACATTTCTTCCTTAAATTGTTACCTAGTTAAATGTTAACAATTATAATACTAATAATAATGAGTGATGAGTCAAAAAATGGAATTTTATCGGTAGTTGAGGCCAGGAGGGCGTCTGGTACCCAGGATATTTTGGTATGCAAGTTCCCATCTCCGAAGTTCTGAAGTGGTGATGGTTTTAGGGAAAACTCTAATTGTGCTCACAGTGAAACAGTCATTGAGGTTTTTAGAATTGTGGTAGTTAGCATGTTCTGGTATTGGAAGGTATAAATTGTGGGTGTGTACTGTTTGTCTGTGGCCATTCATTCTGACCAAGAGTTGTTGTGTAGTCAGGCCCATATAGGAATTAGTGCAGTGGCAGCAAGTTAACTGGTATATGATATACGTTGTGGAGCATGTTTTTACATGAGACCATAATATAAATTAAATTTTGAGGAGACTTAGCTTTAATTCAGTCCAAAGAACTAAATGTTGAAAAGCTTCTGTTACTATCATTTTTTATTTTTGAAGCTATGAGGCTTTATATTGTTTGAACAGTTATTTTTATAGCAGGCACAGCAAATTATATTTTTATTACTGCAAATCCAAAATTTCTTATCATATTAAATAGGCTGTACATGTCAATTTCTATATAATTAGTTCAAAAACTAAACTGCTGCAACGAAAAGCACAAATACAGCACTAACACCCAACACTGCAATGACGTACAGTAATGTAGTAAAGGGGTAAAATATCAGTACTGACCTTCAATAATTCAATTTTAATCTCTTTTGGTCCTTCCTGATCCTCAACAGTAGGAACTGTTAGCCCAGCAAGAAGCTCATGTTCTTGGCAGGCTAAATAAAACTGCTGGTTATCCAACTGGCCTCTGGAATAATAGTCAAATAAAGGTTTGTAACAGGTATTTCATTAAATATGGAATGAGACATGACAACACTATAAATTCCAAAAACTGGAATACTAACATATCTTGAATTAAAGCAAATACATGCTATTAATTTGTACAGGGACAAAGCATTCAACTTTCCTTATTCGACATTTGTATATTTTTAAAACTATTGCTCCTTGTGAACCATATTTGGTGTAGTTAGCTCTAAAACATTCGGGATTTTTTTAGTCCTGGGACTGAGACTAGTTGAACGATGTTGTATAAAGGTTGGCCTTGGTGGGTTTTGAATGATTTGGTACAGATTGAAATGTTATTCAATGTGTTTTAGATCAAAAAGAATTTATTTAGCGATATTTTTTAAAAGCTAATATTCAGATAATAGCAAAATGATGTGACCACATTTTGAGGTGAAAATACTTGAAATGGGAGACAGTTCTATTTAGAAGGATAAAGTATAAAGTGATTTGAGGAATCTTAAAGCCAGAAAATTTAATTATAAAGTGCAGTTCTAATTACCTCATCCAATAGAAGGGATAGTGATTGTTGTCATCAATAATTAACATAATTGTTTCATTGATTGAGAATTTTTTTTAAATTAGTCAAGGTTGAAAGAAGGCAGTAGATGATAGTTTCATACTACAGTGAAGTGGAAAGTAATTAGTTCTGGATAATAAAAATACATGATTTGGAGGGTAGGCATGGATTTGAAGTATTTTCATGATTAAATAGTGAAATAGCTTGCAAATCTTTGGGAATGTTTTAACATGATTTGGCTAATTAAAGGTTCAAGCATTTAATTAACATTTGCAAGACCACATGGAGAAGAGTAAACTTGGGGAAATTATTACAGGAAAACAAAACCGTATTTTTTAATTATCATCGCAACAAAATGTTTTAAAATAATCAGGGCTACCCACTGTAGAAATTTGAGAGAAATCAAATGACAGTTAGATATTTACAAACATGAAAAAAATTAAAACACTGGTGATCACTTGAAACTGAGTTATGTGCTGACAGTATTACTTGTACAGTGTTCAAGAATGAAAACTGAAGTCTTCTTTCATTAATTGCCTGAAGACTTTCAAAATGTCGTTATAATTATGAACTCTAAAAGTCCTGTGCACATATTATTCAACTAATCAAAAAGTTATTCACTGTGCTGTGAAAAAAGGGAGAGAAAGAGATCTTCTGACCATAAACTGCAGGAAAACAGCACATTTTCGCCACATCTTTTGAAATAATAAATACAGACTTCTGCAGTTATCACTCAAAGCAACACTGAAGGAAAACAGGACCTGATGATGTAGAGCAGGGGTGGCCCACCTTGAATATTTTTGTGGCCCACGAGATTCAACACACTTTTACAAAATATATTTATTTTATAATCGCCAAAGTAGTGAAAAACAGTGTATTAAAATTACATTAATGTGCATCCATATTTTGAAAATTTATTTAATTTATATATTTTTTATATATCTTTTTAGCGTTATATATTTCATTAAAATGTGCATTTAGTATCATTATTATTATATTGTCAATGTTTACATGTAAGAATAATAGTAAACACAATAATAATAACTCATTATGTTTCAATTTTTCACTCCAAAATTTCTATAGTGGGGCTAAATCTAATGTGGGGATATATAATTTTATGTGCGGCCCGTAGAGTTATGACACATTTCCAAAGTGGCCCGCAAGATCATTCTTCTTGGCCACACCTGATGTAGAGTTTACATGACACTGAACCTCTGACAGTAGTTCAACATCCACAACATTGCATCCTTTATAGGAACAACAGATATAGAAAACTGTTCTATGTCATCACCAACCAACTCTAAGGAGATGGTACGGAAGAAGAAAGTTAACACATTCATTACATATACTGAGTGACATTATGTGTTCTGTATTTTTTTTTTTGTGAAATTTTGATTGAACATAACATTATTATTATTCTGAAAATCTCCCTGCCAGACCATGTATTACTACAGATATATTAAAGATGATGAAGAAACCATTGTACCTATAAAAAATATTGTTTAAATAGAGATATAATATTGGAAAGGAAGATTATTATTGAGTATTAGTAAACTGTTCGGCATTTCCTTCAGTAATTTATTCTAATCCCCATCCCCGTTATGAAAAAGGAAATTTTTTCCCACCCTTAAGCCTGAAATCAATTGTAATCATGATAATCTCTTCCCTTACACACACTACTCCTAATTCTCCCACCAAAATTCATCAGGGCGTCATCACCAGCTTATGACTCCCAGCATTCACTTCACCCATCTCCCATCATCATCCAATGAACCCACACCCCAGCGCCTATATCATATCAGTTACTGATTGTATTCTGCATTAATTTCCACAAAAACATCTAGCTACATTCCATTACACCCAAAACTATCTGTCCTTCGATACTGATATTGTGGGTCACATACTACTCCATTATACTCATGCAATGGTTTGGTTTTTTTTTTTTTTCTAAGATGGAGGAGAGATTGCTTGTTGAAAGGACAAAGTGTAAATATTTTGGTGTATCATTTGGCAAAAAATAAAACAATTTGGCAGGACACGTTGAGCAGGTGTTAGGATGATATTTTTAAATCCTACATTTGCTAAAAAAAAAAGGGGGGCAGTGACCTTTTTCTTTTTAGTTTTACTACTGCACTATATGGTAACCTCAAGGGGAGTAAATCACGAAATTATGTTTGAAGGAGTGGGCATTTTATTTATTTATTTATTGTCAATTCTCCAGGGAGGCAGAATCATGTTTGATGGGTGCCAATGGCTCGGAAAATTTATACATCTGTCACTGATGATGAAGGAATGTACCAGGAAGTGAGGGAATGGGGATAAAAAAAACCTGCATCAGACTGTTGTTTGATTATGCTGTGGTAGTATGGGACTTACATTATGGGTATTATATACATCTCTTCTGATACATCATTTTTGACTCTGACTCTTTGCTTCTTAATTTTTAAGAATTTCTCTTCCAAGAAAATCATTTTTCATCAATTTCAATGATTTTTCCCCTACTTAACACCATTTTATGGCTAATTCTGTAAAATGATTAGCAAAGACCTAGTGTTACAATCTTAACATAGCCTATATTGTCCATTTCATTTGATATATCTTGTAAATACCCCACTAACTGAGATTCAAATGATTATTGTTCCCTAAAGCTATATGACAATTTGCAAAACAATTTCTTTCCTCACCGACATTTCTGGTGTGTTTGCACATCAATCTCTCAATCAGTTTACCGAGCACTAATCAACCCATAATTTTGAGTCCTATGTTCTGCCCCTCCTTTCTTTACTGGTGCCATTATCATACTGTTTCAGTCCTCTGGTAAACAGCAAGTCTCAAGAGTCAATCTAAATAAGGTTAGAAGCTACGATATAACAAAGTTTGTACCTATTTTTAATACATCTTTAGTAATGTCATCCACATTGATGCATTAGTGCTATCTTAGTTCCTTCATAATACCTTATTTCTATTAATGTGAACAACTTCATTCCCTGATTTACATTTCCCATCCCTGGACTATTGTCCCTAATGGTCTCATTAAATCAGTTATTTAATATTTCTGATTTTTTTCAAATCATTAGTGGGATCCTTATGTACAATTATCTGTTTACTTCTGTTCCCATTTTATTGCCCCCTTTACCTACAAAAAAATATATGTAACCATTGTACCATATATCCACATCCCAAGTATAGTGTCTAGTCTGCACTTTTCTTCAATATTATGATAGTGTACATCAAAAACTGAAACAACCTACCAACTATCAATTTTAATGTGGACTATCTACAATTATATCATAACTTTCTTGAAAACATGGAATCATTTCAAGAACATTGTGTGGCATTGCAGAAAATGAGAGAAGCTATAGAATAAATATTAAAATTCTAGCAGAAACTGGACTATGTACATGAATCTGCCACTTTACATGGAAAAGAAAGGTAAAAAAAACACCCAACACTCACCAGAGTTGAAGGGAGGAGGGCAGCAGCAACACAAAACAACACACAAACAATTTATATTTCAACTGACGAGTTGTCCATAGCCACAGCCGACCTAACATAACCTTTCACTTCCGGCCATTTTTTACCTCTCGGCTTTCAGTGTGCACAAAAACTACTTTCCGTGTTTTCATATTCGCTTCTCTGCCTCTTCCATTTTTGTTTATGACATATTTAATTCTTTAACCCGCCTGTGACCATTATTCAGCCCAATAGCGTTACATTTTTCTGGTCCGTTTTACAGCACTACTTTAGTACCTAATTTGTTTTATTTCCTTTTCGGCATATATATATTTATTTATTTGTTCCCCTCTTATCTCTTATATTTCATAGCACTAATTATCCACTTTTTACATACATCCCTCCCCGCTTTCCCGCCATTCTGACTGCACCATACTCTGCTGTTTGTTTACATTTTTGTCTTCTATCTCATCACACTAATCCCCCCCCCACCATGTGTCTATTTCAGAGTTACCTTTCCCAGTATATGCACCATGCTACACATCTTGCTAAACTGAGATCTCATATTTTATTCCTCCAACCCTGCCTTTCTCTTAACATACCATCAAATGGCCTTACCATAAAACTTCCTATTTCTGGATGCCCCATGCAACTTCATGCTACACTACACTCATTCCTCTTCCAACAGTCCTTGGCACTTACTCACCTAGTTCTCCAACAGTATATCATGAGAGCTCAACAACACTCATACTACCTAATTTCCTTACACAAAACTCTTCTCCTTGCATTCCCTGTTTGCATTCATTATTTACATAACATACTTAATCATTGCAACCATTTGTTAACCAAACAAGCACAAAAATATTTTTCAAAGCTCTCTTCCCTCTGCAAGAGCTATTTTGTTTTGGGCCTTCATCTCCCCAACCCACATTACAGGCAACACATTACCCCTCCACCACTTATTGCCACAATGTCATGTATTTCTCATATTCTCAACCTTCCCCACCCAGCACCTCTGCCACCCATTCCCATCACCTCCACCCTTACCCATTCCCCACCACTGGAGAAATCAAAAATCCCTATTGTGAATCTTTCTTCCACCCCCACCCCCCCCCTTCTCCGAACCTGAACTATCAGTTAATTCAAAGGGTCTTACTTTCTCTCCCACCCCTAAATTTCATCGGATTACTCTTATTAAAGACTCTTTCATTCTGCCGCAAACTCAACTGGTGGTATTATTTCAATACTACAGACAGGGGAGACAGCCAATGTGATAACCTGGTACCCAGCCTCCAACAATTCCTACCCCCATCCCAGTAAGATCCACCACCCCTCCCTCAAAACCATCCCCTACTCCAATTCCAGGAATTCCTCATGTCAACCCTCTCATCACGTTCCTTCCTAAATTCAGTCCCCCACTCTAACAACCTGACCCGTACTGAAATGCGGGCGATGAATGAACTTTCAAAAAATAAAAACATCAAAATCCTCCCAACTGACAAGGGCTCGACCACTGTGGTCATGGATTGAATCGACTACACAGCTGAAGCCCTCAGGCAGCTCTCTGACACCTCCACTTACTTACCTCATACCACTGGCCCCCTAATTCAATCTGCACAGAAATTCGCTCTTTCCTCAGTCTCCAAGGTCCCTTACAGGGTCTTTCGCATCATTCCATTTGCCTTCTGACTCCTAAGACCCCCCCGGACCCCCACCCTGTATCTTCTGCCCAAGATACATTAGGCGGGCAAACCTGGATGTTCTGTAGTTGTTGCCTTGGGTCTCCCACAGAACGCATTTCTGCATTCATTGACCCCCGGACCCCCACCCTGTATCTTCTGCCCAAGATACATTAGGCGGGCAAACCTGGATGTTCTGTAATTGTTGCCTTTGGGTCTCCCACAGAACGCATTTCTGCATTCATTGACCAGCACCTACAACCTTTCGTCCAGGCCCTTCCATCCTATGTCAGAGACACCCCCCACTTTTTAGAGCGTCTGTCAACAGTCCCTTCACCCCTACCAACAGATTACTTCCTGGTCACTATTGATGTATCATCACTCTACACCAACATCCCTCATGGCCAAGGCCTCAGTGCCACAGAGCATTACCTCGACAACTGCCCCCTGCACACCTTCCCTACCATTCATTTCCTTACTTCTTTGGCTCAATTCATCCTTACCAAAAATTTCTTTTCCTTCCAGTCTCAGGTTTACCATCAGATTCAAGGCACTGCTATGGGCACTCACATAGCACCTTCCTATGCCAACCTTTTCATGGGCAGACTAGAGGAATGTTTTCCTCAAAAGGTTACACGACAACCCACCGTGTGGATCAGGTATATAGATGACATATTTATGATCTGGACCCACGGTGAAAACCTACTTCTTGACTTCTTGTACTCACTGAATAACTTCTCCTCCTTAAACTTCACCTGGTCCTACTCTCAGACTGACATCACTTTTCTGGATGTAGATACCTATGTACAGAATGGTCACTTGCACACCTCTGTCCACATAAAACCGACTAACCTACAACAATATCTCAATTTTGATAGCTGCCATCCATATCATATAAAATGTTCCGTTCCATACAGCCTAGCCATTCGACGCAAACACATCTGCTCTGATCATGAGTCCTTTACTCTGTACACCAACAATCTGACCCAGGCACTCATAAACTTCAATTATCCTTCAGAACTAGTTCAAAAACAGCTATCAAGAGTCAGGAACTGTCTCCCACATCGACACAAACAACCTAAAGCCAACCAGAACCCTGTTTTTCTCACCAAGTTTTTCCCTGGCGTGGAATCGCTAAACCAAATTCTTCGTTTAGGCTATGACTTTTTTAGATCCTTTCCTGAAATGTGCCGCATTTTTCCCAGTATCCTTCCCACCACACCCCCGAGTCATCTTTAGGAGACCGCCTAATCTAATCCACTTACCACTAGCTATAGCAACCCAACTACTGGGTAAACCTACCCAATAATAGGTCATGCCACTTGTACAACCACCCATCTCATTTACCGGCTCACCTGCCTCCACTGTCCAAATTCCTACATTGGCCTGACCTCAAACTCATTATCCATCAGGATGAATGGTCACAGACAAACAGTTTACTCCCAAAACCTGGACCTCCCTGTTGCTCACCATGCCCGTACTCACAACACCCACGACCTTACCATAATAACTGCTTCACAGTCAGAGCCATTAGATTACTCCCAGACACTACCTCCCAATCTGAACTCCGCAGGTGGGAATTGGCATATCAACACATCCTGCAGACTAGACATCCCCCAGGCCTTAATTTCCATTAATATCTACCATCCTCACCCTATACACCCACCACTGGCCAGTACAATAGTTTCATATATTTTTCAAAAATTTTCAATTATATTTTTTATAACTATCATTTTTTTTCAACCATTTTAATCTTTCTTATACTCGCAGTTATATTATCGTTGCTCCCCCCACCACCTCCGATGGTCTATTGCGTTCTATGAGTGGCTGCGTCGAACACAAGTCTTGCGCAAGTCCAGCCACCTAAATATTGTATTTTCTTTGTTTCTGTGTTGTTTTGTGTTGCTGCTGCCCTCCTCTCTTCAACTTTGGTGAGTGCTGCGTGTTTTTTTCCCCTTTTTATTTTCCATGTAAATATTGCCTCGAGGCATTTCTTTCCTTTCATTGTTACCTATAATCTGCCATTTTAGTTGAATTTTCTAATTGAATTAACAGCAGCGTCTTGTGTTTTACCTGAGGGGGTAAGACTCCAACAAGTCACGTGTAGCCTTTGCCATGTTGCGTGCTGCAGCCTCTGCAGTAGATGCTAGCGTCCTGCGCAATCCAGGCAATGTGTGCCATCGGCGAGCTAGACTTGGCAGTGATGAATTCTCTAGACACTCTACTGAGCTGCCTGTCACAGAACTGCAAAAGTTGGCACACATCAATACGAAAGTCTAAGCTGCACTTGGCCAAAATGGTCATCTTAACAACCTTCCAAATAATGATATTTTGACAACTATCAGAAAGGATAAAATTTATTTTATGACAATATTATGTTTTAGAATTAACAGTTAATTTTGGTAGACCTGCAGCAGGGCTGAGCATAATCACACCTTTACCAACTGTGCTGTGTGAACAGAGGCTACTATGAAGAGAGCAATAACATTTGGAAAAACTACTGTTGTAAGATGCAAAATGTGCTGTGTAGATTAAGTCAGGATGTTGTTAGTGACAGTAAAGTTCAGTTTTCAATAGTATTTTATTAGCATGCATATGACTGAAAGTTTATTTCACATCTTAAAGAGCAACAGTTACAAGATTTAGCAATACACATGCAGTTAAACTTTTTTGCAACAATGTCTGTTAGTTCCTGTTAGCAATGTTTTATAGAAGAAGAACCATTTCAGTTATTTACACTGAAAAGAAATTTCCTGTACATTCTTTTCTCTTGTATTTTATTTTTTGTACCAAACTTTGCAAGTTTCCTTTTATCTAACAGCTAGTGCAGCCTGTCGCCAGACTAGGATAAGCAGTAAAGTAATGGGGTCACAATTGGCTCATTAGATATGTAAAGAAAATCTTATAAGTGATGGCATAGTTTCTAGAATTCATTAAAGCAATTATTAAATTTTCTGCAATAATTGGACAGAAATTTTTTTGAAACAATTAAAAAATTATTGATTTCCTTTTTGTAATTTTTAAAGTGATACTGAGAGTAATAATAGCAGGTTAAAGAACAATTGTAAAAGCTACATAATTTTCTGAATACAAAGATTTGTTTTGGGTTTTGTGAAATGATGTAACTAACAGTAATTAAGCGATAACAAAGAGGCAATGAAAATAAGGAAAACAACTAGAACCTGTCATTTACCAAAGATGAAGACAGGAGGGGCAGAACAAACACAGAAAACAAAAATCCTACAATTTAATTTAATTGCAATAGAGCATTAGCTCTGGTGGAAATTTCCCTTCCCATCTATTTTTCCCTTACCCACCTACTTTTGCTCACTGCCAATTTCAACTTTAAATTCTTTTGCCATTTTTGGTAGATTATTAATTATTTTAGTGAATAGCTTTACTGAAGACAAAGCTGCCTGTATGATGAATGACTTTGATTAAATATTGTGGGAATAGTTTGTCATTGAGAATAAGTTATAATTTGCCTCTATTTACCAAGCTGAATTTGCCAAATCAGCAAATGCTGTTAGTTCCTTGTATTCAGGTCTTTTTCAAAAGTTGTTGCAGTATGAACACATGATTAACAACCTTTCTAAAACACTTTTATCTTCAATCCTTATAGTTTTTGCGTTTATTTAAACATGATAATGTCATGAAGAAATGCTTGCTGGGGGTTCAAAAATTACTTGTAAACTTTGGGTGATTGTATCATGAATGATGATTTAGTTCTTTTAGATGCCCGCCAAACTACTGTAAAATCCCCTCAATAGTTAAAGGGTAGTAGAAAATTAAAAAGCTCACTCAGACAAAAGTTTATATACATGAAATGAAATGAAATTTGTACGAAATTTGGTACCAGTATGCTAAGGCATCGAAGCTATTGGATCCATTAATTTAGATTGCAGATCGATATTACTCACACTATCATTCACTGATGGCAATCTTTCATAAAATACCCCTAAATTGCATCACTGAACAGAAACAAAGTCCACTATTATTACTTTTACTAGAAAGCTCGTAACATCTTTAAATTTTCTATGTCCTTCCAAATTATTCTAAGTTCTTCATTCCACCTCTACTTGAAAATATTCACATTACACTGCCTATTGCAAAATCGAACTAAACGTCTCCAAAAATCACAAGTCATGAAGAGGAAGAAATACCCGACTAAACCCCGTTAGAAAAGTTAGACGTCCATAGTCAATGATTGCACCACTCGCTGGTGGGAAAAGTTAACATGGCAATGTGTCACACACATGTTGTAGCTCAAAGTTTGCCGGAAGTCATCTTCGTTGCTCGACACCAACGCCACCCAACGGAACACACTAGCTCATGATTAACTCCACGACTTGAGACAAAAGGCTAAAGACTCCGCAATACAAGACAAAAGGATAAAGACAGTCAGACAACCTGAGCACCTCAAATTATACTCTCCACCATATGCTAAATGTGATCTACCGCTTGACAAAAATAGTCTGAAAAAATTTAATTATAGTTGTTGTTCAAAAATTAATAGTGTGTAGCCTGACCCTTAAGGTTTGTTAAAAGTATGATGACTATAATTCTAAATTAACTCATTTTCTTGTAAATAATTAAAGTGTGCGGGCATAATGGTAATGGACTTCCTAAAAACGGTTAGAAAATTCCCGGGCTATTTCTTAATTTGGGCAATTTTAGAAATTCCTGCTAGATTAAAAATTATCGTGTTTAAATTAATGTCAATGTGTTCAGTGCTTGCTCCTGATTTCAAAAATGTAACTTTTATTATTATTGGTGGTGTATTGGAGAAGTTATCTGTTTTACAAAAATCTAGGCTTGAGACTACTTAGAAGCCATGTTAGAAAAATTTGGTTTCTAATTAATAAATATTAAAGTGCTGTTTATATCAAAAAGTGTTATTAGCTGAATTTTTCTTTTTAATTACGTGTTTTAAAAGTGGTTTTCTTTACGGAAGTGTTCTTGTTTAATCACAGTTTAGTTTCGAAATTACCACGTTTTTATTTACGACATTATTACTTGAAAATTGATTTAATATCTGTTCTACTGCCTGGAATGTTTTGAAACTTTAATATGTTATACTAGATTCTTTACTCTTTCGGGAAATTTACTTTTTAGTTCCAGAAATTATCGAAAACGTGTTTTTATTTAGTGTTGAAAATGCAAGTGTGTCTAATGAAGTGTTTAAAATTATGTTTACTTTATTTACACGGCCTGAAATACTGAATTTTAGTGAATTTAACTTTATTTCTGATTATTATTATTATAATAAAATTACTTTACTGCACCAAAAAATGTTGAGAATTAGGGGAATTATCACGTAACCAAAATCGACTGTTTACAAATTGGATAACTTTGGATAACACTGGCTCAGGTTAGTTTAAAGGTTATTTACTATTATAAATTGTTTATTTAGGGCTTATATTGTGTGCTGAGTGACTTTACTGTTTTTAAATCAGCTTATTTACTGAGTTAGGTTGCAGTATCGGCTTCTGCATGAAACATATATCTTATATCCTGTAATTGCAAGATGAAAAATTTTATGTTTACTGGAAAGCTTACTCCCTCCCTTATGCTCTAAAGCCAAGCAAACTGGAATTTACCCAAATTCTAAGGTGCTTACAATAACCAAAATGTTCCTAGAATCATTTGCAGAAAGATCTCTCTAACAGATAGCCGAAGAGCCAACGCGGTGCAACAAAGATTCCTCATCCATTTTGGGTCTTTTTCTTATAAGCAATCCTTATATTGTAGATACAGTTTGTATAGAAGATGGTATAAGTGATCACAAGGTGGTTGTGGTAACTTTAAAATCTAGTTTGAATTTGAAGAAAGACAAAGAAAAACTTGTATATTGCTTTGATAAAGCAAACGATGTGGGTATGGTTGATCACTTGGCGAAAAATTTTGAATCATACACGCTAAATATACAAATGTTGAGGAACATTGGTTTAATTTAAAAGAAATAGGTGATATGGACCAGTTTAAATAAATTTGTTCCTAAGAAGTTTATCAAGGCTAGTAAGAACTTTCCATGGTTCAATAGGGAAGTGAAACATTTCCTCAGGAGGTAAAGGCGTTTACATGCCACAATGAAGAAATTGGGGGACTCTTCTAATCATGTTAAATTAGTCCAGCTGTGAGCAGAAGTGCGTAAGGCAATGCGTGATGCATTTGAAGAATTCCAAGTTAGAAATTTATCCAAAGATTTGATTACTAATCAAAAAAGTTCTGGTGTATGTCAAAGTAATAAGAGACTCTCGTAAGATTATGATGTCACTGATTAAGGAAAATGGGGGATTATCAGAAACTAGCATAGAGAAAGCAGAAATTTTGAATAATATATTTAAAAAAAGCTTTCACAACAAAAAAAATCGGAGGAGATTCTAATATTTAACAATCATACCAACAAAATTTTGAAAGAACTTGTTCCTAATGTTGAGGGAATAACTAAACTGCTTACGAATGTAAAAACCAATAAGGCTCCCGGACCAGATGCTATTCCAACAAGATTCTACAGTAAGTATGCAAAAGAAATTGCGTCGTATTTGGTGAAATTATATAGTGCCTCCTTGGATCAAGGAAAAATACCAGCTGAATGGAAGACCACCATCGTAAGTCCAGTGTTTAAAAATGGGAATGTTAATGATCCTCAAAATTATAGGCCGATCTCATTTACCTCAATATTTTGCAGGATTTTAGAACACATCATCTATTCAAATGTCATGCAATTTTTAGTTGAAGGTGAGCTTTTAAATCAAAATCAACATGGATTCAAAAAACACCGATGCTGCAAAACACAACTTGCATGACTTGTACACAATTCATGACTTGTTTCATATTATAGATCAGCAATCCCACGCTGTCTTAGTTCTATTAGATTTTAAAAAAGCTTTTGACTCTGTGCCTCATACTAGGTTACTTAGGAAACTTCGTGGTTATGACATTTCTAGACAAATATGCGACTGGGTTGCAGACATTCCGAAAGACAAAACACAGTGTGTAGTTCTAGACGGTGAGCGTTCATCACTTACCAAAGTGAGGTCCAGGGTTCCCCCAGGAAGCGTGATAGGGCCTCTGTTGTTTCTCATATACATTAATGATTTGTGCGACATAATAAGGAAGATGAAAAGATTATTTGCCAGTGATGCTATTATTTATCTTGAAATCAAAACCCAGGATGACTGTGCTTTGTTACAAGATGATATTATGAAAATAACTGCCTGGTGTAAAGACTGGCAGTTGGAGTTAAATGCTAAAAAGTGCCAAGTCATGCATATAAGTTCTGAATATACAATTATTATTGGTACTGTCTTTAGAACAGTAGATTCCGCTAAATACTTTGGGGTAACAATTCGTAATAATTTGTTGTGGAATGAGCATATCGAGAACGTATTTGAGAAAGCAAATCATATGATCCGATTTCTTGGTCATAATTTAAAACAATGCACTCTGGAAGTTAAATTGATTGCATACAAGTCACTTAGAATATTGTTTTCTGTATGGAGTCCCCATCAAAAGGGGTTAATGGAGGCATTAGAGCAGGTCCAAAGAAGAGCCGCCCAATTCGTGACAGGTATATATAATTGGAGCGAAATAGTATGTGCGATGTTGAAGGAGTTGGGTTGGGAAGACCTAGAACACTGAAGGTGTTGCTCTTGACAGAAGCTAATTGAAAAATTCATAACTGATGTACTTTGGAACGACAGCAAACAAATATTGCTACCATCAACATTCATATCAAGGAATGACCACAAAAATAAGAGTCAGAAATGATTCTTTTCTGTACTCATTTTATCCATGAGCGATTAGGTAATGGAATAGAAAGGATTTAACGGGCGAGCAAACTTAAAATCCAACAGGAGTAGCTCTCGATAAATCACTCCGGCAATCCTATATATCCCTTCCAAACTACTACCCTTTCGGATAGGTGCAATGCACCCTCCACACTTTTAGCGAATCGTAGAGTAATAATAATAATAATAATAATAATCTCAGAAACTGAGCGACTTTTCTTTATGAGAAAGATTTTTATTCCATTCACCCCACATGGTGCATTTATCAGGGATTTTACTACAACTCTGTAAATAAAATTTTCCGACTATACGTGTTATACCTTAAATTGTTTGTAATTTTCTTTTCTATCTGTGGAAATGAATGCACAACTGGGGATTTGCATTAATGAATCTACCTTTTTCAAACTTTATTTTCTTATGATGTTTACTGGTTTTACTTTGCAAAAGTGCTTTAAAGTCAAGAAATTCATTATAGAAATGCTCTAATATGTGACTAGTAGGTTTTAACCCTTTAACTGCTACGGTTCGGCCGGCCGAGACCTCGCTGAGTGCGGCTTTGTTTACGCCTAAGCTGTTTACCTGCGCTGGAATGCCGCATTAGACCGGACCGCTGTGTGCTGAATACATCTGGAGCGTTGTGTGTGGAGTTCTTCTGCTGTCGCTCTGCGATTTGAAACCGCAGATACAAAATAAATACAGTTAATATAACATCTAAAGTTTTTTAAACCACTTCATAGTGAAAATATAGTGTGAATTGATTCTCGCGTATCTGTTGGTCTCATCAGCATTAGATATCATATGATATTCCGTTAGAAATATCAGGAAAAATGACAAACTGCTGGAATGTTAACGTAATCCACACTTGTGTCCTGCAGCTTAATCGACAAGCACATGCTGTCAAACACGTCACTAAAGCATTCTCTTTTTCCACACATTTCGCTCGAACAATCTGTAGCTTCAAACTCTGAAAAATGGTCATTTTCCACTAGCTGATGTACACAGCTTAGGAAAATTACATCGAGATCCTGTCGAAGGGTTATCACTGTCATCCATATTAAAGTGATTATGTTCACTGTCGCTTCTAGTAATAATCTCCATGATTTCTTCCGCGGTACAAACACGACGGCGTATTCGGGAGGACGATGGTTCAAATCCCCGTCTAGGCATCCAGATTTGGGTTTTCCATGGTTTCCCCAAATCACTCCAGGTGAATGCCGGGATGCTTCCTTCAAAAGGCCATAGCCGAATTCCTTACCATTCCTTGCCCCCCATTCTTTAACATCTCTAAAAACCTCGCTGTTAAGAGACGTTAAGCAGTTTAAAAAAAATAATGACTGTATGCCATTTTCTCAGCGAAAACTAAAAGGAAAAGAGCAACACAAATTAGATCGCAGCTGCCAATGCTCAAGGGCCGAATGAGGAAAACAACTAACCACCCTGGGTGGAAATATGGCTTCATAGCCAGGCCGCTAAGAGGCTAGCGTGTTAACACGTCTGGAGTACAGACAGGGCGGCGAGGCGGCGCGTGTATACACGTCTGGAGCAGAGACAGAGCAGCAAGGCGGCGCGTGTATACACGTCTGGAGCACCTGGGCGCAGTAGTAGCCACGCGCGTTAACGCGTCTACAGCAGTCAAAGGGTTAAACTTCTTTCAAGAGTATATTAGAGATATTATCGAAGATATTCTGACTAAATGATAGTTATTAACTTGGAATATATCTTATATCCAGCATTAAGTAGACTTATATTTATATAATCACTGCAGGTTCCAATTCTTGGTGTTTAACCTTAGAACTACATATCTACCCCAGGTAAACTTTGCACTATGTCAGTGACTTTATTGGCTGAAGATCTATACCATAATTTAGTTCAAGGTTCTAACAATAGGATGAGGTCACAAGACCCTTCAGTTTCTTGTTTACTGAATGGAGTGAAGACGTGAAGCTTGTGTGGGGTTGATATCAAACTCGGTTTGTAGTTCCCATTAGTGTATTGTGTAGGTAAGTTATTTTTCTCTTTTTTGTCAAAATAAATTTAATTCACGAATTATAACCTTATTTTACGAGGGCAGATCGGAAAGTAACGCACAATTATTATTTTCCTAAAAAGTTTAATATGTACCACAACCAAAAAAATCACAAATTAACTTACATCTTTGATCTAATTTTCTACATAGTCTCCAATTTTCTCAACACATTTCTCCCATCGTGGTACCAGTTTCAATATGCCCTGTTCATAGAAGTCCATTTGTTGATTTCACTTCCACATCTGTTGCAAAATGTTGGCCGGCCAGGAATTTCTTCACGAGACCAAACAGATGAAAGTCAGACAGTGCCAGGTCCGGACCGTAAGATGCATGCTGGAGCACCTCCCACCCAAAAGTGGTCAGTCTCTCACAAACAGGAGCAGCAACATGGGGACATGCATTGTCATGAAGAAGTTTGACATCATTAGCATTAATGTTGCGGCACGATGCAGCTTAACCAACGTTTTCATGGAGGCTGCAGCATTCATCCTGTATGTACTTATATATATTAACCATGGCATGTTCCATATCCCAAAGGTACTTCCCCAGAAGGGATCTTTGTAACAAGAGTAGTCAATAAATAATAGAATAAATAAAGGATCCACCATTCACTCTCTCCCATCAGAATTATTATATAACTGAAGTAATCTGTTAATTGAAATAAGGGAAAAAATAACTTAAGTAATATAAAGGAGGCATCATAAAGGACTAAAGCTGACCAAGTTTCACTTAGGTAACTTGTTGTTGTAAGGATGAAGGAAAAACCATATGAAATAAATGCCGAAAGTTAAAAAGTTTTGTTGAATTATGTTATTGATCTTCAAAAGTAGTGGGATGAATCACCCTGATGCTTATTTATAAGTTTACTCTAAATTCAGAAAGAATTTATCTATAATAAATATAATGGGTTTGAAGTTATGCGAAGAAATGATTTTTTAGGAGTGAATTGTGTGTTTGGCGTTAATAATACTTAGCTCATTTTTATTTTTTTAATCTTATTTGGGTATTGTGATGCTATTGTTATATGAAGTGCAAGATATTTCTTCTTCTGATTTTTATCTGTTCGGATATCGGCAACCGTCTTGGCTGTCTCTGCTAGTTGAGGCATGCATTAGCTCCTCAGTTGTCATGGAGGTCCAGGTTCTCAGATTTCTTCTCCTACCAGCACTTCTCATTCCTGGCATTTTCATCTGAAGAACAGACTGCATGTAAGCTACCTTACTATTCTGCAATTGCTTAAAACAGTCTGTTTACAGTAGAACAGGCATGGCTGAAAGACCCAATACCACAGCCTTAAAGCCAATTATGCAGCAAATTAAAGCCACAAAGTTAACTAAACAGTCAATACAGATTAGAAACCAACCTTAGATAGTAAAAATCAATACCTAAACAGCCGTAGTAGAGCAAAATCCATCACAGTAAATGCAATATTTTCTTACGGCATAATTTCACTAGAACACAACACTTTTCGATACCTTAAAGGTCTTTCATAATAATAAACAGCCTAAAGTCAGTAAATTTTGTTCTAAAGAAACCGTAGAAAGAGTTTAAAATCATTTAAAACATAAAAAGCCGGTAATATAATTTAGCACGTAAAATAGCACTATAAACTTCATGAAACCATGGGTTTGAAGCAATATTAGACGTCAGCTGATAGAGCTAGACTAACTTAAAGTCCTCTAGCACAACATATTTAAAGTTGTGGAGGTTTTATAAAGTTTGAATGTCATCTAAATATATATGATGAAACACGCCAGATGGTCATAGACACTTTAAAAATTACATGCTCGCCACGTAAAATCAGTGTAAGATCTTTGAATAATAAAATAGTAACCTCTAAACTGAATTCGATAAGCCTTTTTGAGTAACATGCAGTACTTTAATTATAATAATAGAAATAGTGAATTTTTGATTATGGCGGCTTCTGTTTTGAGTAAACCAGGAAGTGAATATTTCCAGAAAGTAATTACAAAGCAAACATAGCAACTACAGGTGAGATTAAACACTTTTTGAGTAGTTGAGAACATGGAGAATCATTTAAATATATATAGAATAATATCTCCACAGTTGGAAATTGGTTATGACATCACAGACAGCATGATTAAGTTTTTTTTTATATATAGATAAAGAAACTGGCCGCGTTCGGTTTTAAACAAAGGCTAATTTAATTAGAAACCATCTGAAACTGATATGAACTTGCTATCACCTAAATTGGTAGAGTTATTAGGATTTGCGTCACATTTTTTAATGTCACTTAAACTTACTGTTTATGGTGAATCCGTTAAACCCACAGAAAACTTTATAAGGATATAAAAAGTCACAAAAGCTACTCCAATCAATAATAATCTATTAACGGTAAAACCATATTTTAATCTGTAATATAGTATTGTTCTTGCTACTTTAGAATTTGTTTGGAAGGTACTTGAGTTTTTGGAAAAAGCATGTTTGGAAAGTGTGGTGCCTGTCGCAGGATCATGAAGAATGGTATGTGGTGCAGTGGGTGTAAGAAGTAGTTTCAGTTTCATAAGGGATGCAGTAGAGAGGGAATGCGGGAAATAAATGAGGCTCTCCCATAGTTTTTTCCAGTTTGCATTAGGGATGAAAGGATCAGGGAGATGG
>JARYHS010011408.1:39245531-39279738 GCA_031002005.1 Vandiemenella viatica
ACGTAGATAAAGTTTTTACAGTTTGTATTGTCGACAGCTCATGTAAAAAACTGATAGTATTGATATTGTATTATTTGTGTTCAAAAAATAACATTACGGGGAAGAAGCATCACTTAACTGAATGCATTCTGGAACTTCAGAAACGTAAATGCTGAAGGTGGCCGAGAGACTGCGTGTATCATAGATAAGTGCAAGTGCTTTTCCAACATTTATCTTATATGTTTTTTACTTGCGAACTTTTCAGCTCTAATCTTCTGTGTCATGGCTGACGACCATAAACGACGAAGTTATTAATTAATCGGTAGTTACTTCAGACTCAGTAATATAATTAGTATGAAATAGTACAAAGTAATCAGAACCGCAGAGAAATTTTTCATATCGTTTATCAAGGAGGATAGATGTTGGACTAGCCAACGATTTGTTCCTTATTTTAAACAATGACGTTGGAATGTGGCCAGAGCTTTAAATTTTTGTGTACTGACCAATGTTTCCCAAAACTTTTGAGCAGAACAGCTTAATTTTTAAGATGGATGGGCCCCCCTTTATGGTACCAAATCGATTACACAGTTCCTACACTTAAGTGCCTTGAAGCCAACCAGATATAGTTTTTTCCCTAGAATTTTAGGTTTTAATGGCCTCCTTACAGCAATGCTTTATTGTCTTATCTTATTTCACAGTCTGCATGGCCGAACACTTTACATTCGGTCATAGTCATGATTTCTGTTTTGAAGTAGCCACATTGCGTATCAGTTTGTGTTAGGGCGCTAATGATTCCCTACCTCAACGCACTCTAAAGCCACGACGACGTCAACAAAACATCAAGTAACACCTTCATCTGGAATTCTTCCCAATACTATAAAACTTCTGCTAGTGATAGCAGGAGTATACAGTGGTGCTAAAAGGAAGGTGTGTTTCACCGACTTGATTTTATTCTTTTTTGATTTCAGAAAATTAATGTAGGTGTTGTTGTTTTAGAAGTCTAATTTAATAACTAGCAAGTAGAGGAGCTGGAAATTTTTAGAGTATATCAGGGAGTATATCAGCGAGGTACATTATGAAGGACCCTGCGATCTGGAGACGAACCGTAGATAGATAGCATTGTTGCTGGAGGGACAGCAGTACTGGATTGTTACCGCTAAGGAGGTTCTCGAGTAGAGAGGGCACACAGAACGGAGATACGCACCTAAGTGGGCCACGCATTCTTCCCTTAAGAATGGATGAAAACTCGAGGTACCACAGAATGTAATTTAGGGCTTACAAGAGCAGTAGAAGGTTGTAGAAGAGTTCAAGTATTTGGGAAGTGTGGCTGAAGAGAATGAGAGAAACAGAAAAGAAAGATGCAGAAGAGCAAGGAACTCCTCAAGTATGTCAGTGGACTGATTTGGAACTAGCAAACATAAAAATGTATGAGTGTGCAGGCTTTCTCGTCGTTTTATGGATGAAATGTTCTCGAGAAACTAGGAGAGTGAGAACTTGCATAGCACGACCTTTCTGTGGTCATATTCTCTGCCGCCATTGCCAACTGATGGTGGCAGAGAATATGACCACCGAAACGTCGCGATATAGGGCCTACAAACGTTCTCATCGCCTAGTTTCCCGAGAACATTTCATCTATTCTAGAAATGGAAAAGAGTTATTTATAGACTTCATATATGCTAATATTGACGAACTGTTACGAAGGATGGGCGAGGAAAGAAATTAATCAAGATTAAATTTCAGATAAGTATGTCTGTATCACATAGACTGAATAATTTGAAAAATGAGAATGTAGGGAAAGGTGTAAATGATTAACTGTTCAGATTCCGGTGATATGGACACATCTAGTACGCTGAGGAACCTGAGCAATTTGAAATTCGAATTCAGTAGATATCGAGGGCCATAGAGAAACGGCTGATAATGGAAAGTAGAAAAAAGTTTGCACAAAAGACGAATGACCTGTGGAAGATGAGAGACGCTGGTCAGAGTGGGGGGGGGGGGGGGGACTACTACTACTACTACTACTACTTCTACTACTACTTTTACTAACTGGAACAGATTATGAAAAAGTAGTGTTTTTACTTTTTTTATAAAAAAAACAACAACAAAAAAACATTTCTATCTTCTCTAAAGGCTATAAGCGCTACTGAATTGAAGTGTGGTTTCCAACAGTGTGCGAACTGTTTATGGTTTATGACAATGTTTCAGATTTCTGATTGAGGAAACTATATTTTTGAGACGTTCCACCATGTACGGTCGCGACAACTTCTGAAACCAAAAACTAAACCATTCCTGCTGCACCCCTGCAAACTGACTCACTTTTTTTTTTATTTTTTTACTTATGCCTTTACGCCTCGTTGACGTCGAGGTCAATAGAGGCGGGAGGGGACTGGGGACAAAGAACTGGAAGGAATTTGAACATGGCCTTTTTGAAAGAAACATCCCTGCATTCGCCCGGAGTGATTTGGGGAAACCATGGGAAACCAAATCTGGATGCCCGGACGGGGATTCGAGCCGGCGTCCTCCGAATGCGAGAACAGAGCGTTGCCATCACCCACCACTCTCGGTGACTCACTCGTGTTTATCAGAATCTCGATTTTAAATTTGCTTACTCACACTTTACTGTCTCCCACGTCTGATCATGCCGGAAACTGTCTCGGTGTAACACGTCGCCTTCAATGCGATCTTACTAGAGGTATATACAGGTCAGAACAGCTAATGTCGGGGAGATCGAAATCACATGTTGATGGTATCTGTAGGAGAAGTCTACTGAATTCGTCCTGTTGTCTGAGCGACGCTGGTTTGAGTCCTGTCTCTGTCTCCGACTTGTGTCACGGTGTTAATTATGGTTTGTGCCAGTTTTATGATACTTTTGTTTTACTACAGTGATATATTCTTCTAACTAAATTAGAATAAACACAATGCTGGTGTAAGTAAAAACAAAGGAACTCCGCTTGTGGCCTAAATTGACACATCGCGTGTTTAGGTCGGAATAATGTGTATTTCGAATGTCATAAATCAGTAAAATGAGCTCTACCCTTTTTCTGATTTATAAACATCTGTGGTCAAATGATAAGCTCTTTACCTTTGTCAACATCAATCATTCAGGAGAAAAAAACTGCTGACGGAGGAATTTTCCTTCCTTGTCTTGCCTTGTTTATTACTTTCTAGAATATTATGCGGCCTTTGAACTCTGAATGGTTGAGTATGATTTACCTTTGAAATTTGTTTGCAATTCTCGGACTAGTTTTAATATTAATAATTGAAACTGCAATGAAGTTTATATTTTCAGGTTTCCTGCAAAAATTTCTGAAAACTTATAATTTACGCAAAAACGGTAAATAATTATGATATTAATCGGAACTCTTAAAATCGGTAAGGACACATACCATCACACTAGTTTTAACGCTATTCAAAAATGACGGTATCTCCTATGGTGGTTGTAGAAATTTTTTTCTAGATAAGCTTTTATGGAAAAACGAGTAACTATCATTTTTACTTATGTTTTTCGTTAAATAGTTGGATTCTCGGAGTATTTGGCTAGATTTTTTTAATAAATGCATTTTACTTTAAATGGCGAAAAGTATAATTTCAGAAACGAAAAACTGTTATATGTTTGATTGCTATATTTCGCGATTACGTACGTTCCGTGTAAACTTTCTCTGAGTTTTTAATTCATTATTTCTAATCGTAATGTAAAAAAAAAAAAAAAAAAAAAAAAAAAAAAAAAAAAAACCTCACGTTATTTTGTCACTTGGTTCCAGTAACAGCTAACAGCTGCAGATAATACAGCGTAAACCATGAATATTCTTCTCCTTACATGAAGTTCTGTTTCTAGTCGTCGTAAATAAGCAAAATAAACAAAAAGAAACACATCAGAATGTCTAACAGCAATTTTTTAAATCTCTGCCTCGCATTAAAATTTCCTATCGAGACTCGCTGAAGGTTGCCTACCTATTAAGGTGAACGCAGTCTTCAGACAACGCATTTTATTAAAGAGGTTCGGTCCAGAGATAATATATAGGTTCAGTCGATTGAAATTGTAATTCTTCAAGTGTTAAAGCATATATTTTCGTATTAGTTGAGAGACCGTGACCATGTTTTGGATACACTTTGCATAATTTGAAGAATGTATGTTGAGTTTAAATGGAGATAGAATGCGTAAAGACAGAGATTTAGCGCGTATGTAGTCTGGTAACTACACTGCGTGACAATAAATAAATAAAATGAAAAGCACCCAGAAGGGGAGGGTGAAAGAAACGTGACGTCACGGATTGAGAGGGTATGTGGTGTTGTTTCAGTGGTTACAAAATCGAGTCAAATTCACTCATACTTGGCAGTATGAGCCCACTTATCAGCATAACGTTGCACCCCCACTGGCACGGATGCATGCATGCACTAATTCGGTTGGAAATGGTATATCATAAAACCGTTGTATTCTGTCCTGACGCAGGCTGGTCCTCGACATCTTGGATGTTGGACACTAGGACTGAGCTGGTCCCACACGTGTTCTATGGGGGACCGATCTGAGGATCTTGCAGGACGGAAGTACCTCAACATCACGCAGAGACGTTCATAGTACATGTTCCCAATATGCGCGCCTCCCGCGTGGACGGTATTCTGTCTGAGTGGTGTAGACGTGTGTAAAGATTGTTACCACATATTATTATTTCTCTTAATTTCTTACAATTTTGTATGTCATTTCCTTTTACAATACTGCCTGGACGCCTTGGAAGAAGTACTTCCAAACATTTACTTAAACAATCCACATTTACAGACACAATTATTTCCATGAGAATTATAATCATCCACAAAAAAGAGATAACATTACTTTTTAGGCATACATTATTATTAACATTAGAAAAACAAGCGAAGGTAATATGCATCTTTCAAAACAAATTAAAATATACATATTATTCACATAGAAAATATTGATTAAAGGAACAATGATATTGCAGACCATATACATAATTGCAGCTAGCTCAGTTAACAGTCGGAGAGCACGAGTTCTTTCTATGTGACGTGAGTCACGGGTATCGCTTACGGTTTCCTAAATACATCTCATTCTGACTTTGTTTGTTTTACCACGTGATTACAGTTTTCGATGGGAAGTGTAGCATCGTACGCGGATCTTCTCCTGAAGTTTCTGCACCTCACTCACACAAATTTGGTACTCGAGCCAAAGTATTAAACAAATTAGACCAACACTCGTTATGCACAAACACTCAATTGACGAAAGTTCCACTTCCCCTAAAGCAACAACAAGAGGCGGAGTTTGTCCAGGTTTTCAGATGAAAATGTAAACAGCAACTTGTCTTAGTTTTGTAATATGACGCGTCTCGCCAACTAAATTTATATGTATTATTCAGATTATTATTATTATTATTATTATCAAATAGTTTGGTATTTAGATCTTGGGCGATACAGATTGTTAAATTAATATTCAAGGTTTCTCGGGTATGGGGAGACAATGCATCAACCATCGAATATATTCAAATATGGTGCATATAACTGTGGCACGAAAACGGATAATTCAGAGTGCAGCATCGGGAGACGTCGCCCAGGAAGTCCCTTTAGGGCAGCTCACCACACTGTCACCAGAGGCAGACAAAAGGCGGGATGGGGCAACCTTCCAGCCTCTCCTCCAAAAGGCCCGTTAAGGTCGCTGTACCACGGGGCTGTAGCTACGTGGTGGAACATAACCACCTGCCGAACGTTTCCTAGCCACGACAGAAGCGCGAATGAAATAAGTGTTAGGAGACACGTGATTTCAGCGACCACGCCTTCTACCAATAATAATGAAATCACGAGGCATATGATTTAAAAATGTGGGTTTTTCTCTCTCCATGGGTGTCTTCATCGACAACGGAGGTAGGGCAAGAATTTACGAACCTGCAAGAAGGGACTTGATCGCAGAACGTGACACGGAGAGGATCTGGCTCGCCTACGCTTGAGGTGCTGATGGAAGACCACCTCTGACTGCGTGCGGTACACGTCGCTGATCATCACATCTACGGTAAAGTGTTACCCATCGAGGCCTGCACCTGTTTCATTAGACTGTTTAATGAACCCGTAAGCGCTCTGGGGACAAGAGGTCTCGGCTCTTTGCACTTTGGTTAAACTGAGCTAGGCGGACATTTGTCACAGCCTATTCTTGTTTCTGAAGGCACCTTGCACTTCAAATGTTGTTTACCAATTTTGGATGGTAATTGTTCCCACTCCTATGGCGCCCGATCTATATAATTTTGATTGTTTAAGAACACGTTTTATAGTGCGTGTTTGACTAACCATATGTTCAATTTTAAGGTTGTCCATTGAGTAAAGTCAAAGGCAACGATAATATGTTTTTGTTTTTTTCTTTAACGGCTTATTGTAAACCTGGGCCTTGCATGATACTGATTTTTAACATGTTTATAATAAAGATAAATGTGCCCAGAGGTGTATACGCCATAAGACACAATAAATTCTGACGTTTATTTACCCGTAATCCCGCAAAATATTGAGATTCTTGCCCATAAAAATTTACATTCATGCATGTCAATGGAATTAATTTTAATAACAAAAGTAGTGAGAAACAACCACCCGCTACGGTTTATAACAAATAAACATTGTGTTTTCATTCGCCCTCCCACACATCTGTCGGAGCGTCCTTGTCGCACTGTTCGCGCACATGCTGTCCCTACGCGGACCGTTACTCCTTTGTCCAATGCACACCTGCACCGCCCAGCATGAAAGGGTGGCGTGATCTTGAGCCTTCCACTAGGATCGTGTACCTGAGATAAAGGCAGCACTTGGTGCAATGAAATTATCCATGTGGCTCTCTTAGTTATGTTTTATTAATAAATATGAAGCGTCCCAAACAGAGGACCGTCGCATGTACTATGTATCCTTCACCTCTTAGAGTTGAAACCTTCATTCTGACATGACATACATAGTGAGTTTCCTGTGATATCTCATAGTTAGTACTGAGAAGTAGGAATTTACCATTTTAATAATAAAATTTTGCCGGGGTGGGGCATAGGAACTTTTCTATTGACGAACTTGGATGGCGTGGTAAAATAAAGTGTGGGAGCCCCTAGTTTATAGAGAATCGTGCCGTGTGTGGGCAAGCAATGACCTGTTGAAACATGACACCATGATACTGTCACATGAGAAGTAACATATGAGAATGCGGGATGTCCTTGACGTATCCTCAGCCAGTATCAGCCGTGACCTGGAGTCATACCCGATGTCTCCAAGCACCATGACTCTCCACCATACTCGCCGACGATAGTCATCCGAAGGTAGTGACAGGAGCGGATTCATCTCTGAAAAACAAAGTGACGCCAGTTTTGTGTTCATTTACAGACTGTTTGTTTTTCCCTTATGGCTATACAGCCGGTAGGACCGTCGAAGTCATTAGAGGCAGAGAAAGGACTTGCTGGGAAAAGAACTGTAGGAATTAGGCGTGGCCTTTCGAAGGATCAATACCGGCATTTCGGACTGCAGTGGTTTCGGGAAGACATGGAAATTCAAATCTGGATGGCCGGATTGGGATTCCAAAGTCATGCGTTACCGAATGCGTCGCCAGAGTGTTATCGCTCACTTATCACCCTCGGTAGATCTCAGGCCATAATAACAATAATAATAATTTGATAAGGCATTTTTGGCCGGGATATCCCCGAAGGGTTCGACCGCAGATTGACAGAGTTTCGATTTTGCCGCATATGGGCCTTTGTCTCGGCTACCTTAATCTACCCCGATAATCGTACCAGGTAAATGGGACCTACAGTTTAAGCCAGAATCCGATCCACGGCAGCTCTCTGGTACACTTCACATTACACAGCAAGCTGTACCAGAGATGAAGATCGGATCAAGCGCATTTCAGAGTCCCCGCCGAGACAGGGATTCGAACTTGGAACCTTTCGATCTCCAGACCGTTCATCTCAGGCGACTGGTATATATTATGATCCGCATAAGAGAATTATTTGTAAATAAATGGCGCTGGTAGACATAGAAACACTTTTAAGTTTGCGGAGTAGTCTACGAGAACATTTTCTTGTTATGACACCGATCCTGTTGGGGCGAGTGGTAGCGCTAGGGTCCAGCATATGGAAGGACATGGGTTCAAAACCACCTTCCGCCATCCGAAAATCACTCCAGGCGAATGCCGGGAAGAGTTCTTCAAAAGGCTGTAGCCGAGTTCCTTCAAGTTATTTGCGGGTCAGTCCTCTCCCTCTAATTACCACGATGTCGACAAGGCGTAAATTCATAAGTAAAAACAGACTGTATGGAACCATCAGCTGTAGACTTACTGGGTATCGAGAGGGTCTTGAAGTAAATAAAATGTCGTATTAGCACCAACCAAAAATACGTTAATTTCATTAGTGAAATAGTCTGAGTGTGTGTTAGAACGCGATATATCCTCGCCATCAGAGTTTGCATTGCACAAGCTGTTTTGACAGTGATGGATGACTTAGCGGTAATATCAGTTACCAGCGCAAGCAGACGTCGTGGTCGCTCATAGTCGTTTTATTGGTGTTATCAGTTGGATCCACCAAATTGACGGAGGACGGCTTAGAAATTCTAAATAGATTATGAAGTCACTAAACGAACGTCAGGAGATTTCTGTAGTCAAAACGGCAAAAATTTAACCGTTATTATGACATCGGGTCCTTCGGTCTGTCATTCGGGAGGAAGCGGGTTCGAATCCCCGTCCGGGCATCCAGATTTGGTTTTTCCATGGTTTCCCCCATATCACTCCAGGCGAATGTCGGGATGTTTCATTCAAAAGGCCATGGCAGAATTCCTTCCCGTTCCTTGTCCCCAGTCCCATCCCGCCTCTAATGACCTTAGCCGTCGACGAGGCGTAAAGCAATAAGAACCACCTTCTGTCCAGCCAGCGTTGCTTGCAAAACAAAACCGTAGAAAAACATTTAATAAGGTACTTCCACAACAAACAGAGGGAGGAAGGCATAAACAGTTTTTCTTTCGCGTCGGCAATCGACTGTATTATTGAACAAGTATTCAGAGCTGAACCAGTCACGTTTTTGGATAGTTTAGTTTGTATTTCAAGAGATACAATCTACCATCTCTACGTCGATGAGGTGTACAGTCATGAGGAAAATAAAGAAGGCCTTTCATCAATTTTAAGCTTCGGGTAACAATGAACTAACTTTGATTCGGTAGTGTATTGAGACGTTGGTGATACTGAAGGTTGACTCACATCACTGAACAACAGTAAAAAAAGGAGGATTGTAATTAAGTATAATTCAAAAATGCAGGTAATACTTAGCGCAAAATCTCACGTGTGGCTCGATGAATTCTTTTTGTATCTGCCTCCGAACGCCACCGTTGTCATTTGACCCTGTCATAGGTAGCTGCTTCTCCATGTATGCTGGCTTTAAACTCTCATGTTTCGAAGTGAAAAATGTTTCACCGTCATATGAGCATCCCTTTTCAACATATTAGGGGGCATCCATTAAATACGTGAGCTCAAATAGGAGAGGGGGGGGGGTTGACGGAAACCTCACGTGAACTTTAATTTCAAATTGCGGCCCTTCAGACAACAGTAGAGCTAAAAAAGAAACGTCTCCAAAATTACGAGGGCGATCTGACGCTAGGGGATGGTGTCCCCACCAGTAGAGGGGGAGAGAGGAGTTCGGATTTAGGAAAAAAAGCACCGCACGTAATTAATTGACGCCCCCTTACAACGTTTATCATCGGCTAGGCTGGTGTGGCAAGTTTGCTAATCTTGGTATCTCGGGCGCTGGAAACATGAGAAGTGTGCAATAATTTTGAAGCAAGTCTTGTTTGCGTTTCATCTCTGGTTTGAGAGACACACTTGGAACATTTATGTATATCCTCTAGCCACTGAACTAAACGCTTACAGCTCTGAACACGGCAGTCGGGAATTCAGAGCTAAAGCTGTCTGAAAACTCAGTCTCGGGTCAGTCGACAGCGGTCGGTCGCCACCGCCTACGCGAGTGGGTTGAAAGGGCGCAGGCGGTAGCCTCGGGGAATTACTGCGCTGTCCACTAGCAAGTACAGCTGATCAGAGGGAACTCCAGCTTAGTCTCAATCACTCCACTAGTTCTGGCTCGCAATTCACAGGGTTGAAACTTGTGCACCATCTCTCCTCTTATGATAGTAGTACAGTAGATAATTCTCTACAAACGATTGCCATCAGTATATAATCTAAGAGGTGTATTTTAATATTATCTTTAATTAATATGCTACTATTTGCTGATGACACTGTTCCGTTAGAAGAACAGGCTGAAGATATTTAGAACTTACTGAATGGCATGAACAAAATACTGAAGGAAGATTTTGAACTAGATATAAATTAAAGTAAGACAAATGTGACGAAATGTAGCATAAATGACAACAGCAATAGTAGATTAAATATAAAAATAGAATCGAATCAATAAAAGAAGTAAGTGAATTCAGTTTCTTAGGAACTGAAATCACCACTAATGGCTGAAGCAGGAATGATGTTGAAAGCACAATAGCGCTAGCGGAAAGAATCTTCTTGAAAAAGAGATATATTTTAGTTTAAAATATTGATATAGGACTAAGAAAGAACTTTTTGAAATTCTAAGTGTGGAGCGCAGCACTTTATGGTAGTGAATCATGGACCTTAGGAAAAACAGAAAGAAAGAAAATTGAAGATTTTGAAATGTGTTGCTAGAGAACGATGTTGTAAATTAAGTGTGCCGACAAATTACGAAATTCCTGCAAGACACCGAAATGAAGATTTCAAGTCCCCAACACGCTGTAAAATGTCAAGAACAAACATATGGTAATGTTGAATTTGGCTAAATGGTTTCAGACCAAAGGCCAAATAAAAAATAAAAAAATAAAAAAACAACGAAATGAGCGTGTTTTGGAGATGATGAATGAGGAAAGAAGTTTGTAGAAGAGTCTAACAGAAAGAAGAGATAGTATGGTCGGTCATATTGTGAGACACGCAGCATTAATGAATTTGTTAGCAGAGGGAACAGTCGAAGGTAAGAACCGTAGAGGTAGACAAAGATTAGAATATATGAAGCAGATATCTGCGAACGTAGATTATAAGGTCTACTTTGAGATTAAGAAGTTAGTGCAAGTTAGGAAGGCATGTAGGATTCGATAAAAATCAGTCGAGAGACTGATGACAGCAAAATGATAATAATAATAATATTAATTAGGTAAAAACTATTGAAGTGGATGAGAAAGTGATTTTCTGGGTAGAAGAATTACTGAAAGGTAGAAAACAAAAAGTTAGGGTAAGTAATACAGTATCAAAAATTAAGTGAAATTAAAAATGTGAGTGCCACAGAGTAGCGTATTGGGACCATTGATATTCGTTATTCTAATAATTGTGTTGATTGTTTATTATCAGAAATTAGATTGTTTGCAGATGACATAATGCTATATAAAAGGATCAAAACGGTAGAAGACTGTAAAAAACTCCAGGGTGATCTGGACAGAATATCTAGTTGGGCTGGTAAACATGGAATGAAGATAAATGCAAAGAAGAGTCAGCTTATTAGATACACAAATAAAAAACAGCGTTATGATTATAAGGTGGGGAAGACTTGAAATGTAAATATCTTGGCATTACATTTGATAACAAGCTCAACTGGGCAAAAAACATTGGTCGGGTAGTAGAAAAATGTTTCAAAATCCTTCACTTGTCGGAGAGAGTGATGAGGGGATCGTACGAGAGAAGTGAAGGAATTGGGTTACAAAACTTTGGTCAGACCATTGCTCGAATATGATAGTGTAGTATGGGACCCTCATTTTACGTATCAAATACAGGAGTTGGAGAAGTTGCAAAGAAGGGCTGCTAGATTTGTTTCTGGAAATTATCGCAGAATGCAATCAGTGACAGATATGATAAAGGAGCTGGAATGGGATTCATTGCAAGACAGGAGGAGGATGAGGAGGGTCATGGGAGTGTACAGGGCGAATACTGGTGATGAGGCCCTAACTTTTTGTTTTCTACCTTTCAATAATTCTTCTACCCAGAAAAGTAATGCATAGAAGTGAAGAGATGACCATGACCACAAGCTGGCACTCGATTTCAGGCATGAGGGTGTGGGAAGATTTTCTTTCGTATGTAAGGGGGTCAGGAAATGGAATTAGTTACCAAGAGAATTGACGAATAATTTACCAAATACGGTGAATCAATTTCAAGATTAAATTTGTGGAGGACAAAAGTAGGGGGGCACAGGGAGGGGGTGTAAGGGAATCGCCACCGGAGTGTGTGCTGCATCGCAATCAAGCTAAATTAAAACTGTCATGATCCGTTTTGGGTTATACGCCTCGTTGACGTCGTGGTGGAACACAATTGACGGGAAGGAATTCGGCCATGGCTTTTTGAGGGAACCATCCCGACGTTCACCCGAAGTGACTTTTGGAAACAATGGAAAACCAAAAGAGATTTTCCGGGTAGGAAATGTCGTTTAACAAAACGCGCTACTAATGGGGATTTTCTCTATACAGTCTTATCAACGTTTTTCCTTATGTTACCTGTGGTTTTCTTGTGCTATTGTTTTGAAGATATTGTGATTTATTTCATTGTTATGGTTTGTCTGCAGAGTTTCATCGCTAGTTTTTGTTGTTAAATTTGTTTCATTTCAACTAGCCAATAAATGCAAGTCCTTGAGGAACATTTCTTAATATTGTGTTTTAGAATTGGGGATCTGTGACACCTTTTACGAGTGCACGACAGATGGAATTTAAATATTTTCGGAGAAGTTCAGACAACTGGGGAACAAATATTAAGGGGAGACGGTGGCAGTTTTGCACTGATTTATTGGTAAATCTAAATCTCTCTTATTTCGAGTTCAATCTCATTGAAATTTTGCACACTTGTGCATAGGGTTCCCATATGCTTTAAATAATTTTTTCAGAATTTTTAATAAAATATTAATGCTGTCAGAGTAATTTGAATTTTTTATTACATTATTTTTTGAGGTACACTTTTTTATTATTTCCATTCAAAATTATTAAACTTTCTGAATAGCAGATTAATCTACACTAATAAATGTACAATTAAGTGCAGTATCTTTTTGATAAATTATTTCAATTATTTTCTGTGATATTTTGCATTTGAGGGTTTTCTTACAGCCAAATTTTACACATATTATTAACCATAAAACTTGTTAAAATGGATTGATTAAAACTTTGTTCCACTTAAATGTTTATTCCACTTGGAAGAATGGGTGTGCCAAATTTCATATAAATCCTTCCAATAGTTTCTGATATATGTGTTCCTGAGAGAAGAAAAATTTAAAGTTGCAGAAAAATCAATTTAAATTTTACATGAAAACTTTTTTCCATCGACCACCAAACTGACTTTTCATTCACAAACAGAGCACTTGCAATCTTTCCTAAGGGCTTCTACTGCCAATTCCGGATACACAATTCTAAAAACCTGTGTTTCTGTCATGTTTTGCTTCTTCTGACACAATATCTTTCCAAAGTTTTACTTTGGATGCACTTGAAGACAAGCTAATGTTTACATCTACAGGCCCAGACCTAACCTCAACATCAATTTTTCTCCTTATATTGGAAATATAGGACTTACTGTATTTTTTTAATACTTTAACCGTCCTAGGCTTTGTAAAACCGTATCAATATATCCAATATTGGCACAAGGAATCACTCAATAAATCCAATTTCACACAAATTATACTATACAGCACAAACATTGTTTACGAAACTTCACAACCTTTTATACAACACTGCTTGGATCATAAAATGGCTCCATAGCCTTCTATACATCACTGCTGTTCAGTATAAAATAAAAATCTCAGCCTTCTAAAGCTATATATCCACGTTACACAGAAAAAAAATAAGCAAGACAATTGTTTCTCCGCTGGAGACCTTAAAAAATGGGCGTGGCACATTATACTGTTTACGGTTTTAATTTTTTTATACCATTTGTAGTTGGAATTTCAAAGAAAAAATTTGTGATAATAATCCTAACAATATTTCCTTTAAAATAAGCAAATAAAAAAAAATTGATTTTCTTTCATGATTTCTGCCACCGTCTCCCCTTAAGTTTTGTAACAAGATAAAGAAAATTTTCAGATGAGCCAATCAAGTTCGGCTCTTATTTTATATGGACTTCTTGCAATGTTTAAAGAGATCATAAATAAAAGGGGAAGATTCATTTTTAGGTTGAAATAAAAATGTTTTTTAGTGTCATTAAGTGCAAGTTCCTGTGACGCTAATTATGAACAGCTTATTTATTTATTTATAATGATCCCTGCCATTGTTGGCGCAGTAGCAAGCCCGCAGGATGACTGGAAATCCCGCTTGGAGTGTAACTGTTCCTACTCCAGGGACAAATCAGCTAAATCGATAGCAGTTTGATAATTGCGACAGTCATTAGAGTGGTCGTATACTATACGCCCAGACTAATCTACGCCGCGTTCTGAAACTGAGCAAAAAAGCGGAAGATATACTCTAGAAGCAAATTCCGGCAACATAAAATTTCTGCGTGCATCGTGCTTAGCTAGGGAGATAACAGCAATAAAGATACGAAAATCGGAAAACGTATAAATACTCGCAGTTCCACGTTTCGTTTTAGGCGAGAGCTGTATGAACATTGTTTTCTGGAAGCTCTCCAACAGTTATACTGCCCAAAGCCTCCAGCCATGTTCATTTGTATATAGTGACACTCTGAAAGTTTCACGGGTATATACTACGCTTCTAACGAATATTCGGCAACTATTCGGTATTCGGCTACTTTTATCCTATTCGCCCGAATGCCGAATATGATGCAGGTACTGTCCTGCCGAATACCGAATACTTTGGATTTTTTCTTGTTGAATAATTGCCTTGAATAAAACGATTGATCTATTATATGATAATGTATTTTACTTACAAAAATAATAATGCTTAATCAACTTCCACAATGTCAAATCAAAACTAATTTTTTTTAAAAATATCTATTCACTTGAATCATCATAATTGAAATTTAGTAGTGTAAGATTGTGATGCAGAAATACTAATTTTTCTTCATTGTTAGGCAGTAATTTACTCCTTTCCTTTTTGTAGACAAACCCAGCTTCAGAGAAAAGCCGCTCCGAACAAACACTGCTTCCTGGCGCGGACAAATATTTTGCTGCAAGCTTTGTCAAACACGGAAATTTAACTCTTTTTTCGCTTGCTATCAAGTGCTTGGATTATTATGACATGATATATTCTTAAAATTATATAAACATCATTTTCACTTGCAACTGCATTTTTTTTTTTTTTTTTTTTTTTTTTTTTTTTTTTTTTTTTTCCCTGTATTGGTCGTACTTTTCCCTGTAACAATCCCTTCGAAGCAATAGATAAAAGAGGGGTGAGTACTCTTTGACTTTTAACCGACTCTTCTATCCTCATCCTCTTGGACTGAATAGGGGACGAATTCGCGCTGCCGTAGCTGTTTGTTTCACAGAACGTCTTTAAGCCATCGATCAAAATATATATTGCCTTTTTCTCTTCGCTGTTGACTAGTGAAAACGTGGGTCTAAAGCGGTTGCCAACAAATAATTTTTACTTATGGTAATGCCTTCAAATAGTCCGTTCAACCCTTGTTGCATGACAATTCTCACTTGACTTAACTTGGGTGTTAGCTCTGATGTGTTCGTTTTATCGCAATATTGCATTAGAGTAACAACGAGCGGGATAATTTCAGAAATACATGCGTATTCGGAACTTATGATTTTCGCTAGTTCCTCAAATGGACTATAGCAAGAAAGCTTTTCCATCTTCACACCTCATCGAAAGGATTTTTAGCGCAGTAGCCGATATTCTTAGAAAATAAAATAAAAGCAATCTGTCACACATAAAGTCGATATTTGAGGCGATACTTGAAGCATGTCACACAGGCACATAGTAGCTGGAGGTTAACTATACTTGAACAGGCGGGCGAGAGTCAGGCGCAGCAACACAGATTTCAGTACTAAACCGGCCGAATACTTTGCCGAATATTCGGCTATTCGGCCAGGAAGTCTGCAAACATATTCGGTATTCGGCGTGTGGCCGAATGTACTATTCGTTGCAAGTCTAGTATATACCATTTTCGTGGAATTTTGTGACTTCAGTTCTTCACGCATCTGGATTAAGGAAAGGGGGACATAATTTTGAGGAAATTTGTTTCACTGAGGATGATATCTAGAATAGCTAATAATGAAACAAGAAAGTAAGTGTATTTTGCATATTTTCACTCCCTGATCACTTATGGCATCGCTTTCTGGGGAAACTCTTCACAAGCACAGGGGGAATTTATTTGTAGAGCAAGCCCACGGACGTCGTGCAGAAATCTATTTAACACTCTAGGTCTACTTACAAAGTTACAATGCCAGCACATTATGTATACTCCCTACTATCATTTGTTGTGGAAAATCCTGAACACTTCGATATTAACATACATAGCCATAATACTAGGAATAAATATAATATTCACAAGGATTACAAATCACTGTCAATTCTACAGAAAGGGATAACGTTTACTGGAGCTTCCTTATTCAATGTATTACCAAAAGAAATTAAATGTTGGCTACGAAAACCCAACTATTTTAAGTCCAGACTGAAAGAGTTTTTGCTTCAGAATCCATTTTACTCTGTGAAAGAATTTTCTTCTTGGAATTTGGTAACTTAGAAAATACTATAGGGCCTATATGGTGTATGGAAGGGGAAGGTGACAAAGTTATCCACAATTACTAAAATGATATATGGTTTTTCTTTCTATTGAAACTGTTGATAAATGAAGTAATTACACTGTTTACAAAATTCACTCATATATAGTAACTAACATGGAATAGTATACACTCACAAATTGCAGTGGAAAATTATCAGACTAACAGGTTTTTAAGTAATTGACTGGTTATCAGTTGTTGGTAATACTATTGATATTGTTAATAAGTGTACGTACGGTTCCACACATGTAGTAACTAACATGGTATAATATGTAGTTGCAGATTACAGTGGAAACTTATTATGGTAATTGCGTTGAAAGAAAATAACTGGTTATTAGATGCTGGTAAGAAGTCAATACATTGTTCCACATAAGTAGTAATTAACATGGGATTGTATTTGAAGATTACGGTCGATATTGATTGTACTAATGGGTTGTTAAGTAGCTAACTTGTTATCAATTGCTGGAAATATAACTGATATTATTAATGAGTGTATGTACTGTTCCACATCCCCGAGACTATTCTCGCATGGGATCAAACCAAACATATCTTTCTATCCAATACTTATAACCAAAATAAAACCGTGCCCGGCGAAGGGCAGCAACCAGACGTGGCAGACGCCGAGTCCCCTGCAGAAATATTCTACATCTACATTTATACTCTGCAAATCACAAAACTGTGGGTGGCAGAGGGTGCTCAGCACCAAACCTAATCTCTTTGTTGTGCATTCCAATCCCTAATGGTACGAGGAAAAAAGGAATTCATATAAGAATCAGTGCGGCACCTTATTTCTCTAATTTTATCTTTCCTATCATGCCGACCCAAATAGGTTGGTGGATGAAGTATTTCACTACACTCGTAAGTGAAAGTGGGAGTACGCATGTTTACCAATAAGTTTATACAAAACGTGCGTCGTCTATCTACCAGAGACTCCCAGCCTAGTTTACTAATCAGTTCTGAAACGCTTTCATAAGGACTGTAGCAAGCGGTCACGAATCGAGCGGCTCTTCTCTGTACTTTCTCTGTACTCTCAATCAGCCCCTTACGAAACGGATCCCAAATGGCACAACAATAGTCCAAATGTGGACGCACAAGAGATTTGTACGCTATCTCCTTTGTTTGTTCATTACAATTTTTCAAAATTCGACCTAGGAACCGCAGCCTAGAATTAGCTCTACCTACCAACGTATTAATATGTAAGTCCCATTTCATGTTCCTTTGTACTGTTACACCCAAATATTTCATAGAATCGACCATATCAATAACTGAACTGTTTACCTCGTATTTCTGAACAATTGGATTCTTTTTGTTAGTTATGCTCATTGTCTTACACTTTTTACAATTTAGTGTGAGTTGCCACTCAGCGCACCATGCCAAAATAACATCCAGATCACGCTGAATTTCTAAACAATCGGCCAAATTCCTTACTTCCCTGTAAATAACCGCATCATCAGCAAACAATCTAAAAAGGCTTTTCACTTTGTCTCCGAGATCGTTTATAAAAATTAAAAAAAGAAGTGGTCCTATTACACTTCCTTGAGGTACACCCGATGTGACATCTAGATTAGAAGAACTTTCTCCTTCAACAACGACATACTGCGATCGACCAGTTATAAAATCCTTTATCCATTCGCAAAGCTGATCCGATATACCGTACGCTCGTAGTTTCGCTAAAAGGCGGTTGTGTGGCACAGAGTCAAAGGCTTTCTGAAAATCTAAAAAAATTGCATCTACTTGTGAACCTGCATCAATAACTTTCATTACATCGTGTGTAAATAGGGCCAGCTGTGTTTCACATGATCTTTTCTTCCGAAATCCGTGTTGATTTGTTGTAAGCAAATTATTTTCATCTAGGAAATTCATAATGTTCGAGCATATAATATGCTCCATAACTCTACTACAAACAGATGTTATAGATATGGGACGATAGTTTCCAGGATCGCTTCGATCACCTTTCTTCAAAATCGGAGTTACTTGCGCTATTTTCCAGTCTGAAGGTACTTTTCGCTCTTCTAGGGATTTACTGAATATATCAGACAGAAATGGCCCGATTTCCGCCGCATACTCTGAAAATACTCTTACTGGAATACCATCCGGGCCAGGTGCTTTTCCCCACTTTAGGAGCTCTAATTGCTTTATGATACCTGCAGTATCAGCCGTGCTTCAACTACAGCCCTCCACAACTGCGGAGAGCATCAACTGAACCGCCATTTGCAAGCGTTTATGCATCGTTTAGAGAGTGAAGAAAATTTATTTTTGGAGAAGTTAGTGAAAGGAAAGACGCTCATGTGAGTGAACACACGCACCAAAGTTGTTGCGTCTGCGCGAAAGGCGATGTTCACTCTCTTTTTCGATAGTCAGTAAATTCTGCAATCAGAATTTCTGCCTACAGACGCAATAATCAATGCCGCTGACTACTGCAAACCATCAAACCATTTAGGACGGCGATTAAGGTTAAACTGCTCTGCACGTTGTGCTTCTCTATGATAAGATGACACCACATTTGGCGAATATCACCGAGGATCTACTCAGAAAATTCGAGTTGGAAGTGTGGTTACCTTTCCCCTCTCAATCCTGATCTATTTCCGTGTGATTTTCATGAGCCTGACCCCACGAAAAATAGCACTGGCGAAACGGCGTTACCGCTCAGATCTTCATCACCTTTCCCATACATTAGGTGCTGTCTGTCATTGATGAGCTCAACAGAATCAGAACTCGGCATGGCAGATGCGCACACTCCCTGTACAAGTGGGGCAAGCAACCATCCCCCTAATGCGAATGCGGAGAGATTCAGACTATTGGTCATATTATTGAAGAATGTCCTATAAGAACTTACAGTGGTGATCCTGTGGACTTCCTGCTGGCAACTCAGGAATCGATAAACTATGTTAATAAACTAGATATATGTCTTTAATCTTGTAAAGTTGCAGTGTATATATTTTATCAATGTTCTTAAAAGTGTCTAAATGCCATACGATAAATAAATAAATCATTGGCCTGACCGACTTTGGAACTTTGGTTATAGGGCCTGATGCCCTTGCTGGCGGCGAGCATTTTATACTGCCAGGTCGTACTAAGTACTAATGGGGGAAGTGAAGAGTTGTCATCTGTCTGCGAAATGTATAACAATATTTTGTGTGTGATATGCATATTTTTGTTTGTGAAATGTGTAGTTTATGAGGCGAAGATTGGAGACCGTCCAGGAAATCACCTTGATGACTGGAAAACCTCCTAAAAACCGCAATCAGGAAGAGCCGTACGCGGGGGAGAGTCTGTACCCGTTATACCTCCTCAGCGCACTGAGTCACACTAGTCGATAGTTTTACCACTGAAATGACGAAGAGAAATCGGCCGCTAAACCTGATGCTCCCTAGCCGGATGGATCTTTGTTTTTTTTTTTTTTAATTAAACGTATATAAACTTGTTAAAAGGTCAGAAATTTCAAAAACTTGTTGTGAGACTATGAGGAAAAATAGATTTTTGAATGCAATCTACACTTATAGTAAAACTGCAACCAGGAAATTGTCTGTACATTTCAAATACCAGTATTCAAAAGGAAAATGTTTTTGGCTACTATTAATAAGCAATATTTCAAATAATACAGTATATGAGTTTCGGTGACACTATTCACGGAATCTATAACGGTGTAAATAGCCTACAACCCTGAATTTTTTTCGTGATTATATTTCTTTAACGAAATTATGGTCAAACTTATGGGCAAAGGTTAAATTCTCCAACAGTTTGATATGGAAAGGAAAGCCACATTCTTACTCCAATGCGCGTTTCACAATAGACCATCAGGAAATGTGTCAGTTCCTATAACCCATAAGGGTATAATATTTATAACGTGTTTCTATCTTATCTGACTGTTCACTGGAAACTGCTTCGCTTGTTTTTACTAGGCTTTCCACTTGTTCACGATAAGTTTTCTAAGAAAGTGTGAGAATGTCTCCTTTGTTTTTTTTCAAAGAAACGTGTCGTTTTTGTCTTGGAGTGCTTCGGATAACAGTGGAAAAAATAGAGAATGAAACACCTAACTGTATAAAATCATCAGTCTTAAGTGAAAATAATCCTATAGGCACTCAGTAAAGTTAGAATGTAAGTTTATTTAAAATTTTACACGTTGCATAATGTTATTTATCAAGAAAATTTATGAGTTTTATCAGGAGTATAGTTAACAAAAAATTTATTTCGCATTAGAAATAAAGACAAACGTAAAACCAGTGCAATGTTGTTGTAGGCCTTTTTCCCCGCAGATTCTTAGTTATGGAAAACTCGAATGCAACAGTATTTGTATAATTATGTGCGAGTTTCACCTCTTTATCAAGACATCATCAGCGACAAATTGTTTACATTGTGGCCAGACTTTGAGGAGGATGTGCAGGACGACCCGCAAAAGCGGAAACGTCTAATGATGATGAAGGCGGTGTTAAAGTTGGCAGCTGCACATCTCTGTTTTTTCCCTCATCCAACTGGAAAGATTTAGACAGATGGATCTTAATCGGAAAATGCTCTGTGGAAAATCCAGAGATGAGCAGCTACCAATCTGAACAACAACAATGTAAATAATTTGCTGCTGATGTTGCCTCGATAATAAGTGAAACGAGTACATCATTAAACAAATAAAAAACAGTAGCATTGGCGTTATTCATTAACAGTTAAACAAATGTAACATTATTTTATCTTCCGGCTTATAGAATAGCTCAGAAATGTCGTAGTACCAGTTTTAACTTTGGTTGTACGAATATTGCTGCTCCGATACTTTGAGTTAAAAGTTGATGTCTTGCCTGGAACCACTTCATACAATTTCACATCTATTTTACGAAAATTTATAGTGTAAAACATTTAAGTTTTACTGTAGTGCGATTGGTTTTATGTTTTGAAACTTGTTTCTTATTATTTAATTAATCCATGATAATTATCAGTTAGAAACAATTTCAATCAGCATGTAATACTGGGAATTATAATGAATATGTGGCATTGTGTACTCGAAAAAAAAAATACTAATTGCAAAATAATCTTGCTGCTACAGCGCGATAAAATTAATCAAACTGATTAATGTAACATTAAATACGATGAGATTCGAACAAAATAAAAAAGTTGGGCTTATAGCGATTTTACGTTCACTCATTGTAATTGGAGACTCGAAATCGCGTATTATATATTTAATAACGAATGCTGAAATCGGCATGCAGTAAAATACTCGAGTCCTCTCCGTTTCGCATGTGACCTTGGTGGTTTTATTAACAGCCACCTCATGTTGGTGATCTTGGAATAACCGTAGGAATTGTTCAGTGTTAATACCGTTGTTATGTAGTAAGGCCTTTGTGTTTGCGAGATGGCTTTGACCGAAGCATTCACACTGATAATTATAACAGATGATCTAAAGTCGGTTTGCTGGTTGCACCTAAACTAATTATGCCATTATCATCATCACGGCTATTACATACTTTTTAACTCTCCCCTTACGCGTTACTCTTTATTGTGCACTATATTCCAGATTCTTCCCGCAAAATTACGTTCCGCCGCAACCATTATATTCTGGGAAACGATGGATTACATGAAATACGATTTCATAGGAAGTTATGGCTATACTACTTATTCATTAAACTTGTAGATCACCTTAGCATATTTCCATAATTATTTATGAAACTTAGTGGCCTACTTAGTACTCGAAAACAGAAACGTAAGATATGATCAAAAATTAACCAACTTGCACAAAATTCCAGAGGCAATAAGTGAGGAGATGTCCTCACTCGATAGACCCAACTCGATTCCAGCTGTTGAATCAACACGAGAGACTGATGACGCGGGTTCGAGGCTAGGGCAAGGTGCGGCTCTTGCCAAAGGATCGAAAGAACTAAAATAGCATCAGAGGTCGCATTGGCAAGTCCCATACAGCAGTAGTTTATGGACAGACTGCAATCAGAGTACAATTTGCGGGCACGTGCAGAATTTCGCACCTCACAGAAAAAGAAAATGATATTAAATACTCGTAATTTTTTATTTTGCATTTCTTTTGCGAAAAAAATACGATGAAGCGTTAAAGTTTAGTAGCGAGACTAGTGGTTTAAAATTGGGAATGATTTCGATTATTTTAAAAACCTTATCAACTACATCACAGTGTCAATGTTTAGGGATTTTAATAGCGTCATTGGAAAATAACAACTGTTTGTAAAAAAAAAAAAGTTTTTTGCAGAAATTTTTGTTTTTAAATTTCCTGAACGTATTTAGCGCAGAAATTTAAATTTGTTGGGTGTTACTTGAAACACTGAATTGAGAAGCTGTGGAACAGAAATCCTGTCATCCGTGCCGCAACCAGGGAAAAAACTAGCTAAAGGGTCAAAACGTCAAGTTATAGACAAAGAGTATAATGTGCAATTCAAAATTAGTAATTCATAATCTATAAAATGGTACCTCAGATATCATACCTGATTTCTGGCGTATGCGGTTACCAGGGAGGCTATTCCCCCTCCATGTGAGCTTTCTTCGGAGGATGAACTGGTGTGGTTTGCCGTTGTCTTCCCCAGTGTGTGTTTGTTATTGTAGCTGTGGACAGCTCTAATTGCGTGTGTTCAGTATAGGGTGTAATTTGTGTTGTATGAAATGAGAGACGAAGAGGGGAGGTGCCGGGTCATTCAGGCCTACTCTTTCTAAAGGTTATAAGATTGCCCTCCATGCTTTACATCCCCACCTGACGGACGAATCTCCAGCTACAGTGTCGTATGCTCTCGCTCCATACCCCCTGCGGAGAGATTTGGGCTTTTACCCAGGACTTCGGTGCAGGATCTGGTGATTAGGAACTGTGCACCAACACTTCTCCTACTCTGCTGGCCATGTCCTGATGATGAAAATTTCACCTACCACCAGGACTCGAACCGGCTACCTCCGTGTCAGGTGTCAGACACCATCGTGGTGCCGCAGTCAACTGAGCTAACGGGGCGGGCTTTGTTACGTATGAAGATGGGAACTTAGTGGCTTTGTCATGAAAAATAACCTTCTAGAAATAATATATAAGATAGTAATGGATAAGACTGTTAGGTTTGGAGGTAGAGAGGAGCCACCTCACGAGTCAGGTTGAACCTACCACATTCATTATACGCTCCGAAGTACTGGGCACATCCAGCAAGCACAATGACTCCTTGTGAGCACGGGGATCCAGTTGCACATTAGACCCTTTTACTTCGGTTCATATTCTTAGGTTGTTCCAGACCAAAAGAACCTACTCTAGGACGCAGCTGCCCTATTAATTTTGGTGGAGCCTTCCCTCGGACGCAGCTGTAAGTTTAAAACGCTTGAAGACAAACAAACTTTTAAGCCGCTCTATATCTCTTACACTTATCACATCTTAAGAGAACGCTCCATCGAGCCAGCAAATAGTTTCAGGTACCGTGCCCGCCTAGACCTTGAATATGCTGCTAAGATTCCAATCACTGCATCGTTTACGACATTTAGCTGATCCGAATTTCAGAGATATTGCAGATATTCTGGACTGTAATGTCCTACTGGTATTTTTTTAAAAAAATACTCTATTGGCAGTCATTGGGAACTACCAACAGAAGTGAAAACTTAAAACTATGAATATCATACTCACACCACGTCATACTTATAGCTACAGATATACTAAATATTAATAATTATGTGTGGTGGTAATGAGCTGGTAACGGGGTTTCTATTGGCTGCATATTCCGCCCCTGTCTTAATCGCCTTAACCTGACTCAGTAGTGCTACCAGATACAGGGGACCTACAGTTTAACGTGGAATCCGAACCGCGGCAGCGTTCTGGCGTACTTCACATTACTCAAGAAGCTGTGTCAGAGGTGAATGTCTGGTTAAGGGTTTATGAGAATCCCCACCGAGACAGGGATTCGAACCGGGGACCTTTCGGATAAAAATTGTGGGTTTGTATGAACAACGCTGACAGAAATTAAGGTGGTGAAGGGAGGGGGGGAGGAAGGAGGAGAGTGCTTTTCTGTTCGTTTTAAAGTATATGTATGCAAAGTTCAACCGAAATCGGATAAACTGTATGCTTGTATGAAGAACACTGGCAAAAAAAACAAAAACAAAAAAATTTCTATATACGAGATCCAAGTATAATCTGTCCTTTCCCTGCTGTCCAAGCGCAACGCGTCATACATACAGCTACAGATATACTGTTAACATTAGCATGTTGGTGACGCAAACTCATAAGATTTTACCCATCCAGAAAGCGCCCAGTGCGCCTGTGATACGAGCAACATGTCACGGTACGAACTCGCGAAATTTACCCACGTCCAAACATCACCTAAAGCGCCTAAAGAAGTTTTCATTAAAAAAAGAAAAATAACAAACTCAGATTTAACACGTTGCTGCCGAGTAAGTAAGATATGGGGTAAGGCGTTTTTGCTATGAGCACTATTTTGGGTCACCAAATAGATATTTACTGCTACTGTGAGTGAGAATGTAGAGAATGTTTGATTTCGTTTGTTATCTCCGGATGAATGAAGTTCCCAGTAATACATTTACCATTCAACGACTCCAGCTCGAAAAACAGCGTAATGAATTTCGCTCTCATGGGTTACCCAGATTACCGATACCTCTACTTAATATCCTAATTAAGATTCACAGTACATATTGAAACGGGGTGGAACAATTATGAAATTTTGATTTCAAGATATTCTCAGCGAGTAGTGCTGTGCTCAGCAAATCCTGAAGGCGTAAGTATTGTGGAGTGTTACACACTCTGATGTCTGTATTAGGAATCTGTCTGTAAGATGACTTCCGTGACAAACATGTTTCCACCCAATTAAGTATCATATTTAACTTTTTTGTTTGAATGTTTCCTCTAATCGAAGCTGAACCGCGCCAATTTTGTGGTTTAGTTTAGGTGATTGGACGAGGCTTGTTTTGCTCCCTTCAAAAGAACTAATTTTGACTAACCCTGTTTGAATTGTAGAGATTTGAATACTGCTTAATGGTTAGCATCATCATCAACTGTAGTTGATGCATGTACGTGGATCAACGAAGCATACAAACGTGAACGCGAAAAAATCGGAGGTTTCAAACTTGCTTTTCTAGCAGTATTTGCACCTTCACGTTCACTGCAATAAAATGAGCGATTTGTTTATTTTGAAATTAATGAGCACTAGATTTTGATCTCATTTTCATATTTATTGCTTATAAATGAGATCAGCAATCGATATTTAAATCTGAGTTCCAAATAATTTTATTTAAAGTTTGCTTACATAATAACTGAACCTTCTTCCTTGTGGCATGTAATCATATTACCCTGTAAAACGTAGCAATGGAAAGTTTACAGCCGTGAGATATGGTATGATAACAATCTATTTATCATGATGTTTCGTATTTAGAATTTCATCTCACGTAATGAACTTAACTGCTGTGATGAATTTTACCGCTTCGTACTCCTAATTTACTACTTGCAATGCTTAGTCTATCAGTTGTTTAATAATTATGATATATATATGTATATATATATTTAAAAAAAGCTAATGCCAGATAAAAACGTATCGTACTCACTGAAAGTTTGGCCGATCATTAACGCTTACACCCACACCAGCTTACAGGTGTTTATGAAATATCCTGCAGTTGCGGCGGAGTTTACATCGGAGAGACAGGTCGCACTGTGGCGGAGAGGCTTAAAGAACGTATCCGCCACTGTAAACAAAACAATAACGACAAATAAGTCGTAGTTCTCCTTGCCATCAACACCGGACACGCTTTTAAATTTGAAGACATGAGGATGCTGTGCAGAGAAGATCAGTGGTGGCCTCGACGAGTGAAGGAGGCAGCAGAACTTTTGAAGAATACAACAAGACGACTTAGTTCTCTGTGACAGTTAGCGCCCTGTTTTATGAAGACAAACGTAATATCTCTGACGAAGGCTGCAGCATGTTAGCCGAAAACTATGATAGGTATATAAATAACTATGCTTTCCCGAAGAATCTAGCTTTTATTAACATCGTACTAATATTCTGATGTTAATTCTTTATTTTATTTAAGAAGGGCATAGCGTATTTATTGCTGAAGCCTCTAACCCCGTCAAAAATGACTGGTGAAAGTAATGTTCTGACAATTAATTTCTTTGCGGTTGCTCAAATAGATAGAGTAGTTGTCATGTAATGCTCATAACCTTATTTTTTCGTTTGTACATATTTTGGTTGTACTTACACGGTGATACAAATGGAACTTCACTGAATTAGTGAAGTCAGAATTAGGGAAACAGTGACATTAAAAATATATTAGGAATCCCAAAACCTTACGCCATAGTGCGTGATATTAGTTCTATTCATGGTCCAGGTCTCATTCAGCATGATAAATACGGAGGTACTTTCATTCCTATGAAATAATAACTTCAGTAACTCGGCGCTTATGAAAGCAGCTTAAAGTATTTATATAATTAAATTCATTATGAATTATTCTGGTCCTATCTGGATTTCTATATAATCACAACTTCTCCTAATATTGATGTTCAAAATTCATAGCTTGTATTACCCGTGTACGAATACATTCATTATATTGCGATATAAATGTAACCCACTGGAAATATTTATATGTGTCTGGTATAGTGACATAAGTAATAAAAGCAATTAATAATTAATATATTAATTTAGATGCAGTACATATTTTTATTTCGGCAAAATTTGATGACTTAATCAGTTCTTCGAGTATATTATAATAGTGACTTAAAATATTTAAATCGAATATAAATATCTTGTAATCCCGTCAAAAATGACGTATTGAACGCAGTATTTTATTAATTCGTTTCTTTGCTAACTACGTATAATGTTCATCAAATACCGCTCATAATCTTGAAAATGATGTAATGTAGATATTTCTTAGCTTGCTGTAACAACAGTATCGCTGTACAGAGAGTATAACAAAATTCTACATCGAACGAGTTTTAATAACGAAAAAGCAACTAATAATTAATACGTCGATTTATACGAAAGACATAATTTTCTTTTACTGTGCTGGCAGCTCATTCACTCGTGGATGCTTACCTAAATAGAACTGTTATTAAATAACACGCATAATCTCGAACATCTTTGGTCGTTGTAAGTTGAGCAGCAAAGGCGAAAAGCGTGACGTCATAGAGTGATGTCGCCGAGTGACAGAACATCGTGACCAATACTGGAATTTTATAGGTGTAGATATTTAATCTTTACTTTATCCATAATAAATTGACTTATGAAAGTCTGTAACTGTTTTCAATTGACTGGTAAGCAAATAATTTTACTGCAACACAGTAACTTTTGCTGGTGTTTTAATTTACGCTGTGCGTGATGCGTTTCGAGAAGTGATTGTCATTTTAAAACGCAATATTGGTACATTTTTAATGCGCGAAGTGCTTGTGTTAGTTTCTGCTGGGCATTGGTGAAATTTTTGGAATTTTCGTTTTGAAGATTTCTTAAGATACGCCACGACAGAAACTCACACATTCTCATAACATTAAATAAAGGTACTATGTGATGTACACTATTTGAATGTTCACGTTATATAACTTGAACTTTCTGTGCTGGCGTGTCTTAAGAAACCTTCAAAACTAAAACTCCAAAAGTTTTACCAATGTCCAGCAGAAACTAACACAAGCACTTCGCATATTAAAAATGTATTAGAAATGAACCAATATTGCGTTTTAAAATGAGAATCACTTCTCGAAACGCATCACGCACAGCGTAAATTAAAACATCATCAAAAGGAACTGTGTCGCAGTAAAATTATTTGCTTACTAGCCTATAGATACTTAGTTGATAGTAGACTTTTCGTCCGAAAAAAGAATCAGGTTGCGCTGCATTCATAGGTTCGACCGTTATAGCTGTGTGTACAGATTTCTCTAGCTCCCACCGAGAGCCCCATAAGACGTCTCCTGTATACATTATTTCTTTCTGCCGGTGTGTATTGGATTCGCTTAGCAAACGGTTGGATGAATAAATAACTGAATTGCTTCTCCTTGTTCTTGGAGATTTTACAGTAAAAGATTCCAGTTTTATTCGTACAGATTTCAGGGTTGAGAGAGCTTTAAAACATCTGGTTGGTCAGTTCAGCGATTGCGTTTGACTGTGAGCAGGTGAGTGGCGCGGTAGTTATTAACAGGCAGCCAGTGCCGCTTCAGCTCTCCGTCAAATGCGCCAGAATGAAATTCGAGAAGGCGGCGCGGCCCCTCGGGAACACTCGCTGGCGAAATGCATAATTTAAGCGAGAGCCCCGCCGAGGGTAGAGGCGCGAGAGGGGAGGATGTTTCATTCAGCAGATGGCAGGCCTCTCCCCTACATAAATACTGACAGTCCGCGTGCGAGCTGCTGCTGCGCTTGTAAACGTCACACATCAAGGTGTCGTGGCACACCCGACAAGACAACCGGAAACGACTTCATTAACAGGTTTCCCAGGGGGTCGTTATTAGCAGGCATAACTTGCTCTATTTACCATCGGGCTGAGTGGTAGCATCCCCGTCTGTCATTCGGGACGGTACGGGTTCGATCTTCGATCCATCCATTCACATCCAGATTTTTCTAAATCACTCCATGGGAATACCGGGACGGTTACTTCGAAAGGGGACCGACCCCGAAGTTGATGAACATGAAAGGGATCAATGCCCTTACCTGTGTCCAGATTAACCTTTTTTGGACATTTAAATAAGTGCTTGGCCACCTTGCTTAGGTAACATCATCTTTTGCAAATAAAATATTTAATGTAACATATACAGTAAGTGTTTCGCGTCACTGTATCATCACCATTAGAAACAAATTATATAAAACAAAATTTAAAAAATGATGCGCCCTCTTAGGGTAGAGATCAGATAGATTTTTCTTTTTGTTTGTGGCCTTACGCCTCGTCCACGTCGAAGTCATTAGAGACTGGAAAAAGACTAGGAACAAGGAATGGGGAGGAATTTAGCCACGGCATTTTTAAGGAACCATCCCGGCACTCTCCTGGAATTATTTTGGGAAACTATGCAAACTCAAATCTGAATAGCTGGACTGGGATTGGAACCCGCGCTCTTCCGAATGCGATCCAGATAGAACTTGAATTGCCTTCGCCAGGTAGAACGGTCCTGGGCCGGCTAACTTCAGCAACGCTTCGTATGTTTTTGTCCGCTCGGTCCGGTGGTTTTGGTACTGTCTCTGACGACCTCCTGGGCTCCTTTCCAACACTGTTTTTCTCCATCTTTCATCTTCCCTCGATGTAATATGCCCGGCGTTATAAATTGATAAAAAGTCTCGAGCTTCAAATTCTTTTTCCTTCATTTCAAGCCACTTGGCTGAGAATGAGGGCAGACTATTGAATCCTCGAAACGTTCGAGGAGTACGACATTTTGACACGGCTCGAAGCTCGAGATTTTTAAAAAAAATTTTTTATCAATGTTTTCAGTTGTTCGTATGTACCCACATTGCACTGTATTTGGCAGAAGTTCTCGTTATCCTGATAATTTGTGTAGAAGAGGTCGGTGGCTCAGGATGGAAAATGCGCAGTAAAAGCTGATACTGAACTGACAGTTGACGAGAAGTATATATTTCCTCCTAGTGCACGCTATATAATAAACCGTTAAGTCGCAATTTAAAGAAATTGCACAATAGCCACCTAAATACCAAGAGTTACCTTTAATTCAAATTGCTTTTTTATGTTTAATCATCTTTATTAACGGAAATGAACACTGTAAGGAGTGGGAATTTTCATGTAACAGCGAAGTAGGAAACCCAGCAGGAGAGAATTGAGAAGGCAACGCTCAAACGGTATGAACGCGCAAAGAAAATTAGATAGGACAGATTACCAAACAAGATACAAATATAAATGAATGCATTGTTTATTTATAAACGTTTCTCGGGAAACAAACCGAGTAATATCATTATTGATGCACAATATTTCGGCGACTTTATCCTCCGTCGCCATCTTCAGGTGTAGATGTAAGTCTTGAAGTCTGCCTTGAGCGTGTTGTTTGTAAACTGGCATGGCAACGACAGACGTTATGTTGCCTAACAGCATCTCAGACGTCATTAGACGCCCGCGGAAAACAAAAAGCAGAGCGTTGGTGACGAGCAGCCTCAATAACAGGAATCCATGCAACACGCTCAAAGCTGACTTCAAGGCAGACTTCAAGACTTACAACTGCACCTGAAGATGGCGACGGAGCATAAAGTCGCCGAAATATTGTGCATCAATAAGAGAATTGCACTCGGTTTGTTTCCCGAGAAACGTTTATAAATAAAGATACAAATAAATGACTTAGAAAAAGATTAAGGGATAGACTTAGTAAAGGATTGCAGTAGTGTTGTTGTATTTGATATGTGTGTTCTCCTTTTTTAAACGTTATATTTTTATATTTTATTCTTTTGGTGTCGGAGCTGGGTTACATTACTTTTTGAACTCGTTCGATAGTTTGACCAAATTTGTCAACTTAATTTTTCATATTGGAATAATAATAAACTTTCTATGACTTCTTGCAATTTATTAAGGCATTATTCGATACTTAAGGATCCGAAGATACGAAGGCCCTTTGCTTGCTGTAACAGTATATCATCAACTCAAAGACGCAAACTAACTTTTTTCTCTCGCTTGCCTGATCTTGTTACTCTCTTGTTACTATCTTGTTAGTATTGCTACCAATTTCCCCCAGAGTAACCTTCGGTTTTTATAACTTCTCCAAGGAACCTGTTATGCCACAGTGTGTTCAGAAAAAAGAAAAAGACCAACGTGATGAAGGAGAGTTTCTGAAACATTTATATTTTTACTATCAATGCACGTAAAGAAAGGCTCATAATTTCGATTTAGAGATTTCAACTGGTCATTACGTACTGGGGTGCCCAGAATGTGGTTTTGCCATTTGGGTCATGATATCGTATGCTCTGACTGTGACTGTTTGACGAGTAACTTTGTCGTAAATTTGTATTTTGTTGTATCTAGAATTGTTGATAATACGGAAGTTTCTTCCAGAGCCAAGACGGCACGAGGCAACCTAGGGAAGTCCACGTGAAGAGGATCCGAGTTCAAACAAAGATAGTTGCTGGCATGCCTACCATTCAGTTTACGGTTTTCGGTAGTCATCGGATCAGTGGTTTCCAAAACTTTACTTTTGTCAGTAAGGATTTCACCTTTCTCAAAAATCTAAATATACCGAAATGGAAAAAAAATGGGGACAACAGAATTGAATCCAATGTTACATCAGACCGAAGTATGATAGCCCACCTGCGGAATTTGCTACAAGGCCGTGCAATGATACGGTTAAGCCAGCAAGCTAATACTTTGGGATGGAACTAATATACATACCCAGTTGGCCGCTATTAACGGGCATCACTGTCGGTATTATAAAAAATCACCTGCTGTCAATACTTACACCGACAGCGCCCGAAGCGGCGCGACTAACAATCAACCAGGAACAGCCGACGATCGACCACGGGCACCGCGGTTGGCTGGGTAGCATAGACAGTTAGGCAGGCTGGCAGTGCAGTCTAACACACAGGGGAGCAGTCAACGTTGCATTCAGACAGTGATAGTTGTCTGGGCTCGTAGGTGGTCGCGTAAGAATGTTTTGAACGCGATTACGAGACTAGGGCGTTGTCGATATTATGACGGGTCAACAGTCCACCGCTGCTTAAAAGAATCTGCGCTCAGACTATCAACTGTTAACTAATGCCCTGTGGTCCGAAGAACAAAGTTAGGACTAAGCTAAGTCTACTAGAAAAAGGCTCGTTTTTATCTCGTAAGAATAGTTTGATTGCCGGTCCTGTTCACGTAGGGGCTAGAGAGTTTCCTTCGCTTTACATGGATCACCAGTTCGTGTATGGTCTACGGCATGGGTAGTTTTAGTTCAGTATTGTGTTCACGTTTTATCGCCTTGCCATATCGGGTTGTGAGTTATGTTTGAATCATTTCAACGATACTTCGTCACGGGGCAAAGTGCCTATACTCATAGTTACTATTTATCACAATAATCATGCAGGGCCGTTACAACAGCTATGCGACATGGTTCAACATGTCAGCAATATCTCTAAATATACAAATCTGTAAGCTCTGTAAGCGGGTTGTGTCTGTCACCAAACGGATACTACGGAACCGAATTGGATAGGGTTTTGGTGGTTTGAAAACTCATGTTCCAGCTTAAAATCTGCGGCTTGTCTTGTCTTTCTGGACCTGGAGACAAAGCAAGAAATGATGATCTATTACTATTATAATTACTCTGCGAATCACTAAAAGTGTGTGGCAGAGTGTGCATTGCACCTATCCGAAAGGGTAATAGTTTGGAAGGGATATACAGGATATGGCAGGAGGCGCCCATGGGCTATTCTGAGGAACCATCCCAGCATTCGCGTGGAGTGATCTGTGAAAACCATGGAAAACCCAGATCAGGATGGCCGGAGAGCTACTGTCGGATCTTAAGTTTACTCGCCCGGTAAATCCTTTCTTTTCCATTCCCTAATGGCTCGTGGAAAAAATGAAAGTAGTAAGGATACGGCGGTTTGGCTCCCCCTAATTATCTCGCCTTGCGGCCGCTTCCCCTATAATTACGCGCCGCCGCCCTGTCATTATCTACCTGGCTGCCGCCGCCGCTTACCGTCAAGGTCACGCGCCCCGCCCCCTGCGGCCGCTTCCCCTATAATTAGGCGCCACCGGCCTGTCATTATCTTTGTAGGTCACCCGCCCCGCCCCTGCAGGTGTGCAGGTCGCTTCCCCTCCTATATCCAGAACACCCATGCCGGTTCTGTATTAAATAGGTCACGCGCCCCGCCCCCTGCAGCCACGCCGGCGCCTCTCACCGTAATTATCTTTGTAGGTCACGCGCCCCGCCCCTGCAGCCACGCCGGCGCCTCTCACCGTAATTATCTTTGTAGGTCACGCGCCCCACCCCTGCAGCCACGCCGGCGCCGCTCTCACCGTAATTATCTTTGTAGTTAACCCGCCCCGCCACTGCAGCCACGATGGCGCTGCTCACAGTCATTACCTTGGGGTGCAGCTCTATAAAAGAAGCGTCGTAACAGCAACTAAGCCAGTTGTATCTGAACTTACACAGAGACAATGTCTTCGCAAAGCATTGAAGATTTGCCTTCTCTCGATGACGTGAATCTGCAAGGTAACTATGTTTTCATACATTGCCAGTTTCAATTATTTATATTTTATTTATTTAACAAAATTTATGTAGTCTTTTAAACTATGCTATCTTTTTTAGATTTACTGTCTGAAGGAGCCACTAGTGATGGAAGTCTGTTGGTTTTCGGTTCCAACGAATGGAATTGGGAATTATTTGATAAATATCTCAGTAAGTTTTTTTATTATTATTTCATTTAATTAACATAGCGTTTTATCCTATGTTACCATTTAAACTTTTTTTTTTTTTTTACAGATACGCCATCTGACGGACTAGAGTTCGAGGGTATACCTACCACTAGTACTTACGATGTACCCATACAAATGAATGGTAAGTCCCACTTTGTTATTTATTACTTGTAATTAGATGTCAGCTTTATAATTTTTCATTTAACATAATTCCATGTACTGTTAAATATTTGATATTGTTGATAAAAATTTCATTTAATTAACATAGCGTTTTATCCTAACTTTTTGTTTTTACAGATACG
>JARYHS010011408.1:39280738-39434115 GCA_031002005.1 Vandiemenella viatica
TGCTCTTCATTTCACCATCACTTCTCTTCCTACTTCTCCGAGCTGGCTAATGTGACGAAGTAGGGCTTTTAGGCTAGTGGTAGAGCAGACTGACCTTGTGCCGCCTCTGCTAACTGAACAGGCTATAGCACACAAAGATGCATATTCCACATTCAGTTACAACTCCTGTTGAGTCAGTTTGTATTTAAGCGTAGGTTAATCCACGAACAGTCTGCAGTCTCCCAGCCAATAACAAACTTCTTGAATGTTGCTGTTCCCTGTTGTTAGTTGCCTTATCGATTGCTGCCAAACGACTCGTCCAATTTTTACTAATATAAAAGAATTTCTTAAGCTCTGAGTACCATGTTTGAACGCCTCCTCTTGCAGGAACGCAATCATCATCCTTAGACGTTTCCGGGTCTTTCAACATATCCTCTTCCATGTCTGACGATCGATCCAAGATTTTTCTCCAATGCCTATGACCTCCAATCAACACCCTTCTCCTCTACGTCTTTCTTCACTTGGCCTATCCATCTTGTCAGTGATTTCCAATTGATCTCCTTCCCTTCTTGCTGTTCAAGAGTGCTAACTTCGGCATTCTTCCCCCTGCATCCTCATGACATGTTCCAGTCATTGTAGTCTCTTCTTTACAAACTTCTCTCCAATGATTCGACCTTTAATCTCCCCTGATGTTTTCATTTCTGATTTTTTTCCTTTCTTTTGACGTTATCCGTTTCAGAAACTGGAACACAAATTAATCAGATGTTATAAATTAACCAAGAAACATTATTACGCATCTCCAACTCCGGAAAACAGAACCTTACTGCGTTTTCAGGCTCTGTCCCCGTCTTGTAGTGATACTAAATATTATAATTCTCATGATAATGCGTAGAAAATGGTGTACCTCAATTCTTCATCCTATAACATAAATGAAAACACTCCCTTGTTAGATGGTAGTGCAAATGACACTATATTATTTTTTAAGTCTAGTCATTACGAAATGTTAGTTCTTACAATTGGATCAGTGCAAATAAATTATTTCTTTATGTGCAAAATTTCAAACCTGTCTGTATGAATTCCGATTCAGTACCGAGACAAACTTTTCGGTCCTCGCAATTATTCTAAAATAAAAATTTTAAGTATGAAATTTTTGTTAGAATCCGACGTCGGCTTCCTTTACTGGCTTTTGACCTTCGTAAGTGATTCTGATAGACCTGGAAACAGTGTATGTTTGAATCATAAAAGAGACAGACCACAAAATTTTGAAGCACATAGTAAAACCGTCCACTAAGTTGCCTCAGCAATAAATATAGTCCGAATTAAATCGTTTCCAATCCAGGCTTTTACTGCGCTTATTAAGGATGTAAGGGGAAAATTAAAATTTGCTTGATTTATATTCGATAAAAACCGTACTCTCCATTACTCATTTACCAGTTACAATGAATGAGACGCCGCACAACGGAGAGCGATTTTACAGTATATCCAACCAACGAATGTTGTCTGCGAATTTCTGTTACATATATTTTCCATTATTTTACGCTTCATCCAAAATATTAGATGTTGCCGTTTAACTTGAAAGGTAATATTTATAACGATTAAGATAGTGCGAGAAATAGTGGCTTCAACGCGTTACCTCCTAGCTGGAAACGCAGATGTCGAACTATTATAGAACTAATTTTTTAATACACGAAGAGAAGATGTGGAAATAGCGTATAAAGCTGTTTTCGAGACCAAATTGTAATACCTCAGCAGTATCGGGATCTCCATCACAATAAAGATTGGTAATAGTAAAAAAGGTTCTAAGAAGGGCCGATGTGTTATAGTTGCCAGAGTTCACATGCGAATTATGTAATATACTCGTAATAAAGCTTTTAATCTGGAGATCCGTTAGTGTCAGAGAGCGGAATAACCTTACAATGTTAGTAACTAAATAGCTTCACTAGTCAGCGGAGGATTAGGTGATAAAGGGTGCATTCAAATCATAATCTCCTCGTGATTCAGATAGTAAAAATTGTAAGCTGGAGCTAACATTGTCAAGTGAGAGTTACTCTCGCCCCATGAGGATTCTGTGCCCAGATTGGGTATATAATTTATTTCACTAAAAGAGAATCATCTGTTGGCCCAGTGGTTAAGGTTTCGGACTGGTGATCGTAAGGTACCCGGTTCGAGTTTCAAAGACTCTTAAGCCAACCTTTACCCTTCACCACAGCATGATACGTGATGTCAAGTAAGCCAGAACGCTTCCGTAGTATGGATTACACGTCAAGCTGTTAAAGTGGCCTAAATCTAAACATTACCGCGGTAGACTGGTTAGCCACGACAAGAGGCGGCAATGTGCGGGCGAATCGAAAACTCGTGTCACTGACGACCGAACATTGCGTCGGGATGTCTCGGCCAACAATGCCAAACGATGGAACTGATTTTATTTTTTCCACAAAGAGTAATTTTATTTTATAATCAATAAGTTATTTTTAAATAAACTTCATTAAACGTTTTGCAAAATTGCCTTCCTAATGTTATATTGGATCAAACGCACATAAATTTCGGTTGAAAAAATAATTATTGAGAGGATTGGAAAAATATTAAAATTTTTCAAGAAGAAAACTTTTAACTATCAGATTCATTAATTTTTCAACTTGAATGAAAGGTATAATTTTTTGTCTAAAAAGTTATGTAGTGAACTATCAAATTTGTCAAGATCACTCATTTAGTCATTTGACGGAAACAATAAACCCCAAATGAGATCGCTGTAGTTTAGCTGTAAACCACAGCAGACGGAAATCATTTAAAATTTTGATCGAAATAAAGGAGGAGTTTTTCGGCAAATGCTTCCCCAAATCGTGGTATTAAAAAATAAAATCCAAACATTTAGAAAGTTGGTGGATTACCAGCTTTCATTTAACACCCGTGATTGACTATCTAAATATATTATTTAACATCCTGCAAAAATACCCTTTAATTATTGTCACCTCTCTCAATGATTTTACGAAATTTTATGTTGGTCATGTTAAGGTTTGTAAGAACTAAAGTAATGCGCAATTTCAATTTATAAAATTAAAGTTTCATATGAGATTGAAGGCTTTCACGGCCGTATCGATGAAATGTAGTCTTCACAGGTTTTCCGCCGTATGTTGTTGAAATGCGACAACGAGCTTTCGGTGGGTGACTCTGCCGCCATCTTCAGGTTGGATGTTGTGCAGGAGAATCAGCGCAGCACTGCCAGTGCACTGCCAGTGCAGGGAGAACCAGTGCCTGCGCTGGTTCTCCCTACACAACATCCAACCTGAAGATGGCGGCAGAGTCAGCCGCCGAAAGCTCGTTGTCGCATTTCAACAACATACGGCGGAAAACCCGTGAAGACTACATTTCAAAGTTTCATATCTTAGAAGGGTGTGACAAAATGGCGAACGGACAGACGGAGAAATGAGCGAATTTACAAGGGTTCAGTTTCTCACTCGGGAGGCTCCTATAAATGAAATAAGAACTCGTTGACAACAGATTCATTTGAAAAATTGAAGGTGGTAAGAATGTTTACTGCAGAACCTCTTCGTACAGCCTGTGGGCTTTTACCATGTATGAAGAAGGATCGAGGTTACCTGATTGTAAAATAGACAACGTAAAGCTGGTCTAGCACTACCGGTCGTGACATTGACTCTCTGCTAACAGTAATGGTGGCTTTCCACGACCCGTGGTTTTCTAGGCCGCGCCAGGCAGCCCAGTTGTACGGACCATCACGCGCCACAGGCTAGCCCTGCCAGCAGAGGCAGCTCACTTCCCACTACCCGCTGTTGATACCTGGACCGACGCGGCCTGTGGGAAGCTACCCTAAGCTGAAAATCGCTATTGCCTCTCTTATTATTGCTTTACTCAAAAGTTCGTTAAGCCAATCATTTAAATGTTCTAAAACTTTTGTTCGGTAGCATTTTTCGTGTAAGAATAACGAAAATATGAGAATTTGTCTGTCGCACTCTCTGAACCCGCCCGCCCCCTCGCCTCCTAGCTAACATTTTGGCAAAACTTGCAGCTAGGTGATGGAATTTCCACTGTAAATAATAATAATAATAAAAAAAACTATAAAATATCTCTTGGCGTTGAGATGTAATGTTAACACTGGCAGATAACAATTTTGTCTGATACTCTATTTGCTACGCAAGACCTATAACTGTTTTCTATAAAGGAAATAAGACTTTTTTCCAAACTGTAGACAAAACTTCAGTTACATACACGTATATTGGAGTGCGAATCCTAATATCACTCCAGTTGTTTACTTGTTGCTTTGACTAAATTTAATAACAGAGGTAAAGTTTAAAAGAAAACTTATTTGAAGAGCCTGTAATTATTCTGTTTTCTTTCTGCTACCAGAGAGATACTTATTCAGCCCACTGTGCTCCACAGAAACTGCTGAAAAACGTAAAATAGTTGTGTGGCTGTAGGTACAGCACAATCTCCTGGTCAGCCAATCAGCTGAAAGCAGCTATAGACCAATAAGCCAAGAGACGCGACAAGGGTCAATAAAATGGAAATTACTACATTAAAGACTGTCTCCTCGTAGACACGACGCTTTCTTTTCGTAAAAAGAGTTGTGTTATTACTTATTACTAAGCAGAAGGACCAAGGCAAACACTTCAGATAGTTAAGAGATAAGGAAAATCATTAGTCAAAACATTGATGCTCCATCTTAATGAAATCTGCAAGCAATTAAAAGCGAACTGTATTCGTCTTCTGCGCGACATGCCTCCAGAAACTTGTTCACATCTATATTTTCTAAGGCACTTCTTTCCTTTGGGGACGTCCATTAATTACGTGAGGTGAAATAGGGGGGGGGGGTCCGGCGAAATCTCACCAGGGAGGAGAGGGGGCTACGGAAATCTCACGTGAGATTTTGCGAAAAATTTGGGGACAGTAGAGCCAAAAAAAAAGGTCTACAATTTGCGCCAAAGCCGATTTTAGGAGGGTATTTTCGTCAAAAAAGTTAGGGTGTGACCTAAAAAAAAAAAAAAAAAGTTTCCAGGGCGATTTCTAGGGGGGTTCTCACGGAACAGATCTCATCAGAAGGGGGGGGTCCAGAAATCCGGAAAAACACCTCACGTAATTTGTGGATGCCCCCTTTTGTCATTTACCATCGCACAATAATAATTTAAATCGGTGTTTCTCAATGTGTGGTGCGCGAACGCAAGAGAGATGGTCTGCAGACAAAATACTAAAAAATTAATTCTAATTGAATTAAAGATATCACAATAAGAAAATGAATCGGTAAAAATTGTTCACATTAATTGGATACAATACCCGTGCTGTGGAAGGCTATAAGAAAATGTCATACGCCCACTAAACTAACTTTCTAAAAATTTCAATGACCAGGCAAAAAGTTGTATTCTCAATATATAAGGATATGATTGCATTGTTTCTGCAATAAATACGTTTCCAGCTTTTACGAAAGAGATCGGTTTATCTTTATGAATGAGTGTTTATAAGTATAGGCCTTAAAAGACCGCGCTACGTGCCGATAACAATTCGTAGGGTAGATAAAAAATTATCTTAATATTATTTGGTGGTCTCTAGAATTACTTTTTTTACATTTTTAATGGTCCTCAGGTCGGAAAAGCTTGAAAAATGCTGATTGAAAGAATTACGTGTTGAACCTTTCAGCCAGTTAATTCAGCAACGAAGTGAACAGAATTATCACAGGTCTCTCAATGTTATCTCGCCTTCAGCAGGCAGCCTGTGGAGACCGCGAAGCTGACAAAATCATGACCCTCTTTTATCTCCGATTCTAACCATATTCACTAACACGTATCATGTGCTCTGTCAACTTGTGTTGATCTTGTACTCAGTGTCGATGGTGCTCGGGGTGCCGACGGTGAAACGTGACGTGCAGAGCTACCTGCTGGCGACTCTGCAAAACCTGGTGAACAGCATGAGTCCTCAGGAGGCGCGGGACACGGTCATCATCGTATTCGTCGCAGAGACGGACCAGGAGTACGTGCTGCAAGTCGTCAGGCAGCTCGAAGCACAGTGAGTACTCAGATTACGTGAGGCCTCTTTCATAATGCGATTGTTCATGGCAAGACATTGAATTATCAGACATCCTTCAACTACTTTTCACTGCTTTCACCATACACATAATAGGATTTCTCAAGGGGAGTAATAGCACATATGACGTCATGATCCGACGTTATGGGTTCAGATTTGGAAATGGGTAGAACTGTGAAGGGACAGATTGGGTGAATAGGGGGATTCACTCTGAATCGCAGCCATGACAATGAGAAACTTGAGCCTGGGAGCATTGTTCTAATGAGACGGCACTTTTTTTCCGACAACTTGATTCTTTTCCTTGATAGTCACTCTCATTTGCTTTACAACGTTAGTATAATGTGATCCCGGAAATACAGAATCTTTTAAACAGAATACTAACATTTTCATTGTAGAAGGAATAGCCTTAAATTTATATGTGGGGGAAGGCCGCGCATGCTTCTACTGTACAACCTGTTAATTTTATTCAGGGTAAAATGACGAGTGACAAGCACTGGTGTCATCCATGCTCACTAATCTTTCAACAAAACTTTTTTGTTACCGCTAACATAACGGTTTTTTAGATACCCATAGCCTGGAGTTAACACAATCCTCCCTACAAGATAATGTATCATTTCCCAAGACTGCCATTTGGTAATTAAATTTCTGACGGATCGAGTGAAGCAAGAGGAGACTTTTTTTATTCTTGCAACGTTTTATTAATGGTTACCTAGATATCCTTCGAATGTACGTACATGTATCGCAAGCCCAACACATCACAGAATTTTTCTGGCAAAGCACAGTATTCATTTCTTTACTTATCGCCTGAGTAGAAACTTTAGACAATGCTACTGACATACTACATATTATTTTTCCCTTTGGCAAGAAAATTTCATTTATATTTAGTTTGTTTGGCAATAATTTTTTTTTCCTGTTTAATAGCTCGCATATCTCTCTCTCTCTCTCGTGAGCGCGCTGAAGTCTTACTTTTATTGGTTAGTAAAAAAAATTCGGGGTATTAACACGTGATTCCTAAATCTCCACCCTAAATCTCCCCGGAGAATTTTTTGCCTTATAGAACTCTCTCTCAAACAGGAAATGTAATCGATGTAATTTTTTCATGTTGTTGATAAATATACAATACTGTGCACCGCTCCAATTATGCTGCAGCATTCTAATCGACTGGACCTTATCCGGCCTGATGATTTCCTGTATTGTACTTCGGTGCAGCTGTTTTAATTTTGATCTGATTCTTCAGTCTTGTTGGAATAAGTTGTAATGTTTTTGGGTTTGTTGCAGGTTTCCGGAGCAGCTGGAGTCGGGCCTGCTGGAACTGATCTCCCCTCCAGCCGCCTACTACCCCGACCTGGACGAGCTGAGAACTACTCTGGGTGACCCTCCGGAGCGCGTCCGCTGGAGAACCAAGCAGAACCTCGACTTCGCCTTCCTCATGATGTACGCACAGCCCAAGGGCACGTTCTACGTACAACTGGAGGACGATATCCTCGCCAAGAAGAATTTCGTCTCCACTATGAAGTCGTATGCACTCCAGAAGATCTCAGAGAAAGCGCCGTGGTTTGTGCTCGAATTCTGTCAGCTTGGTTTCATAGGTATGTATCATTCGTGTTAATTCAAAATACAGTGACAGAGTCCTCACGTTATCATACTTAAAGTGGTAGTTTGCGAAGTGAAATGAAAGATATCGTGGAGTTTAGCTGCATCATTGTAATTGGTTTACTACTTCTTTAGCTTTGCTTTTAACTTAGATGTTTTGCCACATTACTAATTCCACTGCAACACTGCATGCTCTACTTAAACTACTGAAAAATAACATTTTTTTTTTTTCATTTGTAACTATTGATGTCTTTCCATGATTTAATTAAAATACTCCTCAAGTTCAATAGAATTTGGATTGGATTCCGCGTGCCGTCCTGACCAATTTCTTTCCAATAGTTTTCACGGCACTATTTCCTACCATTACGCGTGTTAATACGTTTGTCTTTTTCTTACCGATTTCTCTCCCTTCATCCAAATTCAGCCAACCAATTTTGGTTTTCCATGGTCTCCGATAATCACTCTAGACGACCAGTTCCTTTGGAAGGCAATGCACGAATTCCTTCCCGTTCCTTTCCCACAGTTGTGTCCTAGTTCTAGTAAATGATTAACTAGAAAATTCGAAATGGGAACAAGTGTTTCACATGGATCGTTTACTTGAGAAACTAGGATGGAAAATCAAATACCGAAAAGATAGAATCCAGGAATTAATTTGAAGCAACTAGTATAGTACACTCGATGAAGTTGCAAACAGATATTTGTTGCAGCAGTCTTTTTAACAAAGCGTGATCAAAGCTTGGTGAGGGGGGTCTGAAGTAACAGAATGTAAGGGTGATTATAAAAGATTTGTGATTGATACAAGTTTGTCCACTAAAAAGGTAGTGTATGTATCACTATTACAAAACTAAGGTTCCTGAGTTGAAGAGAGATTTATTTCACATAGTAATTTCGTTGGCTGACTCCTCGGTCACCTCGATAGCTCACTAACTGCAGCCAGACAAGTTACTACAGAATTATTAAGCAATTGCTAACAAATGTAAGTAAATTTTCTTTTGCAGTATTTCATTTTAAATTAAATATCACAAACCTTTACGACTGAAAAAACTAGGAATAAATTATTGTATTTTATTATTCAGTTAAGTCGTTTCCATTGTTTTAATTTTTCGATCAATACTGACTGACTGCTTGACCATGTGTAAGTATTTAATTTGGACATCAGCCTTGAGATTAAGGCTATTAAAAGCAAAAAGTTCGTGAATTTGTTTTTTACCATCGGAATTTAATGCGTAAATTTGAGTTCGCATTTTAACCCTCGAATCGGTAACTACAAAAAACAGGGTAACCGGGTTACACTAGATTAATTGAAACGCACGAGCCGGTGGTAATTTCTCTACATACCCATTTTCCCCTTTCTAACCGCCCACTTCACTAATTTTACTTTTAAAATTCTTTCATAGTTTTTACTAAATTATTCATCTCTTCCCATGGTAATTTATTCCAGTCACCGACACTTTTATCTACAAAAGGAAAATTTTTTCCACTCTTAAGGTTGAAACCAAATGTCAGCATGTGCTCATGGTCATCTATTTCCTACCGTGCACTACTCCCAATTCTTTCACCAATATCTTTCCACGCCTCATCACCAGTATACGCCTTATACACTCTGAACATTTTCTTTCTCCTTCTTCTGTCATCCAAAGAATCCCAATCCAGTTTCTTTATTACATCAGTAACTGATTTTTTTTTGCAGAAATTTTCACAGACAAATTGTATTTCATGTACAGATCAGTATGTGAAAGTGGTAAACCTCAGAGAGAGAAAAGTAATTGAATTTATTAGGAAAGAATATGAGCGATTTTAATATAGTACAATAGCCTGTTCAGGACACTGAGTAGAGTAAGAAGAGAGCGTAATAAATGCAAAAAAACATCAAGAAAGTTGAACATGTGAAAGTAAACAAAACTAAAAGCAACAAAGAATTGATACAAATATGCATTCAGGAAGATTTACTGGAGGGCGAAAACTGCATGACGCAACTAGAAACTTCTTTTTGTTTTCTGGGACATCGTTTACTGAAGAAGTCTATTACGATGGAATTGCAATTTGGTTCCTCGTCACTGTCTATAGCTTGTCATAGACATCGAACACCTGGAAGTGGAGCTGAGGCTAATTGTTCGTGAACATTCCAGCAGTGTTAAGATTCGAAGTGAGAACTTATCAATCTGCAGAAAGATATTTTACCACCCAATCAGATCAGTTTTTCCCCCCTCCGAAGACCACATGGACACTAGCCAAGTGTTAGTGATTAAAAGGGGGAGGGGAGGGAGGAGGAATTGAGCTTGTGCCCGAAGTATAAGCGGGCTTGTCAGGCCTGGCGTGCCTAATCGAGTCTGTGAATCGTGTAACTTCGTGTGTTCTGTATGATGAGTGTAGTTAATGAGGGGGAGATTGAGGACCGTCCCTGCATTCACCAATATGACTGCGGGAAACCGCTTAGTAACAGCAATTAGAACGGGAGTGAGCTACGCGGGTACTTGAACTCGTGGCCTGTCCAGTGTGCGGAGCCCCACCGCATTGAGCCACACTGGCGGGTACGGGAGATATATATATATATATATATAATGTATTTTCAGTCACAAGTTTTCTAAGTACGACTGCTATTTGTTTTTACTAAACAGTTATACAAGAAATGTTTATCTCGGAATTCGGCCTTGGCTTGGTATTAGACAAGACTTACTTTAATCAAAAAGATGGGAGCTCTTAAATTTACATTGTTTAATTGAGTTTTAGAAGCTCCTTCTGCGTGATTCCATTTACCATTTAGTCGTATAATTTTTAAAAGAAAAATGAAAAAATAAAGAGGACGCACATTTGGCTTACGGAAATCCGAAAGTATTAACTACTGTTACTAGTGACGAACAATTTTTAACACGCCGAGGAGTATTCACCATATCATGAAATTTTATATTTAATGTTATGAATGAAATTCGTGATTTTGCAGTTCTCAACTACAGAATTTTAAGAATTTCCGGATTGTAGAACAATAATCGCAGAATAAACATAAAATCGGCACGTTAGCGGCCAGATTCGCACTGCCCGACCGTTGTAATGCGAGACAAGCGCGGTAGACAATAATGTCCCGCATCCGGCTATGGATAAAGTACTAGCAGCAGTGAGGAGCTGTATTATTGGCAGTCTGCACAGAGTGACACGATACCGCTGGCACGCCACAATAAGCTGATGACGCAGTTCGCTATCGGTTCTCGATTACCCCCTAGGCACGTGCGGTCAACTTCCTCGTCAGTACATTAAAGCGGTCGGGCCACCACTGAAACGCCTCAAACAGTTAAACAACCGCTCTCCCTAGCTTTCAATCGCCGTATTGCGTAACAGCATTCCCTGCAATAGGTTAACAGTGAGAGAGGTGTTGCGTGATTTGAGATATGATCGTTTCTCTATTTTTCGATATATACACAGGAGCTGTACAGTATCAGCTGTCTTTGCTCTTATTCACGCTTTGGGTACATCCATGAATTACGTCACACAAATTTCATGATTTTTGGAGGTTCCTCCTCCCCCCTTGTCACAGCTGGTCACATTTGAGTGACACCTCCCCCCCTACTGCTCTAGTGTGACGTCGCATTTTTCAACTTTAAATTTAGAAATTATTAAATTAAAACAGCACTTTCAAAATTATTTATATATTTCTGTTTAAAATATTTTTTCTATAAAATCAAAAATAAATCAAACATTTTAGAAAATTAAAAAAACATAACAAATCAAATGAACAATACAAAATTTAATCATCTTGTGCCCATGGAATTTGAACCCATTCCTTCATATTATTTATGACTGGCATAGCAGCCAGATAGTTCTTGATTTGGATAACATTAGGAACATTCCATGTATCAACATCTTTGTCCAACCGTATAGCATCACCATCGTTTATAAAACAAAGAACTTTCCTGTCACATCTGGCCGCAATTCTTTGAGAACAAATCTTCGTGATGGGCAAAAACTCTTGCTGCCTCTTATGTGATTGCTTGTATTGGCCAGTGATGAAAGACATAGACCACAGGTGGCACCCAGTCCTTTAAATAAATATGCGCAAGACATATTATATCAATGCCTCAAATGTGGCATTGATCTTTTGGCCTATGTCAAAGGTGGCCGCCTCCTGCCAAACAGTGATACAAATTATACATGTGACTGGTCCCCCCCCCCCCCTTGTCACACTTTGTTGACCCCCTCCTTCCCCCTTTAGTAATTTATGGATGGCTCCTTCATGCCTTGTCAATGGCAGAGTAATTATAGCCAGGAGAGATTTGTTAGCAAAGAGTCCGGCTGCCTCTTTTGAAGGATACAGCCTGAAGTGATTGAAGGAAACACATATCTGGAGGAACGGGCCCAAACGTCACCGCTCGCCCACCAGTCGAGCAGGAAATCACCCGTCGCCTTTGCAAGATGTATTCAAATTCTAAGATCTGTTAGTTCTTTTCTAAAAAAAAAAGTGCTTACAGTATTGATGAATGCACTGAAAATAAAATTATGATTAATTAATTCTTGTGGCAAGAAGTCGTTCGATGAGACTGTTTATCAGAGACTCCATGAAGATTCACGGAGTTAATATTTCACAACTAAAGACACAAGAATTCATCAGCCCTGTTCATTCATTTGCTTTATTTCTTAGCCGGAAACGAAAAAAGTTAATCAAGAATATGCTTTTATATGGATTATATAAAGCTTTGGCTCAATGAAGTATAATCACTATCCCATTCCCAAACTAGCTTCTAGTTCTTCACAACTTCTTTGGAGAGCAGTTACATTCGGAAAGAAGCAGTTTCCATCCCAGGTTCTGCCATCCAAATTTTGTGTTTCCTATTGTCTTCTGAAAACAGTCCAGGTGATCACTGGCATGATTTATTAAAAAAGCCACGGACGATTTCTTCCCGTTCTTAATACTAAATAGGCTCCCAGTACTAGTGACCTAACGTCGGAGAACCTTAGATGAAAATAAATGAAAAATTTCTTGAAACTGCCAGTGTGGCTCAGTGCGCTGAAGTGTCACACAGTGGATCTGGGCCCCCGTGTAGGCTGTTCTGCAATTATCTAGGTGAATGCTGGGATGGCCCCCAATCTCCACTTCATAAACTAACAAAATATACACCTATAGAAAACGCAAACATACACATTTCGTAGACAGATGTCAACATGAGAAATTCTTCTAATAGATTAGGTACGCTAACAGGCCCCTTTAGACTTTGGGCAGGAACTCTCTTCCACCGCCTACCCCCCCCCCCCCCACCCCTTCCCCAACCCCAATGATTCATAGGTGGCCATTGTCCACGTGGTCCTTGAAGGCTGAATCAGGGGAAAAAACTCTTCACTAACTATTTAAGAATAGTGTTAACTTTCTGGGACAGTGACAGTTTGTCAGTATTAGATGGAATATCAGTTTCACCTTTCTACCCGTAAATGAGGTGCATCTTGAAAGATTACAGAATTGCAAGTAAATGAGGGAATAATCATTTTTCTAAATAGCTGCCAGGTACCAAATGATGTCCTGTTTTTCAGCTGTAGGTAAACAGAGGTTTTTTGTGTGTGTTCGTATATTTTAAACATACTATACATACAGCTACTTCATGTGTCGCATAAGTTTGAAATTATCGCTGACAAGGCATAATGTTTCAAGAATTCAAATACTCAGTTCAGACCCATTGTCATCCTCATTTCAGAAAGCTGTAATGTTATCGTTCAATGATAGTGCCTGGTGAAACAAACTAAAAAAGTTCAGTTTCTCTCTTTAATTACTTTAATCACAGAGGCCACCAGGGAAACAAGTAGTTCTAAGACTCAGCTGGACTATATAATCTCAAACATTTCTAGCGATATTTGCAGAAGATCTGTTGTAGAAAATTTTGTTGCTGATCACTATGGTCAGGAATTATTTATCAATTATCACCATGAAAAAAATTTAAAAAAGTAAAGCCATATATGAATCGGGAGGTACAAAAAATACAAATCAGAATATTTCAATAACATAAAAACTTGCTGAATACTATAAAAAAGAATTTAAGAATCTTGTAATCTACCAAAAGAAGTCTGGAAAATTGCCAAAAATATATGTGGGCATTACAAAGGCGCCAGTAATGCTCGTGATATCTCCTCAATAAAAATAAAATAAATAAAATAAAAACTGTTTTAAATGACCCTAAGAAGGTAGCGAATGCGTTCAGTGAGTATCTCCCTCCACCTAATGCAAGCACAAACACTGAAAACAAACAACAATTATGGTGATTCAATTATCTCTGCAACCCTCAGGGAGTTGCCCAAGTATTATAAAACGATTTTTCTTAAACTGGTAACAGAAAGTGAAGTTAGTTCCACAATGAGAAATTTAAAAAACAAACGTAGCTGTGGTTGGATGATATTTCACCATGGCTACTAAAACAGTGTTTTGAACCTATTCTTACCATCTTAACTCATTTAATTTATCTGTCTCTTACTACAGATGAATTCCTCAATATCCTAAGCCACTATTTAAAAAAGGCGATAGATAACTATTGAGTAATTACAGACCTATTAATCTCATTACCACATCCAGTATAATACTATAATGTGAGATTTTTGCTTGAATAACAAAGTTTTTAGAAACAAATAACCTAATTAATAATAGACAATTTGGTTTTTAGGAAGGGACTATCAACAGTTTACAGAAACACTACTTGAAAGCCTCGATGATAATAAACATCCAGCAGCAGTTTTTATGGATCTATCAAAAGAATTTGATACAGTGGACCATATCATATTGCTGGAAAAATCAAAATATATGGGATCAGAGGAATTACCTCTGATTAGTTCAAATAATATCTGAGTAATAGGTGGCAACAGACAGAAATACTACAAAAAAAAGCAGAGGAACACTTAAAATTCAAATAAAAAAATGTTTAATAAAAAGAGGGGAACCACAAGGATCTATTCTGGGCCTCCTCCTTTTCATCCTTTGTCAATGACATACCTCAACAGGACAGTAGCTGTACCATGGGCATATCCAGCTGCCTACCTCCCCCCCCCCCCCCCCAAGAAGAAAAATTAAGTTGCCTTCAGTATGCTTCAATGAGTGAAGAACTGGCTCAAGAGCACTGTGGGAAAGGAAAGATTAACTGGATTATGCCTGATGAGTGTGAATCGAAATTTCATTAAATAACACCGTGAGATATTGACAAAGTTATTGAAAAATTTTCTGACAATCGGAGACAATTAATGCTTACATAAAAAACTATAACTGAGTTATGATAGTAATTATAGCCGTAGTAGATACTTAGATTAAGTGGTTGGATTACTATAGTAATCAATAATAAAAATAGTTTCGTCAACAGGTTTGATTTCAATTTTGTAATAAATCGTCATGTTTCAGTCCCCCAACCCACTTCCTCAAAACCAATATGACTTCCCCCCCCTCTGGCCCTAGTTCAAATCTTGCCCCCCCCCCCCTTTTTCTAGTTCTGATCCTGGATACATCCTTGAGCTGTACTATTTCATATGCTGATGATCTTAACCTCAGATTCAAATAATACCAGTTTACTTAACAGAATGCAATTTAAAATTGATGACATTTACGATTGCTGAATGAACAATATGTTGACTCCTAACCTCCTCAAAAACTATTTACATCTTATTTAAGAAACCATACAAACTTAAACTAGGTACAAACTTTACATGTGGTGCTGAAACTATTCTACAGTTAACATCTGCTACATTATTAGGTATCACGGTAGATAATAACCTATCATGGGAGGAACATATTAATGAAACCTATAATAAGGTAAACAAAAATTTCTTTGCATTAAAAAGATTATCTCCTTACCTCAGAAAAGATTTTAAGCTAACAGTATATTATGGATTGATACACTCAATCTTAACATAGGCCTTAAAATATGGGGAGCAGTTGCACACAGCTTCAAGGAGAGGCTATTTAAGGTACAAGAAAAGGGTTTTAGATTTATATTTGCCATAAGACAGAGATTCATGTAGGTCCATTTTGCAGAAGAATAAAACTGTATAAGGCATTAAGTGTTAATATTTTAAAGTAATACCATTAGTAGTAAACAGCCCAGACAAAACTGTAACAAACCACAGCATTCATAACCGTGGTACAGGAGGTGAAGATAACCGTTTTCAAATGACAGTAAACAAAAAATTTGCTGAACAAGATCCGTTTAGGAAAGGGGTAATATTTTACAACAAACTCCCCACGGAAATAAAGTTGTTAAGAGAAGATAAATTTAAAAGTAAACTAAAAACATACATAGCTAATAAAGTGTTGTAGTCTATAAAAGAATTCTGATGTAGTATTGAATTTTTGTTTTTTATGTGTGTAACTAGTTTTAGAATGATTTTATACATAAATAATAGTATTGTAATTTAGAGATAGTAATAACCTAACCTTAAAAAATGTATAGTTATATACTTTGATTTGTTTATTTCCAGTACCTGTAGTTAGTACAGAATTTGACATGTCAATCAATCAATCTTACAACCTTGGTATAGGCCACAGCAGAGCTCTGATTGTATGTGCCGCAGTAGTAGCTAAATTACAGCCATGATTTTTGACTGCTCGTCAGCCATGATATCTCACCACAAGCGATAAGCTCCTGTTCGCAAATATTACATTCCGCTAGTGATTACTGCAGCTGGTTGAGTCCACTGTAATGAGAACCAGCAATGCAGTCCACTCGTCACCAGTGGCAGTAGCTGAACACAAAGAATTTAATATAATTGTGATGAAGCACATGTCAAGCAAAAATTTTCCCTGCTTTCCTATTTCATGATTTTCTTTTAATCTTGAAATTCGTAGATTTCAGAACCACCACCCAAATTTACAAATTTTAATTTTTTTGGTATTTCTGGTAAATTGTTCACTTCCCTTGGTATTTTGGCCCAATTCCTGACTCCCTTTCCCAGATCTTATGCCTGATATCAAGTGATAGCTTGAGGTCATGCTCCTAATACTTCTGCCAATATTCATCCAAGTCCCATGACCAATATATGCCTTTTTATATTAAATAAATGAAATTACAACTTTATTACTACATGAAAGCCTAGACCATGATCTTACCGAGCATGGTGGGCGAGTGGTTAACACTCTGGTCTCACATTCAGGAGGATGTGGGTTCGAAACCCGACTCATCATTTGCCTGTAGATATTAGTGGAAACAATGGAAAACAAAAATCTGGATGGCTGAACGAGGATTCAAATCTGTGTCCTGAATGCGACGACAGAGTGTTACCGCTCACACACCACGCTAGGTTTAAAAATTGCCTACATGGTGTGACAAAGAAGGAAAAACGGGGGGGACCCCAAACGATTATCTCTGTGCGCTAAATCAGGGCTGTTATGGAGAGAAGTAAAGCTGTTCCCAGTCTTACTGTGTGGTGATATGTTTGTTGAATTGTATATGGTCAGGCATTGTCATGAAGCAAAACAGTCCCTTTACCGAGCTTGCCACACCTTTTATTTTGTTTAGTTATGTTTCACAATATGTTACAGAATTGATTGTCATCCTGAAGCAAAAAATCCAGAAGCAACACTTCCTTCCTATCCCAACACGTATCACTCATGATTTTTGGGCTGCATCCATTCCATCAATTGTTACAAACCAGCGGTAACATGAGCAATCCTTGTTTTTTCTTCGGTGACAATCTATCTTAAAAATTTGTCATCTTCATTGACGTACCACATCATGAAATTGAAAGGTCTGACTATTCACACAGCATTTTCAGTACCCAGTGTGCAAACTAATTTCAGTACCTGAAGCGTTTTGTAAGAATTTCATGAACACTTCTTGAAACTCTAAAACTCCTAAAGCGTTTGTTTTCTTGAGCTCTTGCATCAAATTTCTGCACCAAGTTTTCAGAGATGAACAATGGTCATTCACAATTCATCATGAATGCTAGTATGGTCATCTTTAAATGCTGTAACTTATTGTCTGAACGTTCAATCGCTCATAGTGTTTTCCCCATAAACTTCACTAACCTGCCGACAAAATTCAGCCAAAATAGTTCAAATATTGGAGCAATAATTGATACTGTTGACTGTATATTATCATTGAAAATAGTAGATCAACATAATAACTGGGTGAAGATACAAATATAAAAAACAAATTTTGAAAAACTACAAGTGAAAAATAAAATTTCACAAATATTAGAAACGTAAATAGTATTGATAATAAGTGCTGGGTCTGGTATAATTTATTGGAGATTGAGGCCAGGAGGATGTCTAGTGTCAAAGATATTGTGATAAGGCATTCTGCAGGTATGAGGCTGTAGACCGAAATATTGCGCTTCTCTTGTGTTTGTGTGTGTGTGTGTGTGTTTTCATCGTCCCAGCCGCCTTCATCTGTGGTAAATGTTGGGTTATATTTCCCTATCTTTCCATAGTTTTATTTCCTTAAAGCATTTTTCTGTTCATTGTTATAACATATATACAGGGCGTTCGCCGGAAAACGCTACCCTCCCAGTCTGTTGCCGTCGGCAACTTGCTCGGTCAGTAGAGCCAGCAGCTCCCGCCACACGTCACCGTGAATCACCGCACTGTTTAACACCTCCGCTGCCCCAACAGTACAGTGCAGTGACCCTTACATTGTTAAGAACGGTTTCTTTGCATTGTAGCTAGTTTGTGACTTCAGTCTCTTATTAATCAGTGTTGTGAATAAACGTTTCTTTGCGGTTTGGCTGGTTTGGGGCTTCATACTCTTATTAATCTGTACCGTGTTTGAGTGTGAGTAAAATTATGGTACGTTACAGTTTGCAACAAAGAATATTTCTCTACGATACATATGTGAAGAAGAAGTCGTTTAAAAAGTGTCGCAGTAAATTTCCTCGCGAATTTCCTGGCGCTTTACTGCCAGCTAAATCAACAATTCTGTGTCTGGTTAAAAAAGTAAGAGAAACGGGTTCATTTTTTAACAAAAAGAGACTGTCGGTCAACCTTATTCTCACAGAGTCGATATCGCTTTTCGACTAGAACAGTCACCCAAAAAATCATTAAGTCAGTTAGGGCAGCGTGTGTCTCGAAATATGTTCAGAAGATGTGAAATGTGCATTACACAAGAGGGTCAACACTTCCAGCATCTTTTATAAGGCAAGCTAACGAATTACGTCACATTTAAATGCTTAGCACATACAAGTTTATGAAGTTTATGAAGCGTAATTATTATGAAATAGTCCGCGGCTGACGGTCGAACAATGCCGGAAGCTGACCGCTCGCTCGCCGGGAGCAGTTTCTTCCTTGTAGCGCTAACAGTGGGTTGCGTTTCCCGGCGAACGCCCTGTATAAGTCTGTGGGATGAACAGGAATTCACAGAAGCAAATGGTTGGTTTTTGATAGCATTTCATTTAATGTAAAGCCCCTGGCCCCACTGGTAAATGGGTTATGCTTTGTTTTGATGTGACTTGGTGAAGCTAATATATTTAATACATTTTTTCTTTAACACGATTCACTCAAAACCTACTAGTCAGATTTTGTTGGGGTTTCGATTAAAGCACTGTCCATGGTCTCGCGGATAAAATGGGAGGCATTTCATTTTGATGAGATGTCGAATCGCTGAGAAATCTAAGATAATTTTTTACTATACATAATTATGCAAAAGCTGCTAGTCAGTTTTTGATGGATTTGGGATAAATGAACAGCTTGTGTACCCATTAGTAGAATAAGGTTTAAAAAAATCAAAAATAAAAAAAACATCTTGATATGACCTTGAAAACCTAAGGGATTAGAACAAAAGTGACCACAATATAATATCCACTTAAAGGTAGGCTACTTCTCAGAGTAGAAATGTTCGTGATTTCAGCCTACGAGCGGCGTTGTTGTATGCTGAGGAATGAAGTTACAATATATTGTAGACTCCATTCATGCAAGAAAACTTGCATTAAGTGATCTACAGGGGCCTTGGATCATAATATTCTTGATTATTTTGATTTAAGATGCAAATGAAGTGCAAGCAGCTACTGTTTTCAAATCAGCACAAGCTAATATAAACATGGAAGATTGCTTCCATACCACTACTTCTCTGTTTATCCCATCATCACACTTTCCAATAAATGAATAATTAGAAATCTCTCTCTACCCTCTGCTCTATGTGTCGTGACCAATCATGCTTACTATCAAATGTTACATCAAGTTGTTTCCATCATCAACAAGCAATTTCTCCCTCTATCTACAATCGTGGGGGGGAAAAAACCCTAGCTTACTAGGTCCACAGATAAAAAATATGACTTCATTTGGCATTTATCTTCATTCCATGTTGACCCACCCAGGTAGATATCTTATTCAGATTCTCCTATTGCTGGTCACAGTCTTCCAGTTTTAATCTTTGTATAGATAATATAATCAAAAAACAACTTAACTTATATTCTCAGGCTTCCCACCTGTGAAGCATCTCAGTTGGAAGTAATCTTACAAAGTCTTCCTCCAATTTCATCTTCATGTAAAATATCATGTTTCTGTAGTTGCTCTTCTTATATAATCCACACTGATCAACGGTTGTCAGTGACATCATAGTCATTGATGCATCTCCATGTGGAGGTTGTTGGGATAGTTGGGAAGCAGGGCAGGAGGTGTGGTGGAAATACACATATTGGAATGGGTCCGCTACTGATTGGAGCACTTTCTTGAATGATTTTGTGGGCTCTGTCTAATCCCTCTGACTAAAATCTTAAATTCATGTTTTACCAATCCGGGATTTCTTCACAGTATCTTCCACTACACTAATCTCCATAACCTCCTTAACCACACATCGCAGTATCATATTTAATGTAGAGGTGAAGGGAGTTGATTGGAGATAAGTGGTGGAGGGAAAAACTAGGAGTGAATGACAGAAATGGAAGAGGATGTGCTAGATGATTTGCAAAAGTGGAAATGTGTAATGGTGCTGAATATTTGAATCGCCTCAGTGTCTCTTTTCAATGCCGTGCCAAAAAAATGAAGCATATTGTCTGGCCTGTGTAGTTCTGCCCACACAAGGAATGGAATAAATTCCAGGTTGTATGAGACCCAAGCCAGCCTTTTCACTGAGCAGTAAATCTCTTATCTTCCCGCTTTGATGGAGCTTTAGCTAAAAATCTGGCAAATTTTTTTGAAGTCACTCCAGTGGATCATAAAAAAGCTTGTTCTAAGTGTAAACAACCAATACAATCATTCTTTAGTATACTTAATATCATTCATTCAAATACACAATTATGTGACACTACCCATCTTTACTTCCTCCTTTGAAATTTCATTCCCAGACTCTTTGGTTTCTACCTTTTAAGAAATCCTCTACACAGCTAGCAACGTTTTTCATTCACTCCAAGATATTTTACTTCATTTTCCATTATGACTCACTCTGTCAAATGCCTTAGAGAGAGATTATGTGCTACCATTGTCAACTTGGAATTTTTTGTACATTTCATTTGAAATATCTTGCAAGTAGACTACTGAGATTCGCACAGATATCCTTGCCTGATCCGACATTGTCATTTTCAACCAATTTCTTTCCTCGTAGATATTTCTGGTTTGGTTGCCATATCAATATTTTCATCACGTCTACCAATGACATCAAAATTGCAGGCCTGTATTTTTCAAATTGTTCTTGTCGCCCCTCCTTTATGGACAAATATGACTACAGCATTTCTCAGGTCCCCCAATAAACAATTTTTTGGACTCTGCCTACATAATATTTCAATGCATCCTAGTTACTTATCTTTAATAAATTTGTAGTTACATTATTCACATTAATTTGCTACTTATTTATTGCAATGGATCCCACAACCCATAGCAATATCTCTACAAGCCTCTGTTTCCATTACTCTACTCTATTCTATTTTACGATTTGAGAAAGTGTTCAGCTTTAGCTGTAATTTCAGTCCTCCAGGATTCTCACCTACAAATAAAAATTTTCTGTTTCTCTCATGCCTGAACTCAAGTGCCATTTTATCGTAATGGTTATCTGTTTCTTCCCAAATACTGTTCCTAATTCTTTTCCCAATAATCTCCCAAAGGCTCGTTGCTAATGTATATGTTTCGCCTGTACACGTATTGCCCTCTCCACCTTCCTCCTCTCTTCCAGTGACGCCTTCATTTCAGTGGACTTTCCATACTTGTCCGCAATTTTCACAAACATATCTTGCTGTACACTTTTGCACCCTCTCATACTCCATTCTTTAATACACACAAGGAATATCTCATACTCTCTGTATTTGAGTAAGTCCTTGAACGAAGATTTTTCATCCGAGTTCAGTTACTTCCCTTTGTTCATAAACTCTTAAAATCATTCAATAGATGCAGAACTTTGAACCTATTTCCTTCTACATCCCCAATAAGACATGTAAAATTGAATTAACATATCAAGATATGCTGATATTTACATTTTATGATGTTGGTAAGCAATTCACCCTTGTAACATTCTGACCTCATTACCTGATTTAAAATTATAATTAATTTTATTATTTTATTTTATTATCATGAAAGGTAGAACTTGCGTGAATACTTTATACGAGAAATCACAAATGGTTTTATTTCAATTAATCACATGACATATATAACAAAATTAGTTAAAATAATCAGTTGTCCTTTTGTGGGCGCCAGGGTATTTTATATAAAATACACAAAATTTAAACAGTAAACGAAGTCAACATTTTGACTTCACTTCTGAAAGAGATGTTTGCTCCGGGCTATGAGAGTTCTTATCTGCAGGGTCGTAGCTGGGCAATGCTATGAACTTGAAAGTCTAGCTAGCACAGTGTCCTTCATTGGCGATGTATAATTACCGAATGTACATGTCTGCCGCCACACATTGGATGACGGTCTTCTCTGCTATGGACCAGTGTAGCACAGTTCCTCAGATGTCGTCCTTTGCCTGAGCTCATCTGCTCAAACAAAATAGCGGGTGTCCGGATCCAGGCAGCAGCAACAGTCCCACTCACGAATAGACAGTCCAGAAATCACATCGTCCGAACGTGCTGGCCGGCCGGCATCGAATCTCCTTCCCTCGTTCGTCGTGCCACATGCAAAACAGAAAACTCTCGCCGATCACCCTGTTTGTCTACCTGGCAAGCACAAATCTCCCCTCCATTAGGCACTCACTATTCTCCCCTCGCTAATTCTAGGAACCGGCCTGCTGGCATTCCTCAGATCTGCCGCTCCACACTTGTACAATGTACACTGCGCCCAAACGCCCACTAAAATATTCCACATTTTAAATAATAAACATATAGTTTATTAATGTAACTAGCGGTCACAAGACGCGTTCGTTACATATTCCCCCTGGTTCGGCAAATTTAAATAAAACTAGTTTATTTAAATTTTCACAATAAGAAATATACAAATTTTCCTTCCTCGTCCATTAATTTAGCAGTAATTATAAATCTGGTAACCTATTCTAACCTATTCCATCACAAGTTCCACCGACATGAATATTCAACCGAACATATGTCCCTTGGCTACTTTGTACATAGACTTTTCTTACTCCCATCCCTGATTGTGGGTAGATTTGTGCAAGCCTTAAATACATAATATAACCATTTCAAATGTAACCTTATAAGTAACAAATTATTGTAGTGATATAGATGTTCTACACAATAACATTTTATATCAAATTGAAAATTTAACTTACACACCATTCTTAATAAATATAGCGCAATACATCATAAGTTGTGATCATCATAGATATTCAACACATAGGATAACACAACAATCTAATATATAATGAATGAATAAACTGGTAGAGAACATATCCTATCTGAATAATAATAAAAAAACTTTTAAGCAGTGAAGTCACATCTATGAAGTGCAGGGTTGTCCAAAGCAATGCAAGATTGTTCCAAACATTTTTACTATGTCACCGCGAAGCAAAGTATTTGTAATGGATTTCCGCCACCATCCTTTGAATATAAAATGACAATTACATCCCCTTTTATCTCCATTGTTACAGACCTCGCGTGATTTTTAAAATTAACATGATCTCGATCAAGTGTACGCGGATGCCGCTCCAGTATACTTCCCGATTTCCCAAGACAACGTTATAAGTACATTTGCTCCATGGCATAAAAGAATTTTGTTCATGGAATGCTGATTCGCGTAATTCCTTATGAACAAAAAAAAAAAATATTATCTACCTAGTACCTCGGAGATCCTTTTCCCTTGGCTACTTGGTGATTTGATATGCCACACAACATCTGTGAAGTTCCAGAAATTTATCTGTAAATGTACCCCAACGTATTGGAATCCTTCTGTCTGCCAGAAATCAACTCCCAACATATTATCTCGGAAAGTTTTTATCCTTTTCCGGCACATATATGCCCATCGTCACTATCAAGAGAAACAAGTTGCACAAATGATCCTCGCGCGACTGTACCAAAACTTTGTGATCATCAGAATACTCTTTCAAGTTTCGTGAATTATGGGGTTAAAGTCATTGGTTCCATTAGTGAATAAGTAGCCTGTTAACTGAGATTATCCTTTTCACCATGCATGGAATATATATATTATAATAAACTTTGCAAAAGCTTCTTATTGGTGTATGATTGTGGACTGGTGCGTAATAATACTCGTTGCCCTACAGTGAAAGTTTGATTATGCTTTGGTCTTGCTATATCCGCATCATTCTCCTCATCCTCCACACCGCCATTTCGCCAGTATGTTAAATTAATAAGGCAAAACTGTGGAGAGCCCTCAGCATCCCCGGCGAAATCTCATTGTTTTAATTGGTCACCCTGCGATGTTTCACGTGCGGCACCAACTCTCAATTCATTTTCACTTTCGTTCTGAATGTTATTGCCGGGATCGACGGTTAGAATAGCATTCACCTCCGGCGAACCCCCGCGTGTTTGCCCGTGACCATCCCGCTGACCATCAGTCTTCCACGGTTTCTTATCGCCAGATTGGGCTTGCTTCCAATTTTTACCTCCCTTGAAACTTTGCCCGTTATTCTGATTATTTGGCCGGAAGTATCCATGAGAATTAGAGCGATTGTCCTGCACATTTTCCGCGCACTGTTCACGGCTCGCTCGTTGTCCTATGGCATCTAGATTCCGCAGTGTTTCTAATAAATCAGTGATATTCTTTACATATACAGGCGAGATGTGTTCTTGAACCCCCGGGCTGAAATGTGAGCTTATTATATCAATGAACTCGGCGTCCGGCATCACTGTGTCAAAATAACGACTTTTTACGACTAACCGTTCCACATACCTTTCCATTGAATCACCAGGCTTAGGCTCGTACTTTCCTTGGTAAAATCGCGTCCTAGCTTGGTTTTGAATTTTTGCTGACCAGAAAGCACTCAAAAACAATTCCTTAAATTGTGTGTACGACATATCTGGAGTACATGCTACTTTACCATGAACGATCTGTTCAAAAAATGACTGGCTAATGATTAAAAGTTTTGCCGAGTCCGGAACAGCTTTAATTTGAAAGTATCTTTCAAGGTCTTCGAGGTAAGCTTTCGGGTTTATTCCCCCCTTGGAACCAAATCTAGGCAGCTTTAACTCGATATTTCCCGAAAACAGCTGAGCACAACTAGCTTGACATTGTTCATTGTTGCTAGCAGAGTTATTCCTTTCGGTTAGTTTCCGTTCCAAATTACGTAATTTTACCTCCGTTTCGGCAGCAAGGTTACGCTGTGATGTTTCTAGATTCTTTTGACTTTCCTCCATTTCTCCCACGGAATTCTTAAGGTCTCCAACTTCGGATCTTATTTTACCTAAATTTTCATCAACACCATCTTTTATTGAATGAGCAAACTCAGAAATCTGACCTAAATTTTCACTGTTTTCTGTGCGCATTTGTTCAATTGAACTTTTATTCGCTTCTACTTTACGGCAAATTTCATTGTTAGTCGTCTCAAGTACATTGCAAGAAGACTTTAACTCCGTCTGGACTTTGCTTAAAAGAGTGATCTCAGAGCTAATTTCCTTTTTAAAATCATTTATTTCTCGGCCAATTTCTCCGCGAAAAGTAGCAAATTGCTCTTCAATTCTTTTGTGAGCCATTTCTTGTTTTCTTTCAAGACTCTCGATTTTACTAGACATTTGCACTGAGAGTTCAGACAATTTTTCATTGGATTCTTGAAATTGTGTTGTAAATTGAGCAGATAATTGTGAAAATTTCTCCATTAATAAAGCCGCTATATCGTTCATCTGGTGTTGCTGAGTCTGCAATGCAGGAATCACCGAGACGTTTTTCGCACTCATGTTGGAGGTAGTCTGAAAATTATCCAAATTTCCTGCCTAATTCAACGGGTGATTGGTGGAATACGCTATTTCTGCGATTATTGTCTTCCCCGATATGATCCTATTTGAATAGTGGGTACTGGCTCTGTGATAAATTTGACCCTTCCACGATTTCTTTCGACATGTTAATAATGGTACTGGATCTCAAGCGCATTACTTTAAAACTTCACGCTATTTTCAACTATTTCGTTGACACACAAAGAATATTCCAATACACAACAACAAGAAAAGAAATAAGGATTGCAAACACACCATCAGAAAGACTTTACACTAATCTGCAAATAAAATGCCTCAATAAAATCCGCGATTGCACAATAAAATCAAACCCAAAGAACATTCCACAACACATTCTATAATTTCAATGGAAAAATTACAAGAAGAATTTACTCATCAATTACCTTCGCGGAAAAATGGTTTAAATATGAAAGGATATCGTTACCCTGGACATATGGCTCGAAATCCACACAAAATTTCGACAACTACTTGCAATTGCCATAAAGAAAGCATCACAACAATTATCAACGCCGTAATACAACAGAATTTGAGTGCGTTTGGACAAACCCATTGCACATTCCCATGTCACACAAGATAATTATGATTTAACACACGCAATATGCACACAAAATAATTTATCTGATCTTATTGCAAAACCAACTTCCATCTAAGATCAACAAACACATCAATTTATTACATGCATTAACTAGGAAACTAACACAAATTACTTTCTATCTACAAAATAAGAAAGTTGCCAAGGACATAGTGCTGTCTTTCGTTCATAGCATAATTAATTTTTGCAATTAATAATCGAAAAAGCCCCACGTTGGGCGCCATTGTAACATTCTGACCTCATTACCTGATTTAAAATTATAATTAATTTTATTATTTTATTTTATTATCATGAAAGGGTAGAACTTGCTGAATACTTTATACGAGAAATCACAAATGGTTTTATTTCAATTAATCACGTGACATATATAACAAATTAGTTAAAAAATAATCAGTTGTCCTTTTGTGGGCGCCAGGGTATTTATATAAAATACACAAAATTTAAACAGTAAAACGAAGCCAACATTTTGACTTCACTTCTGAAAGAGATGTTTGCTCCGGGCTATGAGAGTTCTTATCTGCAGGGTCGTAGCTGGGCAATACTATGAACTTGAAAGTCTAGCTAGCACAGTGTCCTTCATTGGCGATGTATAATTACCGAATGTACATGTCTGCCGCCACACATTGGATGACGGTCTTCTCTGCTATGGACCAGTGTAGCACAGTTCCTCAGATGTCGTCCTTTGCCTGAGCTCATCTGCTCAAACAAAATAGCGGGTGTCCGGATCCAGGCAGCAGCAACAGTCCCACTCACGAATAGACAGTCCAGAAATCACATCGTCCGAATGTGCTGGCCGGCCGGCATCGAATCTCTTCACTCGTTCGTCGTGCCACATGCAAAACAGAAAACTCTCGCCGATCACCCTGTTTGTCTACCTGGCAAGCACAAATCTCCCCTCCATTAGGCACTCACTATTCTCCCCTCGCTAATTCTAGGAACCGGCCTGCTGGCATTCCTCAGATCTGCCGCTCCACACTTGTACAATGTACACTGCGCCCAAACGCCCACTAAAATATTCCACATTTTAAATAATAAACATATAGTTTATTAATGTAACTAGCGGTCACAAGACGCGTTCGTTACACCCTTTGTTCATACTCATACAAAATCTTTATTTTTTTATTTTTTTTATTTTTTTACTTGTTTTCTAACACCAGCAGTTCAATGCCCTTTTCTATTATAGGTAAAATGTTCAAGTGTGTGGACTTGCCTTGGCTGGTGCAATTTTTCCTGATGTTCTACAATGACAAGCCAGTCGACTGGCTGTTGGACCACCTCATCTCCACCAAGATCTGCAACCTCGACAAGGATGCGGTAAATTCGGTTACTCATATTATTGAAATACAACACGAATAGAACTACTTCTTCTAACTAAATGTCCTGAACATGAATAATATTGTTATTCCATTCAGCAGCCTGTGTTCTAAATGATAATTTTCAGTAAGTATAATATTATTTCCCTCAATTACAGTTGGACTCTATTGATCCATTAATCAATTACATACTGCACCTTTTTTTGTTATAAAACTTCTTTTCAACTTGACAGAAGACAAACAATATACTTTTTAGAAGTAACATGTTACCATATGCATTTAAGAAAGCAGAAAAATGTTATTGTGTGGAGACTTAGTGTGGCCTATGGACAAAGGGGATTGTTTTATAGATGCTACTTTTTTTAACAACAACAGAAAATGGAATTTTGATTAGAGATGGGGTGTTTGCTTTTATTTGTAAGGAAGGTTAGCCAGATATTTAAATGCTTTTGATACTGAAGAGTAGTGTTTATCTATTACTATGAAAACATACATAGAGGCATTTATTTTAATGAAACTTCTGTGTGACTGTTTTCATGCTAAGGAACTATTGGATACCAACACTTGAAATCCGCTATAGTCATTATTGCAGTTTACCTAGGGAAAAAGAGTTTGCAAATTTGCTTATTGGATGACTGGTAAATGTGAACATAGCTGCTGATTTTTATTGGGCAGAGGAAATAATGTATTGCACCTGCCAAAATGTATCTCTAGAATTTCATTTGATCTCATTCACTACAGAGGAATGCTGCTGATTTAGCCTCCTATAAATACTTTGTAAACATTTTTTTAATGAAGTTGTAAAAGATTTTGTGCTTTTCGCAGATATCATGATGCTGTTGCAAGATTTATGCTGCATCGTCTCGATACTCCATTCACAATAGAATGAAAAGAATGGCCAGATGGGCTTCCTAAATGTTTTAGCGAAAATGTACCTGGAAACAAACTTGTGCACCTGATATTCAGAAAACCAATGCATACAGACAGGTACCTTTATGCTTCATTGCAATATCATCTGGCACATAACCAAGTTTTAATTAAAATGCTTCTCTGTAGAACTCAGAATGGCAGAAATGGATCATGTGATGAATGAAAGAGAACATTTTAAATGAGTACTGAAATGAAGTGGTTGTGGGTCTGATATTATAGAGGAGCAATGATCATCTAACCCAAGAAAAATAAAGACTAAAAACAAAAATCTGTGCTGTCAAAAGTTAAATGAATCTCAAGGAGAGAAAAAACATATTTGGAAATAGGAAAAAAGATAAATTGAGAACAGCCAAAGATCTATAAACTGTCTTGTGATTATGGAAATGTCCTCATAGATGATGCCAAATGGGCTGTAGCTGTGAGAATGCCTGACCATATTAGTTACATAATTGTAAATGAAAACACCGTCTATTAGCAACTGGTTTTATTGCCATAGACTCAGATGCGTTTCGCCCTTGTGGAATGGGGCATTGTCAGTGAGACTTATGGTTGAGGCAGTTACATGGTGGTCAGGAATAGTTCCATTTGCACTTTTTTGTGATGTGAACTGTAGTTATGGTTCCACATAACTATGAGAATAGCTATTGTTACCCTGTTTTTGGAGGTAACCCTACCACTGTTTTCAAAATCTATTGATATTGAAACTTTTTTGTCTGACGAACAGCAAAACCTCGTTGTTTACATTCGTTTACAAGCAACTGCGGAAGGATGGCCAATATACCACATATTAGTAACATCTGCTTGAGGCATCCAAGAAAATAAATTATTGCTGAACACCAGCTTTAAGAGGAACGTAAGTAACTGAGAAACCACAAGAGTTTTGACTAGCCCCAAGAGTTACATGCAAAGAAAAGTAAAGAGGGCTATCAAGAAATTCAAATAGTCAAGCAGACTTGATAAAGATGGCGGCTTGGTCTAGGCCTGGCATGGAAATATTTGCTAATCAAATAAACAATATTGTGACTAAAGACATTAAATCATAAGCATCATATCTGTGGGTAATTGATGGTTACTATAGAGTTGAGAGTCTCTACACTATAAAAACATGAGAAGCTGGTCATAACATCAGTCTCTAGTATACTCGGCAGGTGGCTTGACCATTTAGGAAGACCATAGGCATTGGATGAATTGCAGGAGAAAAAAGAATTGATTGGACACAGCACAAATCTTGCAAATTTATTGACAGTTAATTATGTTAATGTTATTTTTATCCCATTTTTAAGTACTGATGTTTTCCAATTCACATCACTGCACATTATTAAACCATGGAATTAAGACATACATATCACTATAACAAAGAATTGTCATTCACGAAAGCTGCCATAAATGTGAACTATAATTATATCAGTTGCAGATACAAAAGTGAATATGCAATATCAAAACACAAAGTTTAATTAATTCTTCCTATCAACATGCATCTGTAAAATGATATACTGTAATGTGCTCAAACACTTCAGTAAAAAAAAAGTGAAACTTTGCAAGTCATTTGAAATAAGATAGTATCTTTAACATATCTTATATTTTGTAAAATTGTGATTAAAATTATTAATCTCTTGTGTATACTGAACTATTACTTGTACTGTTCTACGCTCTATATTAAAAATTTGTGAAGAGAAATTAATAAAAAAAGATTTTATATAAATTTTAGTATTTCTAATGTATCTTTTCGTCAGGCCACTAAAATTTTTAGTTTGGTTACAGAAGCATTGCAAGAAAGCAAAATCACAGCTCTGGTTGCAGTACAAGCCATCCCTGTTTCAGCACATTGGGACTCACTCATCCCTCAAAGGAAAAGTCCAGAAGCTGAAGGTATCTTTTGCTATCTTAGCAATATTTATTTCACAAATAGTTTTGCTGCGACATGTCTAAATACAGATAAGATGTAAAAGAGAATTAAAATGTAATGATGATGCATGTATTTATTGCTGAAGGTGTTCCTGTAATTAGGAAGGATATGTCATCAGTGCTGGAGTTATTAGTACCAACTTACAATTAAACTGCCATTAAGCAATTAAATAAGATAGGATGGGGAAACTGCCCATCTCTTACCACAGATGAAGGAAGGAGGGCTAGAGGAATACAAAAGTATTTTTTTTTCTTTTTTAAAGCCTTCCTGCCTTCAACTGTGTTAAGTAACGATTGAAAGATAATGCACTTAATTTTCATGACTCCCTGAAAATCCTTAGTCACTGGTGAAAGATTTATATAAACTGAAGGGAAAATGAGTGATGGGGTTACATTATGCCATAACAGAATTCAAAATGTGAAGAAACTCATATCTTGTGATCTAAAATCCTTTGCACCATATCAAATTCCTGTATTTGATACCAATTATACACTGGCTAAAAATTCTGAGAACCTGGACCTTCAAGACAACTAAGGAGCATCAACCAGCAGAGACAAGACAGCCAAGATCGTTTCCGACATCCGGAACAGATAGGGATAAGAAGAAGATACACTGGAGGAAATCGAAAGTGCAACACGTACCCAGAGTTGTAATAAACGAATGAAATTTGGTCTCAATTATATGAAGAATATAAAATTATTAAAAATTGAAAGTTTTACATGTATGAGAATTAGAGTACTATTTATTATGCAAATTGCTATGATTTTTAGCATATAAGTGGTGAGCAGTGTGGTGTAACATGACACTTTTTTGATCCAAAGTTCTTGTTGACCAAGTTTGCCAAGGCAAAGAGTAATGATCCTCTACCTAAATATCTGTGATTGAGGTCGAAGGAAGACCTGGTGTGTTTGAAATGGGTGCATCATGTAGTGAAATCTCCCAAAGGATTGACCATAGTGTAATATCACTTGTTACACAGTGGATGAAAGAAGGCTCTAGTACTCCCAGACCATGCACAGGTCCCTACAGAATGACAAAGCACATGAAGCCTGCCAAATTGTGCCAAAATCTGCTGGCAGATGGGTGACTGCTGCCAATTGGTTACAGAAAGAGACACCCCCCAGACAACTGTAAACCAATTGCTTGAATCTGGCTTACACTCTCTGACCCCTATGCAATTTGTTCCGTTAACCTGATTTCGTTGCCAGTATCACCTAACCTGGACACGTCAATGGCATACATTTAGTTTAGAGGAGAGTCTAGATTCTGCCTGTGACAAAGTGATAATCAATAACATGGAGAAACTGCTTACCCTGCTGTGATTTCATAACATCGCACAGGTCCAGCCACTGGTGTCATAGTTTGGGAGCAATCAGTTTTGACACCAGGACTGAGTTGGTTGTTGCCGAAGGCATAGTGACAGCCCACTGCTATGAGGATGGGATGCTGCAACCTATTGTGATACCCTTCATGTCCTCAATCCAAATCACATCTTCCAACAGAATAATGCCCATCAACACACTGTATCCATCACAACACAAGCCTTGCAGGGGGTTATGATCACACAATTTGGAACGCACGGTCCCCAGACTTGTCCCCAATAGAGTATATCTGGGGTGCCAGGAACAGAAACATTACAGCACTTGGTCACCCAGCACAAACTGTACAATAGCTGACTGCATAAGAGATGCAGGTGTAAAGAGACATACCCCATGAAGACATCTGAACAATTATTGATTTGATGCCGGCAAGGATGCTTGAATGTATGGGTGCTCAAGGTTGGAGCCCTTCTTACTGACAACTGTATCTAAAGGTAATAAGCATGGCCTGATCCCTTTTTATTTAATATAGTTTCTTCTGGAAAGACCATGGACATATCTACAAAGTTTCCTTAAACTCCACCATTCCTGTCTGGGTGTTGCACTTTTCATTTCTGCCAGTTTGTGTCCCAGATCATCCACAAACACAAGCAAGGGCCTGATGAAGGTTTTGTATCCTAGTTACCTTACTTCCCTGGTACTTATCATCATCATCTTCTGTAATATATGAACGACTTTTCTCTACTACCTGCCCATTTGAATCTTCAAGTGATATCCCAATATATCAAGATTTTTTGTCGTCAATAATTTCTGTCCAGTGTACATGTTGTGAAATCATGCAAATCTTATATTTTCCTATCTGTGTCTTCCTGTTCACAATTGTTTTAATCCTATTACACATTACATAATCTTCAAACAACCTAACTCCTGCAACACAACTCGCACAACCTAACTTCTAACTGTAAGGGAGCGTCCATAAACCATGTAGCTACATTTTGGCTTACTGTGAACTTCCCCTCCACCCCACGTAGCCTCACGTGACTTATGCCTATAGATTCCAGAACACATTTTATACCGTTTTCTCTTGTCAGACTTTCATAAATTACATACAGACATAATTAAATGATGGATATAAATATTTACATGCTGTTGTGTGTTCTCTACCTCATTTTAACTGTGACAAATAATAAGAATTAAAAGCTACATGTTTTGGCTTGGATCTCGCCCTCCCCCCCACATAGCTCACCGTAGCTTTCCAGCCAACCCCTTCCCGCACCCTCTACACTGAGCCACGTAGTTTATGGATGCTCCCAAAGCAAAAACTGAGTCGTTCATTAGAATAGTTAACAGCAATTGTGCCACTTGATTCACGTTATTTATTGTTTTTTATCTGCTTCAGTTATAAATACCATATAAAAATTTATTTAACTCTATCAAGATGCATCATCATATATATTATTTCTATAAGGTATTTTTTTGTCACAAGCCTGTATCTTCCTTCATACTTAACTGAAATCAATGAATGAGGTGTCATTTTAAAGCTTATGGTCTTCCCTTTGGTCACATCATATATTAAGAAATGAAGTTTTCGGAATTCGGCCCTTAAAGGGCGAAAATGTCAATATTTCTAAAATGCTGTTTTCTGTGTTATGAGTCAAATATCTCCCTGGATACCTATCTGAGATCGTTTAATGAAGTATCATTTTAAAGATTAAGATATCTGCTTTAGTGACGTCATATATCAAGACAAATTTTTCGGAATTCAACCCTTAAAGGGAAAAAGTATCAATATTTTTGCAATTCGTTTTTGTGTCATGAGCCATTTGTCTCCCTTAATATCTGATATAGATAAATGAGGTGTCATATTAAATATTAAGGTCTCCGCCATGGTAACATTATATTTTAAGAAAAGAATTTTTCGTAATTTGACCCTTAAAAGGCAAAAATGTCAATTTTTCTAAAATGGGTTTTTTGTATCTTGAGCCATGTATCTGCAGGGATATCTAACCAAAAAGAATAAATGAGGTAGGATTATGAGGAGTATTGTCTCAGCTCTGTGACATCATATTTTAAGAAACAATGTTTTTTGGAATTCTACCCTTAATGGGAAAAAGTATAAATTTTTCTATAACGCATTTTTGTGTCACGAGCGATAAATCTCCCTTAATATCTAACCGATACAGATAAATGAGGTATCATATTAAAGAATAAGGTCTGCGCCGTGGTAACATTATATTTTAACAAAGGAATTTTTCGTAATTTGACCCTTAAAAGGCAAAAATGTCAATTTTTCTAAAAATGCGTTTTTTTGTATCTTGAGCCATTTATCTCCCAGGATATCTAACCAAAATAGATAAATGAAGTAGAATTATAAGGAGTAATGTATCAGCTTTGTGAAATCATATTTTAAGAAAGAATGTTTTTGGAATTCAACACTTAAAGGAAAAAAGTATAATTTTTTCTATTACCGATATTTGTGTCACGAGCGATTTATCTCCCTTGATATCTAACCGACATAGATAAATGAGGTATCATATTAAAGAATAAGGTCTCCGCCGTGGTAACATTATATTTTAACAAAGGAATTTTTCGTAATTCGACCCTTAAAAGGCAAAAATATCAATTTTTCTAAAATGCGTTTTTTGTGTCTCGAGCCACTTATCTCCCTGGATATCTATACAAAATCGATAAATTAAGTACGTTGTGAGGAATAATGTCTCAGGTTCAGTGACATCATATTTTAAGAAAGAAGTGTTTGGAATTCAACTATTAAAGGGAAAAAGTATAAATTGTTCTACAACGTATTTTTGTGTCACGAGCCTTATATTTCCCTTGATATCTAATCGATATAGATAAATGACATATCGTATTAAAGACTAAGGTTTCCGCCATGGTAACATTATATTCTAAGAAAGGAATTATTCGTAATTCGACCCATAAAGCGCAAAAATTTCAATATTTCGAAAATACGTTTTTTGTGTTTCGAGCCATTTATCTCTCTGGATTTCTAACCAAAATCGATAAATGAAGTAGGAGTATGAAGAGTAATGACTGAACTTGGTGACATTATATTCAACCTCACTATTCATCACATTTTATTCGCGAAATTTTCGCACGGGTCGTCTAGTTCTCACATATTGCTAACAGGGGAATTGTTTTGTTTTTTCTTATCAATTTAATCTTCTTCTGCTGACTGATTAATCTTTTCCAAATAAATTTTTGTCTGCTTAATGTATAATGTTACATTACATTACAGCAGACATAATTTTACAGCTATACAAGAAGTTTCTAAGTATAAACCAGACTATACCAGACTAATTAATGTTGCAGGACAAGCAATTTGGTAAAGTTGCACTGTACTTTCCACACAAGAATCCTGATGCAGTAGTGCAATCAGCCATCAAACACTATAAGCAATACAGCCTGACAAAGGCATATGCTGGAGAAACTTTTTTCTGGGGGCTATTGCCACAGCCTGGTGATCAGCTGATCTTTAATTTCACAAAGCCTGTCAACATTAAACGGTAAGAGTGCATTATGTTGTTATATTCACTTTGTATAATTACTATAGTTCAAAGGGCAAAATTGTTGTTAGTGTAATTAAAAGTTACAGTTATTTTAAAAAACAATTTAATGAATTAGAATTTCCTGTCCACTAGTTTGGCTATTCCCACATTCCTTAGATCCTTGGCAAACACCAGTAATCTTACCTCTGCTGAATCCCATGCCAAGAACAGCTCTCTGTTAATCCAGATCTCATCATCTCTTCTGCTGACAAGGGGCTCAACCATGGTAGTCTTGAATCAGAGAGACTACATGGCTGAAGCTCTTTGTCAGTTATCAAACACCAGCACTTACTGTCACCTATCCGAAGATCTGACACTGGCTGTCAACAAGAAAATACATGAATATGTACAGTTTAGTGAGCCCCTCCAAGGTCTTACCCACAATCCATTTCACTTCTTACTTCTCAAAATCCACATACGGCTACCCTTTACTTTCTTCCAAAAATCCATAAGCCTGGCAATCCAGGATGCTCTATTGTTGCAGCTTACAGATTGCCAACTGAATGCATCTCTGCCTTGGTTGACCAATACCTACAACCTATAGTCTGTCAGCTCCCCTCATATATCAAGGACACATAACATTTCGTCACTTGGCTTTCTACTATACCCACATCTCTTCCTTCTGACTCAATACTGGTGACAATTGATTTAATTTAATTTAATTGCAATGGAGCAAAGGCTCCGGTGGCAATTTCCCTTAACATCCATCTTCCCACTATCCTGCACCTACCTACATTTGCCCTCTACAAATTTTATCTTTAAATTCTTTCAAAGTTTTCGGTAAATTATTCATCATTACTCTTGGTAACTCATTCCAATCCCTGACACCCTTACCTAAAAAAGAGAATCTTCCCACACCCTTGCGCCTGAAATCGAGTGCCAGCTTGTGGTGATGGTCATCTTTTCCGTTTCATGCACTACTTTGCATACCTATTGCAATATCTTTCCATGCCTCATCGCCAGTATATGCCCTGTACACTCCCATGACCCTCCTCATCCTCCTCCTGTCTTGCAATGAATCCCATTCCAGTTCCTTTATCATATCCGTCACTGATAATTTCCAGAAACAAATCTAGCAGCCCTTTTTTGCACCCTGTCATGTACTTGTACACAAATATTCCACACTGGCATGGCCTCAGGGCCATGGAACATTTTCTGGATCAGCGCCCTCCTAACAGCCTCCCTATGACATCCTTCCTCATCAAATTGACCAACCTGAGTCTCAACAACAACTTCTACTACTACTACTTCTCCTTCGAAGGCAACATCTATCATCAAACCTGTGCCACTGCCATGGGCATACACATGGTCCCCTCTTATTCTAAATTGTTCTTGGGCCATCTGGAAAAGATATTTCTGGAGGAAGTCCCTCTCAAACCACACATTTGGCCTAGATACATAGATGATACCTTTATGATTTGGATGCATGGTGAAAATGACTTAAATTTTTATGAAACACCTTTTAACATGCTGAAATTCACTTGGACCTACTCCCACACGAAGGCCATATTATTGGATGTGGATTTGCTCTCTCCAATGGTTATCTTAACTCCTCAGCCCACAAACCTTCAACAGTATCTCCATTTTGACAGTTGCCACCATTGCAAATGTTCCTACCCCCAGAGTTTTGGCTTTTGGAGTAGTTGTATATGCTGCAACCCTCATATGTTATTCAAACAATATTTCACAAGCATTTATATCTCACAACCACCCTCCAGCTTTTAATTTAAAATAATTTAAGTGCAATGGAGGACACGCTGTAGTGCAACTTTCCTACACACCCATCTTCCCCCTTTCTTACACCCACCTACATTTGCCCTCTACAAATTTTAACTTTAAATTCTTTCAACGTGTTCAGTAAATTATTCATCATTTCACTTGGTAACTTATTCCAATCCCTGATACCCTTACCTAAAACAGAATCATCCCACACCCTTGTGCCTGGAATCGAGATCCAGGTTGTGGTCATGATTATCTTTTCCCTTCCATGCACTACTTTTCATACCTACACCAATATCTTTCCATGTCTTATCACCAGTATACGCCTTATAAACTCCCATGACCCTCTTCATCCTCCTCCTGTCTTGCAATGAATTCCATTCCAGCTCCTTTATCATATCTGTGACTGATTGCATTCTGTGATAATTTCCAGAAACAAATCTAGCAGCCCTTTTTTGCACCCTCTCCAACTCCTTTATTTGATAAGCAAAATGTGGGTCCCATACTACACTACCATATTCAAGCAATGGTCTGACCAGAGTTTTGTAACCCAATTCCTTTACTTCTCTTGTACATCCCCTCATCACTCTCTCCAACAAATGCAGAACTTTGAAACCTTTTCCTACCACCCGTCCAATGTGTCCTGCCCAGTTAAGCTTGTTATCAAAAGTAATGCCAAGATATTTACATTTCAAGTCTTCAGCGAGCAATTCTTTCACCACCTTATATTCATAATTAACCTTTTGTTTTTTATTTGTGTATCTAATAAGCTGACTCTTCTTAGCATTTATCTTCATTTCATGTTTACCAACCCAATTAGATATCCTGTCCAGATCACCCTGCAACTGTTTACAATCCTCTATCGTTTTGATTCTTTTATACAGCATTATGTCATCTGCAAACAATCTAATTTCAGATAGTAAACAATCAACACAATTATTTATTAGAATAATGAATAGCAATGGTCCCAATATGCTACCCTGCAGCACTCCCATTTTTACCTACACTTCTTTTGATACTGCATTTCCAACCCTAACTTTGTTTTCTACCTTTTAAAAATTCTTCTACTCAGCAAATCACTTTCTCATCCACTCAAATAGTTTTTACCTTATTTAATAGCATTTTATTGCTCACTCTGTCAAATACCTTTGACAGATCTAGTGCTACACTATCAATTTGGCCGCCCATGTCCATTTCATCTGAAATATCTTGCATATATCCCACCAACTGAGATTCACAAGAATTTAATTTAATTTTAATTGCAATGGAGCACAGGCTCCGATGGCAATTTCCCTACACACCCATCTTCCCCCTATCCTGCACCTACCTACATATGCCCTCTACAAATTTTATCTTTAAATTCTTTCAAAGTTTTCGGTAAATTATTCATCATTTCTCTTGGTAACTCATTCCAATCCCTGACACCCTTACCTAAAAAAACACTTACATTCCTCACATATATTTCTTAGTGGTTGCATATCAATCTTTCCATTAATTTACCTACCACTGATGTTGAATTGATTGGCCTGTAATTTTTGACTCTATTTCTCACACCTCCTTTATGTATTGGTACTATTATCACACTTTTCCAGTCCTGTGGTAAGCAGCAAGTATCCAGACTCAATTTAAATAATATTTCAAGATAAGGTACAATGTCACATCTGGCGATCTTTAAGATATCTGTTGTAATTTTATCTACTCCCGCTCATTTATATTTTTTCAGCTTTCTTATTTCCTTCACGATGAATTTCAAATTTTTTAGTACCTTCATTTCTGATTCTGATTCATTGTCCCTATAGCTGTCACTAAACCAGTGACTTAAAATCTCTGCTTTTTCAAATCCTCTGTAACTTCTTCTCCATCCTTATCTATAAGCTTCTCTACACCCTCCCTTTCCCTCAGATTCATGATATAGCCATAGAAATTTCTAGTTGCATCAGTCAATGGTCCTCCTGCACTGACAATACTCTTCATAAACCTATATTTAGCCATTTCCTTCATTGCTGTTATTAAGTCCTTGTTTAGTTGTTTTAAATATTCCCTACTACCCTGCTGTATCTTTACTCTGTTAAATTCTCTTTTTACCAACATCTTTAACCTCCTCACTATTATAGTACACAGGTTCTCTACTTCTCTTTTTTCTGCTTTGGAATAAATTTTTTCTCCCCGCTTTCTTATTATCTCCTTGAACTCTTCCCACCTTGACTCTACTGTACTTGTGCCTTCCTTCCATTTGCTGAATCGTTCTCTGAAATATCTCTTCAAATGTGAAATCTGTGCCTTTTTATAATTTTTCCTATTTCTCCCTTCAATTTTGGCTGCTGGTTCACTGAATCCTCTAAAATTCATCAGAACTGCTTCATGTTCACTTATTCCTTCCGTTACTTGACACCCCACAAGGTTATGATCGGGCTTTATTTGGAATATATCCAAAATATTTGGTCCCCAAGTGTTTTGCTCTACCACTTGTGTATATCCTCCTTTCCATATTAAGGTATTTGCAAGTCTCTGTTCCCTTGTGTTATTAGTTTATTTCCTTCCCTGTTTACACCTAGTAAATTTAAATCCCCCACCAATTATGATTCTATTCTCACCTCTAAAATCTCAGTATGAATTTATCTTCAAGAGCCTCATCTTCATCTGTCATTCTTTTTACTGCAGTAAGCAGCCAACACCCTGATTTTTTTTCCTTTTTCATGACATCAGAAATCTACCCCAAGTAACTCATGGTCTTTATCTATGAACGCCAGTGAACTGTGGTAGTTTTTGCTAACTAGTATGAAAATTCTTCCACCAATTGCTCCTCTATCTCAGCGGTACACTCTGTAACCATCAGGAAAAACCCCACTGTTTAGTACTTCTTCTCTTAACGAACTCTCTACCCTAATTATTACTTGTGGTTCGTGAATCTCTATTAAGTTTGCAAATTCGATTACTTTGTTCATTATACTTCTACAGTTCACCATTAACATCCTTATTACAGGCTTTATATTTTCAGCATTTACCCCCTCTTTCCAAGTTTTACCCCAGTCAGGTATTGTTTCAGCAACTTCATATATTTCCCTTAATCTGTGATTTTTCCCATCATGGATCCGCAATCAATATCACTTTGATCATCTATTTCTGTCCCTTCACCAGCGGCCCCTACCCTAAAGAAGGCACAGTCCTGACCCCATCATCACTGGAAATAGGCTCCCTCACTGTTTTAGCTAACAACTGAGAAAGTACTCCCTTTCACCTTCTATTTAGATGTAGGCCATGCCCCACCTACCAATGGTGTTCACAGGCACAACCCCTAACTCAGAACTAATGCCTTTCCCAAGTAGCACTTCCATTTCCACATTTACCGACATCACAGCATAGTTCAATTGTCACCAGTCATATCACCTTAGGAACAACATGAGCTCCACTCTGGTATGCTGTGCCTCCTTCACCACCTTCCTCAGGTCACTCTCTATACTACAACTCACATGTCTATCAATACTATTCCCCACACCTCCCACTATCACTACTCTATCATCCTTAGCGAAACTCCTACGAAGTGAACCTCTATCCTCTGACATAATGTTGAAAAAACTTGTAACCTGGTAACCTGCACCTAACTGATCCTGCAGAAGTGGGCCTACATCTCTCCCATGGCTACTACCTAGCAGCAGAACCCTTTTCTTCCTTTTCTTGCCTTGCACATCCTTATTCCTGAAGGCCTGCTGCATCTTACCTACTCCTACATCTACATGAGGCTCTTCTCTTCCTGACTCTGGCAATTGGTCAAACCTATTTTTCCCCACAATTTCTGAAGTGTCTGGCTTCTTCATCCTATTTACCACATTTCTCCTACGACCTGTTACCAACTCCTACCCATCCTTCTCAACTTCTTCCATCCCACTATCTCTACTTTCATCCACTATAGCATGAGCCTCGACAAGCTCAGCCCCAGCAGGCTGAGGCCCCCCGCCCCACAGGCTGAGCTACCACAGGTCATGCCTCCACAGCACAAGCCTCAAGAACCCTGATCCTTTCACGTAACTCCCTGATCGTTTCACCCATCTCCAACATCCTATCATCCCTAAGACAAAGTGAATGAAACCATGAGAGAATCTCATTTATTTCCCATGTTTCCTCTTCCCCACAAGCCCAGTGAAACCTCTTCTTACACCAACTACAACCCAACCCCTTTGCAACATACCTGTGACAGGCACCACAGTTTCCAGTCATGATTTTCCCAAATGCTTCAGACACCTTCTTTGGTTAACAAACAGCTTTCACTGGCACCAAAATCCTCCCAGCCCCTCCCAGTACTTGTTTCAGCAGGTCTGCTAACCTCAGCTAATTCCTAGTCCACAAATATAGTCTTCCTCATCCAAACAGTCAGCCTCAAGAGACTTTCCCCTATGCAGTAGACCCCACTGCAAGATATGCAACATACATCATCCCACCTATACTTTCACTATCCCTGTTACAGGGGAAAGCTTTCTGATCTTAGGACAAACAACCTGCAAAACCTCCCATGTAATTTACCAGTTAACATGCAACCACAGCCTGGCTTCATACATAAGTTTGACCACAAATCCACTTTCCATAAGAATAAATGGCCACCAACAGTCGGCATTCACACGGAACCGAAAGCACTCGGTAGCTGTCCATGCCACTACCCATGACATGAATGTCTTCAACTCTTGTTTCGTGGTCCATGTTATCAAAAGTCCTCCCTAATAGCAGCCAGTCATCTGAACTAAGAAAGTTGAAAGTTGCCTACCAGTACAAACTGGGTACAAGCCAACCATCTGGTCTCAACCTCGGATAGTACCCGGTCATCATTATTATTATTTATACGGAAAGGATAGGTAAAATACACCCGACACTCACCAAAGTTGAAGGGAGCAGCAGCAACACAAAATCACAGAAAATAAAATATTTTGGGTTAAACCCTTTTTCAAGTTAAAAGAAGTAAGTGGGTGAGCACGCAAGCCCTGCAGTCACTAGATCTCCCTGTTGCCAGTACTCACAATACCCGCGACCTTAATAACTGCTTCACAGTCAGAGCCAATGGAGTACTTCCAGCTACTACCTCCCATTCTGAACTCTGCAGGTGGGAATCGGCATATCAATACATCCTACAGACTAGACAACCCCTATGCCTTAATTTCCGATAATATAACCTGTACACTCATCACTGGCCAGCACAATATATTCATATATATTTATGGACCTTATTTCAAAAAATTTCAATTTTTTATTATTATCATTTGAATGACTATTATTATTATATCCTATTTTAACTTTTCTTGTGATTTATACTTGTGGTTATATTATCATTGGTATCCCCACCACCTCCGACGGTCAATTTAATTCTGTGAGTGGCGGCGGTGACTGCAAGGCTTGAGCAAACTAAGTCACTTGCTTCTTTGAACCTGAAAAAGGGTTTAACACAAAATGTTGTATTTTCAATGTTTGTGAATTGTTTTGTATTGCTACTGCTTTCCTCCCATCAACTTTGGTAAGTGTTGGGTGTATTTTTTTCTGTCCTTTCGATACAAATATTGCCTCACAGCAGTTCTTTCCTTCCATTGTTACTAATATTATTATTACCATTATTATTACTTATGTTTACTTTTTCCCTTCCTCTTTGCCTCCTTCCCCACAACCTAAATTGAACCACCACTAATCTGAGGTGATGTTTAACTTCACAGAATCTTTGGTTTAATTTTTAAAATTTATATTTATAGATTTTTTGGATAAAGGAAACAAAGAAACTGCCGCGAGGCACTGAAAATAAGATAGGATAGGGAAAAAATAAACAGTTACCCGTCACTTACCACAGATGAAGGCAGGAGGGCGAGACACGTAAAAACACAAAAACAAAAGAATTACACAATATTTCGACCTAAGTCTTATTCATGTAGGAGGCGAGACATATGGCAGGGGGAAAGATGTGGTCACATCCGAGCCCGCCACATGAATGAAGCACAGGCGGAAAATGCGTGGTAGTGGAAGAATGGGGGGGGGAAAGGCTTGATTTGTTTCACTTTTATCGCTGGTCAAGCCTTCCCCCCCCCCCCCCCCCCGGCCATTCTTCCACTACCACGCATTTTCCGCCTGTGCTTCATTCATGTGGCGGGCTCGGATGTGACCACATCTTTCCCCCTGCCATATGTCTCGCCTCCTACATGAATAAGACTTAGGTCGAAATATTGTGTAATTCTTTTGTTTTTGTGTTTTTACGTGTCTCGCCCTCCTGCCTTCATCTGTGGTAAGTGACGGGTAACTGTTTATTTTCCCTATCCTATCTTATTTTTATTTATAGATTTTATTATATTATTTTACTCTTCCCACCTACCAGAGATCAGTTTTGTTATTTATTGATGCTCGGGTATTAGCTCTGAATCACTGCCCCTCTACCCATCCTCAGTTTGAATTTGCACTGAAAATTTTCCTGGCCAACAGTCTGTCTGTGAGGCAGTCTCACACAACCCCCCCTTAATGTTTGCCTGTTGACTTGTAATTTTTAAGAAAGAACCAAGAGGAAAGATTTTAAATATGTGTTGTTAGCAATATCTATTACTGTATCGTGCTAAGTCTTATATGAAAATGAATTTTTTTTTTTTTTTTTTTTTTTTTTGCTTTTTTTTAGGTACCTGTTTAGAAGTGGAAATGCAGAACATCCTTCAGACCGCTTCTACAATACAACTATTGAAGTACTACCTGTTTCTAGTCAAAGTACATTTAACAAGAATGATTTCAACTCAACCTCTGATGGTTATGTTGTTGTAGGTGAGTCATTAAATGTTTAGAAAGACCACATCACACTAGATGTAGCATTTTACTTCACTCTACACTAGATGCAGCATATTGCTTTCAATGTTATTTCATTATTGAAGCAATGGAGATGCTGCATATGTCACTGAGGAATGACAAATCTTTGTATACATATCCTTAATGCCAACATGATGATATGTATATACGTTTAAAGGTTGGTAGCTAAGTATATCTATACAAAGATTCATCATACTTTTATGACATCTGCAGCATCCGCATATTTAAAAAATACAAGCTCTCTTGTTTTAAAATATTTAATATTATTGAAATCTTTATTACTTATTAACATTTTGTAGACTTCTTTTTCAGATATCCCCAGTTTTCTAATGAATTTTTTTTTTCTGAGTTCTATATCTCTAATTGAATATTTTATTGGAAATTATAAGTTGTATTTTTTAATGTTTGTATATTTTGGTTAATATTATATGTGAAAAAAGCTGAGTATATCAACATTCCTATTACAGTTACAGAAAAATAGTTGTAAAATGTGGTAATGTTCTGCAGATGGTATCTCTTTATTAATGTGACAAGAAGCTGAAAGAACTCTGTCCTTAAACTGCTTATAAAAAACAAATGAACAGAATAAAAAGTCAAACTGCAGTAGCATAAGCAATTAAATTCACTTATCTACAATCAACAGAGTATCTTCATTACAGAACTACATATCTTGTTTCACAGAAAGGAAATAATTTAACAAACTTTAGTCTAAAGCACTATATTTCTGAAAACTGAGGAGATAAATAACTAAAGTTACATAGGGGTGGAAACCCTATTTACAGATTCCTAAAGGTGGAGTGTTTGCTTGTGTTGTAGCATGACCTTTGGTAACTATCTTGTAAAGAAGAGTTCAAATAAAAAGCAATATGATCTGTGGCATCTATCTGTTCTTGGTATGAAAAAAATTATCATTTCTTCCTCCATTCCCCGGTTGCATAGAGCCATAAACTACACCACAGATTTTAACCTATACCACAAGGTTTCAACATTTGGAATCCCCATCTAAATTTTTACCATAATTTTTTGCATGATGCTTTCTCAAACCCTGAGAGAAATGGAGCTTGCTTGCAGATTTATAATAGTATAGACAATAAGATAGGATAGGGAAAATTACCCGTCGTTTACAACAGATGCAAGCAGGAGGGCCAGACTAACACATACAAAACATACACAATATTTCAATTAATAACTTAAGTCATGTAGGAGGTAAGATATATGGTATGGGGAAAGATGTGTGACACCCAGACCTGCCATATGGATGAAAGATGAAACATGTGGGAGTGCGGGGTTTGAACCAGTGGCAGGGGGGAAAGTTGACCAATGGTGATTGTGAAACAGAACGAGCTCTGTGACAATCAGTTGACGTAGAATGAAATTTGTTTGAATAATATAATTTGGATCTGTTACAAGAGTAAATAAATAAATATAGAAAGATAAATGTAAAAACTAAAAATGTATGTTGAAGTTTTTTCATGAAAACTGACTGTAAAATAGCAAAGTAGTAAGTGATTGGTTGAGGCTGGGGTATGTCTGGTATCTATGATGTGTGATAGATCTGTTCCCATCTACAGAGTTTCAAAGAAATTAGGGGTGTCTGGAAAAACTCGCGCTGCTCTAACCATAAAATAGAATGTTGGAAACATGAGCTGCATGAATTAACACTGGATGATGTGTATTGGCAGTATAAACTTTTTGACTGTGGACATTCACCCTGTAGGATAGTTGTTGAGCAGGTGAGATCGATGTGGGAAGCAGTGCAGTGAAGATATGTAAGTTGGTAAATAAGATGAGTGGTAGCGCATGGTGGCATGTCCAATAATAGGGAGGATTCTCCTGTGATGGTAATAGAATAGGTAATGGTGGCTGGATGCATGCTTCATGTTTTGAAGCAGGAAATATTACAGGGGAAAGATCCCTTTTGAGGTCTAGGAGACTCAGAAGGCAATGTACTTATGGACCAAGATGTTTAGATTAGGTGGTCTGCTAAAGCAAGTACGGAGGGCAGTGGGTAGGATTTTGTGAAGAAGGGACCGCATTCTGGGAAGAAACATAAAAAATCATACACATGGTGAAGGATCTTGAGAATGGATTCCAGGCCAGGAAAGATCAGTGTCATATCACAGGAGAATCGTTTACCATTATTGGAAATGACTACCTGCGCTACCACTCATCTTATTTACCAACTTACATGTCTTCACTGTGCTGCTTCCTACATCGGTCTCACCACTCAACAACTATTATACAGTAAGCAATGCCACAGGCAAAAAGTTTATACTGCCAATCCAGACCATCCAGCAGGAATTCCACAGTTTCCAACAATCTCAACATGTGTTTCATATTTAGAGCTGTCAGAGTTTTTCAGAACACCACCACTTCTTTGGAAACTCTGTAGATGGAAACAATGCCTATAAACATATCCTAGATCTTAGGCTATGCTAAACCTGTCACTTATTATTTTGTAATTTTACAGTCAGTTATCATATATATTTTTCAGCATATGTAAGTGATTTTAGTATATATATTTATCTTCCTAGTTTTATTTATTTACATATTTACTCTTACAACAGACCCAAAAAAAATAATTGTTAGAAAAAAAAAAAAAAACGCTTTAAAAAAAGCACTACAAATTTTAAAATAACTTTATACCCTGCTGAGAAGAACATAAATATAATTGGACAATATTTTACATTACTATTATTGAAATTTTCACATCGTCAGTTTTTTGGAGTCTGTGCCAGCTGTCACATTGCGAGGAATGATTTCTGAACATTATTTGCTGTTCGAGGTGACATAGGGAGCACGAAAGAAAATTCTGAATATTTTACAGCATGTCTGAGGCAGATATTGTTTTTGTGGAAGACAGTTTATGGGAATAAATTACAGTTTTTTTAATCTGTGGCTCATCCTGTTTGGTCATCGAGGCATATCTCTGGCTCTACATTCTCAGATGGTAGGCTGCATCATGTGGCAAACACTTTACAGTATAATATCGGTGTATCATCTGTATGTTTTGTTGACACATGCTTTTAGCATTAATCATAGGTAAGTATTAATATTATTTCTAATGCATTAATGTCATTCCTTGCTTTGTCTGGTACCAACTCAAAAAAAAACTGATAATGTAAAAATTTTAATAATATAATGTAAAATATTGTCCAATTAGATTTATTTTCTTCTAAGCAAGGTATAAAGTTATTTTAAAATGTATAGTGTTTTTTTTAAGGCGGTTTTTATTTTATTATTAAATTTTTAGTGGTATTTTTGTATTTTAAATATGACTCAGCAGTTCACATTTTGCGAACTTCCTGGTACCTCAGTGGTTATGGCGCTTGATTACAAAAAATTCTGGGTCAATATATCCCAACAATTTCCAGAGGAGAGTGAATTGGATGCTGTGATAAGGAATGTCAGTTTACATTTTGGCCCAGGCTGTTGTTCAACCTAATCACAAAATCTGTTAAAACTGCTGCTAGATAATCAAAACACGTACCATCCGGGCTTTAATACATACCACATACATAAATCTGTTTCTGGAATATGATCTGTTTGCCCCATCATCCCACAGAAAATATAGATTTTTAATGGGTTTGCACAATATGAAGGCTTGGAGTTGAAGTTAAATCTGATGTACGTGTTGAGACATTTCCATTGATGTCAGACAAAAACTATAGGTATCTATAAAAAGCAATTAAGGGTTTGTAGAGGAAAGAGTAGTTTTGTTTTTGTAAAACTAATGTGAAGAGTTTTTCTCTTTGTTTTAAGTATACATGTGCAAAGTTTCATCGAAACTGGATAAAAGCTGTAGCTCTGCATGAGGAATATTTGCAAAAATTACATGTGGTAAGGGAGTGAGGGGTTGGGTTTTGTAAACAGAATGTAAACGTTATGTTACTCATTCTTTTAAAGTATACTTATGGCAGTGTTCCATCCAAATCTGATTAAAAAAAACTGTAGCTATCTAAAAAAAAATATTGTAAATTAAGAGAGGTGGGGGTAAAAGGGAAGATGGGGTTTGGCTTCTGCAAACTAAATTTAAACAGGAATTGCTCTGTATGTTTTAAAATATATGGGTGCAGAGTTCCTTCAGAATCGGATATGAAATTGTAGCTTTGTATACACAACATTAACAAAAATTAAAGGGGTGAAAAGGAAGAGAGAGGTTTGGTTTTTCTAAACCAAATGTATACGGTATTTTTCTGTTTGTTGATTGATTACTTTCTTGAAAGTCAGATAGGAACTGTGACTATGTATAAAGAATATTGACAGTAATTAAGGGGATTGAAATGGGAATGGAGATGGGGATTGGGTTTTTGTAAAACTACTGTGGACAGTATTTTTCTCTTTGTTTTAAAGTTCCATTTAAATCAGGATTAAAAAGTTGGTTTGTTACAAAAAAATAAGGAGTATGAAAGGGGAGAGAGGTTGGTTTTTTTTTATTTTTTGGTCAGAAATCTTCTCCATGAAATAAATACATATCAACTTTTATAGTGATTGATCAAACGGTGTATACTATTGCTTCTTATAAACAACACTGAGCAAAATTGAGAGGGTGGAGATGGGAAGAGAGGTTGGGTATTTCACACAAATATTGACATTATTTTTCTCTTTATTTTAAAGTAGACGGGTGCAAGGTTCCATCCTAATCGAATAAAAACTATGGATTTGAATAAAAATTAAGGGGTGCAAAGGGGAGGAGAGGAGAGGATGGTTTTAGGATTTTTCGGTCACAAATATTCTCCATGAAAAAATACATATATGTGCCAACTATCATGGAAATCGGTTAAATGGTGTTGACTGTAGGTTTTTAAAAAGAACATTATCAAAAAATTAAGGGGGTGGAAAGGGGGAGAGAGGTTTAATTTTTTTCAAACAGAAAGTTTATATTTTTGTCTTTGTTTTAAATTAAAAGTTTGCAACACTTCCATCAAAACTGGATAAAATCTGTGGTTTTTAAAAAAAATTAATGGTGGAGAGGGGTGGTTTTTAGATATTTTGTTCATGGAAAAAAAAAACATTTAAGTTTCAACTTTGATGGTGGTTTATCAAATGGTATAGACTGTAGCTTCTTATAAACAATATTGACATGAAATGGGAAGAGAGGTTGGACCTTTTCAAACGAATGTTGAAAGTATTTTTCTCTTTATTTTTAAGTGGAAGGTTCCATCATAATTGGATAAAAACTGTGGGTTTGTATAAAAATTAAGGGGTGAAAAGGGGGAAGAGGATGATTTTTTGGTCACAAATCTTCTCCATGAAAAAATACATAATGTGCCAACTTTGCTGGAGATTGGTTAAATGGTATCGACAATAGCTTTTTAAACAGAACATTGACAATAATAAATTAAGGGGGTGAAAATGGGGAGAAGGGTTCAGTTTTTGCAAACCAAAAGTTGACGATATTGTTCTCTTTAATTTAAAGGGAAAGTGCACAAAGATTCATTCGAAACAGGATAAAAAATGTGGGTTTTTATAAAAATTAAGGAGTGTAATATTGGAGAAGTCATGGTTTTTAGATTTTTTTTGTCATAGACTTTTTCATGAAAAATACATATAATTGACAACTTTCGTGGTGATTGGTCAAACTGCTAGCTTTGTATAAAGAACATTGACAAAAATTAAGTGGTTGGAAAGGGCAAGAGTGGTTGGATTTCCGCAAACCAAAATTTGACAGTATTTTTCTCTTTATTTTAAATTATATATGTTCAAAATTTCATCGAAATCGGATGAGGCTGTGGGTTACTATTAAAATTAAGGAGGGGGGGGGGTTAAAGGGGTAGAGGGTGTGGCATAATGAGTGTCATGGAGAAATCACAAGAAGTTACTCTGGGAAAAATTAATAGTCATGGTAACAACCAGAGTAACAAAAGGAGAGCGAGGGAGATAATAGACATGTGCATTTGAGTTTGTGGAAAACTATTACTGCGAGCAAAAGACCTTGTATCTTCAGATCCTTACCTATCGAATAATGCTTTAATATATTGCGAGAAGTTGTATAAATTTTATTATCATTCAAATATGAGAAATTAAGTTAATAAGTTTGAAAATTAAAGTACTGAATGAGTTTAAATGGGACATGTATCCCTGGAGACTGTGTGTAAGACCTAAAGCTTGTAGTGGGGTTCGGCTAAAAGGCTTTGTCTTAACTCTGACAGTGTGTAAGCCTTGGATATGTCCAGTTACGACTTTATAATACCAGGTCACCACTTGGCTTTATTTTAACCAAAAGCTAAGGAAAGGTAGTAAGTCAATAATGTTTAAGAGTCCGTTGTTGTTGAAATCACTATATTCTTGAAATCTTACAAATTCAATAGCTGAATAGGCAATCTGGACAAAGTCACAGAAGCAAAGTTTGCAAGTTCGATTAACTGACTCAAGCCAAACCACACCCCATAGTTCACAGTAAAACTTTCTAGTTGGAGAAATCTAATAAAAGTGAGTTACACGCTTCCATTGTTCAACTTGTTTGAAAATAACAGAAAATTAGGTGATCCTGAGGTCCCATATGGTGTAATAATATCTTTCAGCAACATTGTGATACAATTGTACAAGCTAAGCTGCATGTAGACTAACTGCTATTGTGCTAGACTACATATTGTCAAGTGCACTGCTTCTCGAAGACCCCAGGCGACTGACTGCACTTGCTGCTGCTGCCACTGTGAACCAGGAAACTTCTGGTACTCACGGACCGTGGGAAAATCTCAAACTTCTGTTTCACATTGGTAGCTTCTGGAAGGCTGATCAGATACCAAATCGCATGTCTGAATATTTTGTCATCCCATTTTGACCTTGACAATAAAAGTAATTCTATCTCTCTGAAACTTTCAAATCACTAGATCTTATAGCAAATGTTAACTTTAGCTATTATAAAAAAATCTCGTAACTTTAATAGTTTAGCCGAAAATAAATAATTTTGATACGAATTTTCGAAATACTATTCCAGGCGAATGCTGAAAGCTGATGCAATGCAAAATACTATCTCAACAACTGTAAAAAAACTGATTTATAGCTTGAATAATCATAGAAACTGACTTTAAAAATAAAATACAATATTATCCAACTCACGGTTCTGAGTGTAAAATTTTGTCACGCAGTTACAAAATTTAATAGATACCTGACGTGATTATACTCTAAAAAGAAATACAAAGTCCGATAGATACACAAACAAATGATCTGATAAGAATAAGAAGAACAAAATTAATACAATAAGGGAGTGGGTCTTAATGAAATTTATATGGGAACACTTTGAAGGTATACCCCATGCACTAAATAAATTTCATTAAAATCCATTCAAAATTGGTGAATATATCACTGAACATACAGACAAAAAAAAAAAAAGATGAATTGATTACCTCTTTTTTTGAAGCTGGTTAAAAATGATACATCATTTATTGATTTCAGTTAGGTATGGCAGGAGGTAATTAAAAAACACATTGTAGAAATATTGATACTTTTGCCCTGTAAGGGTCGAATTCTAAAATAAAATAAAAATCTTTTAATAAAATATGATCTGACCACAGCAGACACCTTGGTCTTTAAAATGATACCACATTTATTGATTTTGGTTAGGCATCAAGCGAGGTAAAAAAACACATACACACACACACATGCGTGTTTTAGAAATGATTATATTTTTACACTTTAAGTGTCGAATTTAGAAAATGTTCTTTCTTAAAATATGACTTGATCAAAGTGGAGACTTTAATCTTAAAAAATGTATCTCATTTCTCGATTTCTCATGACAAAAAAAAAGTTGTGGAAACATGATACTTTTGCCCTTTAAGGGTCAAAATCTGAAAAATTTACTTCTTAAATAACAATGTTACCATATCAGATACTTTAATCTTTAAAATGATACCACACAATTATCATCTAATAATATACACATATAGGTAATTGTTCCAAGCAACAATTATATTCACCTATTTTTATGGTACAAAAGCTAATATTAATGGAATCAATGCCCATGCCCAGGTCAGTTCAACACTATGGGAGTGGCAGAAGGCAACATTGATCCTAAGCTGGGACCCATTCGGACCCTCAGGCTCAATGTTCACAGTGACAGTGAAAACTGGGCAATCCTTAGTGAAGTAAGTGTACATGTTATCTGAACAATAGTCAGTAGTGGTTTACCATAGTTTCTCATTACTTTTAATGTGTTTCAAAACTGACTGATGCTCCTGGCAATATTTTTAAATGTGTGAATCTTGATTGTCATAAACTATTTAAAGCTAATGTTTGTATCTTATTCTGTTCTTATTTCAGTAAACAATACTGAAACACCTTATTGTTGAGTTTAAAATGCAGACCTTAATGTGGAAAAATGGTGAAATCATTTCACTGAAATTTTAATGGCCTGGATCAGGACCAATCCTTTTCTTCCCCACAATTTTTCACTTAAATCAAATGTGAATTTGATTAGTAAACTGAGTATACACATACTTCATGCTTAACATTATGTGATGCTACGCCCTCAAGGGAATGTTTTCTTATGTTCTTTTCATCATGATGAATGACAGCCATCAACACCTTGTAGCACTATTACACATCACATAACAGCATCCCATTCTTAATGAATATGTCTATCCTTGTCTCTTTGTTGAGTCCCCATAATTTTTACCAGATATTCCTCAAAAGTTCTACTGAATTGTGCAAACATACTATCAGTTTGAGGATGCAAAGGTGTAGTTCAGGCTTTCCAAATTCCCATTATAGGACACATTTCTTTGACTACCACAGACTCAAAAACCCACCCATGATCCAACTGTAATTCCAAAAGTACTTTGAAGTGACTAATCCACTTGTCTAACCCTAACCATTTTGGTGGCTTCTTGATTTGAGATAGCAGACACTCCTGGCCAGTTTCTAATGGTCTATAATAACTAGAATATACCTGTTCTCATTGTCTGTCAAAAGTCTGGTGGCATCCATGGCATTTCGTGTGGTCCTCTCAACTTTCTTTTTGGCACCTTGATGCCTCTACAAGAGCAGCAGCTCTGGAGTCACTCTTAATTTCTCCATCCCATTGAGACTCTTTCAAAAAAGAACCTTGCTTAAAGTTTGCTGAAGGTATTCTTTTTACCAAAACTTCCCCTGGAAACTCCTGCATTATCATGTGGAGGACCTGTCCTTTCATATTTCTGAGGAACACCATTTGTAATACCTTACTTCTACCATTTGTGGACTAGTGCCTTTTCCGAACACTATTTTCTATCACTGAGGAGTCCCATTGTTTCCAGTAATCCTTGGTGGTGCCACAAGGGACATTCACTTCTTCTCTTCCAGTCATATATTTATGTTGTGTGAGAATAGTACTAAATTGCTGTTTGGAAATTCTAGTCTGATCCCAGTTTCTGCTCAATTCCTAGGTTTTTCTCGAAAGCACTTTGATGCCTTCCTGTTCCTCTGCCTTCTGAAAGTGTCTTCAAAGGTTGTCAGGAGAGAACATTAGCTTTGTCATAGCAGTGTTAAATTTTAAAATCATACTTCTGGAATTTTTTTATCAAACAAGCAATTTGTCCTACTGCATTTATAAATTGCAGAAGCCATGCTAGAGCTGATTCATATGTACCTAATTTTAATTTGTTCCCATCGAGCTAATTAAGGAAAAACTTGATGACTTCCACTAGGGCCAACAGCTCCCTCTTGAAGCAGTTCTATGAGAAATTCAGATGTGTGTTAATGTAAATTCTCTGTAGTGGAACTTAACAATTCTAAACACATGAAATCGTGGAGAAACATATTTTTTCATGGTGTGACCGGTCACCAGCGAACTAGAAGGAAAAAGTTCATGCATTTAATGTTTTATTAAATGAGTGAATACTTAATTAAATGAAAAACAGTTTCATTTGATATTTTATTGATGCTAATTTTTAAAACTTTTTGCGACACTCTTTTTCCCAAAAATGGATTTAACTTCATACTGTCTATTTTCTTCTGGGTACGCCCATGCCTACTACATTAAAGTCTAATTTTTGCGTCATTTGTAGATTTTTTTTTGTTTGTTTTGTTTTTTTTTTTTTTTTTAGCTCTACAGTCTAACTAAAATTTCAAAAACCTTGTGAGATTTCCATTGACCCTCCCCTCCCCCTTGGTGAGATTTTGCCAGATCCCCCCCCCCTATTTCACCTCACATAATTTATGGATGTATTATTAATTTTCTGTTTTAGACAAAATTTTATTTATAATTAGAGAGCATTGCTTTTAGAATTTAAATATAATAATGCATGTTGTTAGAATAGTTTAAAAAAAATTTCATCCTCTTTCCACCAATACTCAATCCTCTGACCTCTCCAGTGAGTTACTGAACTCTATATCCATGTCCCTTATACTCATACACTTTACTATAGTTGTTCTGATAATGTTGTATAATACATATGATTAAAAAAAATCTGGTAAAATTTTCCCCTTAATTTTACAGATCCACGTGGTAACTGGCAGCTGACGCAAGGCCCCAAGAGGCAGCAATTTGGCAGCGTGACAGTGCGTGTGAACTTGGCTGAGTAATGGCTGCCTCATCCTTAATAGGCTGTGAACGAGACAACAAGCCATCTGTAAAACATACTTGCTTGAAGTGACAGTTGCAAACCATGTTCTAATGGGTTAAAATGTTCCATTGTACAGCAAAATAGAATACTGTCATCTTAATTTTGGCAAATGTCTGAAATTGCCATTAGAGTCAAAAATTAAGATGTATTTTACATTTTATGCTTAGTATTCTAAGGTCACGCATAGTGCTCTGAGTTTGTATTGTTTGATATGCTTTTTGGAAATAGGAGTTGTGTTGATTCTTTTTATACTAAATATTGCCTGTGATCATGTATTCATTTTCATCTACAGCATCATGCTATGGATCTAAATGTTACTCGTGATGTGTGGACTGTAATATGCAACACTAAAATTATATAACTTTTTCCACTGTCATATGAAAAAAGAAAATATTTTTATCCATCACAAAAATCATCAATCTTGCTTCTGAAAAAATATTCTTATGCCTCTCTGTACTGATATTACAAAAGCTTATTGCAAGTATACATAGTTTTTTAAGCTGTTTGTATGAATATTAATGTAACATTGTATTTCTCCAGACACTTGTTACTGCAGTTTGTGAGAACAACAGTACATAAAAAGCTTGGCCAGTTACAAATCATTGTTTGGTTTTAAAAATTTCTCAGATAAGGAAAGAGAAAGAAACTGTAACTTGCACAGGTTATGGTAAGGCAGCACAGAAGCTTAAACATAATTGTGGCAATGTTTCTGCACTGCCTTATTATCAGTGGTAATTAATGGTTTCCTCCTTACTTCTTCACTTTCGCTAATCAGAGTTTTTCATTTCCTGTCGTGTTCGTTGGATGACATGAAATACAATTTTCAAATGTCTCTTTTTTCATTGCTACAATGATACATTATTAAACGAAATGATATTGTGCCAGTTGCATATGTCCTCTGTGAAAAAGTAACTGGTATTTTGCTTTGAAGATCAGATTGTTTTAACATATTTAAATATCTCACATTTACTATGTCTGGTGTGAAACTTGATGGTATTCTTCACACTTGATGTGAATCTTGAGGTTTGTCTTCACAGTCCTCTTCAGAAATGAAGAATGTTTGTCACCAGAGAGGATACAAGATTATCCTATTGGAATTCCCCTTTTTACGTTTTCATATTTATGTATGTTGTAAAATATTCTAAATTGTAAATATGTCATGGACTGAAAAGGAATTTAGAAATATCAATACACAAAAATAAATTCTCTTAGGGATACCAAATTGCTGACTGTTTTTTGGCTAATGTATTTTAAAAAAGGTTGTGAGAATCGTATTGTAGAAAAGTGTAATGCAAGAGTTACAGTTGTGAATATATAGTCAAAAAGAGAACTGAATGATAAAAGCCCAATCTGCATTCACTAAAGTAGTAAACATATTTTATCATTAAAATGTATAGAAAACTGGTGAGGCATTAATTGGTGCCTTACTGTAATTTTTAATACTCCTGTGCTTTTTTTCGTCTGTGTCCTGATATCAAACATGGTGACAGTGCAATAAGAATGTAGGACCTTTCCTGCCTCCCCCCCTTCCACCCCATCCCTACATTCCTACCTTAACCATTTATAAACTAGTTCTATAGCTGTTGGTAAGCCAAACTAAATATCTCAGTTGTGTTGATTTTCTGGCAGATGGTTGCTCATGTAAACTGTGTAGTAACTGTAAAGCATTGACAGGAGGAAAAAAAAAAAAAAAATGTTGAGGCTACATCAAGATTTGTGTCTTTTTCCTTCCTGCTCCCTCCAAGACTTTTGTGGTTTTTTCACAACCATATTATCATTGCAAAGGATATAACCAGGTTAGTATTGATGAATAGTTCCTTTTGGCTAGTGAATCCAGATTGTGATCTGAACCCAATTCTTCCTAAAATTTAGTTTCGCATTTGTTACATTGTAATCTGTTTCTCATCAGCTGATTGAGTTACAGTTAATGGTTCCAATTGTTCTAAATTGAAGCATACAGAGCAATGATGAGAAGCCAACATTTATTACTTTCCTTTCTATTAGAAAATAAAATGTGTGAAACAAAGATACACCAAGATTATTAAAAAAATTATAAGAAAAATCGGGATGAGATTATGCTGACACTGTGAATGTGCAATTTTCAGAGTATTTACTAGTTACAAGTATTAATTAAAAAATAAACTTACGGTACTACACTGGATTTCTGTATCTTTTAATTCAAAGGGTAGACGTGTTTATTAAAGATCTTGCTAACAATGAATTAAAACTTTATTTTATCATTTATGTTACTTATGACTGATTGAGCCAGTTTTTGTTTTAAATTATTTTCTAATGCAGACTGATTATTATAGCTTACTGAAGCCAGGCAGTTAGCAAAAACATTATTTTTTGGAAGCTTTCTTCACCACAGAATTCACATTTCCTCATGTTCCTCATTGTAAATGTGACAACTGGATCTTGCTTTTGGTTATCTAAGATTTGCTTTCTCTTTGATTAGATCTTTATTTGTAATGCAATAAAGTGCTTTTGTTCTTTTGCAACTGTAATCTTGTATGCTTTGGCAAATTCACTAACTTCCAGTGTAGGTAGTTGACAGCAACATGTATTGAGTAAGTTGTAAGATACTAATTTTAAATTTGATGCATTCATTATGGCAGCCTCACTTTGTCACTGAATCCTGCTGTTTTAAATTCTAAGTCATTATTTACGTGCATACTAAAAATGGAAATCCACCAATCATACTAGAATATCACTCTACATAATTGAGAATTGTAATATATCTCTCTTCATTATGTGGTAATATAATATCAATATTAATTTTATTACAACAGATTTGTGATTTGTAATCCATGTTTCAAATAACTAGAATTTAGTAAAGTATGCATGATTTGTAATACTTTTAAATTGTTTGATGTAATTATTATCAATATACGGTATATGTGGATTGTTCCAAGCAAATAATTTCAGAAATTGACATAAACATTTTGTAATCTCGTTTGAATGTAATGCTGTCATAATTTCCACAGTATGCTATTTTCTGTGTGTTGCCCTGATGTATACTATTTGTCTATGTCCTAGGATAACTACAACAATTTCCACTAAGCTGTTCATGATCTGTTATTGTGGAGATCCCTTTGATGTTTAAATCTACTCCATTTTGTAACCTCTGCAGCTCAATTAAGCCACAGTGGAACAGTAGCAGTTTTAACTCGCATTTCATGTAGTTTATATGGAAAATTTACTTTGTTTAAATGAAATTTAGAAAATAAATTGCAGAAATAACATGAGCTTCATATTGGAGCTTTTAAACAATATGTATTTTAAAAATTTGAACACACTGCACATCATGATAAACAATTCAGTGCCAATTAAATGGTCATCAATACAGATAGAATGTTTTTACATTGTTTAGACTATATTGTGCATAAATTATGACTTTCTAATTAAATTTTTATTGGTTTCTTATAATTTCTCTGTTCCTCTATGGAAGTTTTTAAAATTTGGTGTTCACATGTATGACATAATTGCAGTTTTAGTGATTTTATTTGAATTTTTAATTGTGAGGGAGCACATGCTCCAGTGGCAACTTCCCTAGTCATCTAATTACCTCTTTTGTATTTATTATTATTATTATCTTACATACTTTCAGTATTAAATTTCTCCCCCATCTACTATTGCAATTTATGAATTTTAATTTCTTTCAGTTTTTTTTATGTATGTAAATTGTACTTCCCTTGGTAACTTATTCCAATCTGTGACACCCTAACCCACAAAAGAAAATTTTCCACTCCCTTACGCATGAAATAGAGTGCCAACTTTTGCCCATGGTCATCTTTTCTTTTCCATGCACTACTCTGGCCAGTATCCCTTCAAGCCATATCAACAACATATGCACTGTACACTTCCAGCGCTCTCTCCAACCTCCTCCTGTCTTATAATTACTCCCATTTTAGCTCCTTTATCATATTAGTTACTGGGTGGGTCCTGCAGTAACTTTCCCAAACAAATCTAGCTCCTCTCCATTGCACACCCTCCAATTCCTGTATTTGATGACCAAAATGTGGAACCAAAACTAAAATACTGTATTCAAGCAATGGTCTGGCCAAATGTTTGAAACCCAATCCCTTCACTTCTCTGGTCCTCTCATCACCCTCTCCAATAAGTGAAGGATTTTGTAACCTTTTCCTACAACCTCCCCAAAGAGTCTGTCATTTGTAAGCTATCATTTTGTTCATAGATTGGTTTTTGACCAGGGGCATTTTTACTGTCTTGGGAAAAGCATTCAGAATTAAGACTATATCAAATATCCATGAAACGGCAATAACGTGGGGAAACTTGGATAAATGTTCCATTTCTACCCCTATCTTACATCTTCAAAAGAGCAATTCTTGTATATAATTGGTACCTTGGAAACAGCTCTAATGAATTGGATAAAATTTCATATGTAGATAATATAAAAAAGATGATTTTACAAAAAAAAGAGGAATTCTTGCATTTGGTACCTTGGAATTGTAGAAATTTCAGGCAGCAATAAGCTTACTGATGTCAGTTAAGTTTCTCTGTGGTTAGAGCTAGGAACTATGTATACCTAGGACATCTTCAGTCAAACTTCACACCGAAAAGATTCCTCTAAAAAAAAATGACATAGGTGATATCTTTGAAAAAAAATGCAGTTTATACGTACACAGGTGATTTAATTTAAAATAAAATGTTGAACTGTGTATTCATGATTTTTATATTTAACAGAATGCTGTTCTTACCTCAGTAGATATGAAATGTAGTGAATATATATTGTCTATATATGGAATCTATCTAATACTATTATATCAGCAGCCCAGACTCAGCCCTTGTATGTAGGTGAACTTAATTTCTCTCATGTATAACGGTTTTGACAAAATCTTGTATATTGAACAAAAATCAATATACGTGGAGCAAAGCTCGGCCAGCCAGGTACTAATTATTAAAGTAGCAACATTGGGGATAATTAAGCTATCACATTAAACTGTAAAAGGTTGTGCAAAGTGGCTCTTATTATTTGTTATGAGTGTATTCTGAAGATCATTTTTTTTTTTCCTTTTGATTTCTTGATGCCCTTGATGGCTATTGATGTACTGATTCATGTCACCTCACCTTTAAGTCCAATGAGTGTGTGTTTGGATGTGTTAATCACAGTTACTATTCTGAATGCTGTTCACACTGTCCAGATTTAACTTTTCTATGGATTCACAATACAAACAGTCTTATTCCACAAAGTTCCTTAGTATGATACATGACCATATTCCTTCCTAACCCTTGTCAAAAATCCTGTCTGTGACATTAAGATCTCAATATTGATGAGCAATAACTTGGAAGTCATTGCTATGTATATGAAAATTTTATATCTGGACTCATCTTCTTTAATAAAGTTAACATCTCATGATCTTTTTCGCATGTGATAATATGTATAAACATTGCTGTGGCTTAAATGAGCTCATTCGTATAGTAGGTCTTACACTAATAACTGTTTCCGACTGTGGACCAATGTGTATTTTAATGTAAATCTTTGTTTTTAATGTCCATTTCTTGATACATGTATAAGGACCATTATAAAGTACCTCAGTGCCACCTAAACAAAACACCACTTTGATAGCTTGATGTTAAGACATTTAAAAAAAAAAATAGTTGCACTACAGTTTTCAAGCTTAACTTTTATTCCTTATTTTGGTGTATTACGCTTAATGAAATTTTTAGCCTTAGCTGTGTCACATTACTGTTAAAATCAATGGCATGTCACTTTTACAGTAACACATCCTGACAGTAATTGCTTCAAGTACATACTCATTTGTTTTTAAATTTTTGCAAGTGTATGTGGTATGTTAAAATTCCCTGCACCCTTCTTTCTATTTAAAAATCTGTGTTAAAAATGTTCTGCTAGTGTTTTTTTCCCCTATTAATTGAAAGAATGTTAGTTTTCAGAATTTTGTTTCATTACTTTTCAAAAAGTGACTTAACTTTATAATCACAACACACATCTGAAAAAAATAAAGCCTTTCCAAGAAGGAGCTTTTTACTACAACAATGGCCTGTGTTGTATCAAGCTGAGCAAACTAAATGAAAAATTGTCAAATTTGAGTAGTTTCTTCATTTCAGAAGTGTACAACACACGGAAATATTAATACCTTACCTTTGGAAGTATTATTAACCACCTTTTATTAATGAGAACTGTTCATATTATAAAAGAAATAACGAAGACCCTCTATTTTTATTTGGATTTTTCTATATATGTATATGTGACTTAGCCTTTGTATACTTGATATTTACATTTGGTAGACTTACAGAAATACAGGTATATGTACCCACTGGCTCTGTTTAATATACAGTTTCTGTAAACATCTTTTAATGAGAGTTTTTATTGTTAAAATAATTCACTCATTTACACAATCACATTTGAATTATGTAAAATAAATTCAAGGAACAATAGAGATTTTAATTGTTAAGTTTCAAGATGCAGTTAATTGAATTTCTTGCTTACCAGAGCAAATTACCAATTGTTATTGGAAAAGATATATTAATTATTTTAGTAGTGTTGCATTCTGGGATCATACACTTTAAACCAGCTGTTTCTAAGTCAGACATAAATAAGCTTTCCCTTTTCCAGTCTCATTTGATCCAATTAACCAGAGAAACATATAGCATGTCCCTACCAATTTGAAGCTTTACAGCATAGGACTGCACAGACGTAAAAGCTTAGAGAAACATGCGTTTTAGCTATTTTACTTATCAATTAACTAAAATTCATTGTATATGTTTTCCTGTACTGATTGAAGTAAAAAAATGTTACCCTAATCTCTTACATATCATAAATATGACAAATTCATTCAGCCTGAAATTTATGTCTAACATTTAAACATGGAATTAACAGCAACAAAGAAGGATGGATTTATGAAGAACGCTATGGATGGGGGAAGACCACAGATTGATGGATTGGAGAATTCTGTATTTTAGATTTTTATTAATAAAGATTGAGAAGAAGTTACAGGTTGTTAAAAATTTGGAAATATTAACTAGTTTTTGATGCTGTTAGGAAATGCAGTGAAGAGATGGGAGAGGAAAAATCACAGCAGAAGCTTCTCCACTTAGTAGAGACAAACAGGCTAAGAAATTAGATACAGCTACTGAAGATATGATGGAGAGAAATAACTAGGCCAAAAACAGTGTAACAAGGTTGATATGGATAACGTTATTTAGATATGTTAAATGTAGGTGGATATTCCATTGCATCATACCTTGTAACATTAGTTAGATTGAATCCAGAACCAGTTTAAGACAGTGCAGGGCCTGTAGCAAATGCAAACGAGGCTCTAGGTACTAAAGTTTAGGATATAATAAAAAATAGCACATTTACAGAACTATCTTTCATGATAAAAGGTGGGCAAATTTAGAGATAACACTAACAAAATTAATATTTATAAGTAAATCTTTTCTATATTTATAAAGGCCAGATCATTTAGACGCATAGACACATGTGAGCCCCCCCCCCCCCAAAAAAAAAGTGCGGGACCCGAAGCATTTGCCAATTCTTGCTACGTGGCTTATCAGGTACAGATTGAATATGGAGACTTGCTGCATACCACAGGACTGAAGTGTGTCATAATAGTACCAGTTCATACAGTAACAGAAACCTATAATATTATAATTATATTTATAATATAATATATAATTAATTAATTAATTTGACTTCAGTGATGACGAGTTTGATATGCAATACCAGAACTATATAGAAAGAAAGGAAATGGTTTGTAAATTAGCAACATGGATTTAGGGATGGTTATTAATGATGGGAACCTTGGTTTGTGGACTTGCACTACACTGCAGATGAATGTACTAGGAAGGTTGTTAAATAAATGCTTCTGCAGTTTATTGATTTATTGAACTGAAAGTTTGCCCACACTACCAAATGATATGAAACTGATAAATGTTTTACAACTACTTCTATATCCTATGGAATGAAATAAATTTCTAAGCCAAGTGTCTTCTTAGAAGGGCAAACTGATAGTACAGTACTTAATATGTTGAGGTTATTTGGCAGAGTGAGTAGTGGTAATTAAGGTAAAAACTATTTTTTTTTTTTTTTCTGGACTGAGTAGCCTTAAGAGGTGGAAATCAAAGAGTAGAAAATCACGAATCCGGAGAGCTAGAAGTATAAACAGGAGTGCTACAAGTAATGTATTGGGCCCATTTGCTTATTATTTTATTAAATGATTGTCATGTTCATCTACAATCAGAAGTTAGATTGTTTGCAGATGGCAAAATGTTATATAATAGAATTAAAACGATAGTAAAAAAATCCAGTGGAACTGAATAGAACATCTAGTTGGGTAAGCCAATATGGGATGTATACACCTTCCAAAAATATTCAATTTAAGTACACAGATATGAAAAAAAAAAAATAGACGTATTGAGAACCACCTCCTTTTTTTTGAAGTCTGTTAATAAAGGTATACAGTCATGATGGAGCAGGGGGAAGAAAAAAAGTACTGTGAGGTGATTTTAATATGGAAAGGATAGATAAAGTGGGACAAGGAAGTGGTGATACACCAGCACACAAAAACAATAATCCGAACCACAATCCCTACTCCTGATTGTAGAAGAAGAAACAAATATATGGGTGTGCATGGGAACCCACTACCAAATGAATGGTGGTTTTGATTGTTACTTTCAAGCAGAGTTAATAAAAATCTCCATGCATAATAGCTATTTGCACACCTATGACTACATCAAACCAACTGTAAGCTACCTTACTCTCTATTTTCGATATTCAGTTAAAATCCAGCGAAGTTTGAGGTTAACATTCAGTACATGATAGCGTAGTTTGAAATCGAAATAACAACATTTTAAGTTCAGAAAGGTAAATAAACAACACATAGCAACCATAAATAAGAAGTTTTTAATAAAATATAAACCATAAACTTACCTAAATGAGCGTAATCCATAATAATTCTGAAGTAAAGTAAACAGGTTTGGCTACACAACCACAGCACTAATATTCCACTAAATTAAACAATGTAAAGCACTTTAATAATTATAATTTCACTGTTTTATATTAAATTCACTGATAACTCGCAGTTCCTGACCAATTTAAAGCAGTAATATGAGTTTTAAAGCATCTCCACATGGAGTGAGATCAATAATTAATCCCAGCACATATAGGCCCTAAGTAGTTTCAGAGCTTTAAAAGTAGATTTAATCAAGCAAAATAACCGGCCAGTCAATATTCTTTAAACTTCCAGCAGCTATCAACTAATAAACAGATGTTATAAATAAATAAAAATCCGTTTTTTAATGACGTTGTAGAAACAGATTTGCAAATTGAAATTCTTTCTGACGAACATATTTCACGAACTAAAACTTTTCTAAAACACTTAAATTAAATAAAGGTACGATTTAAAAATAGTTTCAGGCCATAACAGACTTTAAATAAAAAGTGAATATATTATTGCACCATCCAGGAAACCAGTAAATTTTAGAAATTCTATAACTTCTGATATCCTCAACCAATTTAAAAGATTTTTACACCACTGAACTCGGCAGGAGCTGGGGAACACTTTGAAAATAGTATAAACTTGGTATTTTAAAATTTTGCAAATTCATATTTCGGATGTGACGTATGATGACGTATCGCAATACTTTAAACAAATGTGCTTTTAGATTAACCAACTTTCAAAATTCATTTACACCGGTCTGGAAGCTTTAAAACCATAACCAACCACATCACTACACTTGTCTCACTACGCTCTTCATCTTGTGATTTTCTGGTAGTTTGTAGTTAACAGATTCTTTTTCCAGATAGACTATTTTCTAGTTCAGTAGGCCATTTTGATAAAAGTTAGCCCGGCCAGCCTCTCGAGGCCAGTTGACCAGAACAGCTAGTAGAGTCTACACGCAACTCGTGTGTTTGAGCGAGGCGGCTCGCGGTGGCTGATGGGAAGTGGGAATTCGGGAAGCATGGCTGACAGACGCCATTACTAACAGGATGGGAAACCATTGAAATCTGAATTGCTCCGGCACGAGTTCATCGATGTGAACTTTAAACTTTCAATTTCATTCGGGGTGGTGCGGTCTGTTCTGTTTCATTACGTGTGATCTTCGGCGAATGATTTTTATCCGATTGCCATTGCTAACTGTGACTTTTTGTAAATTCTGTGGAAACTTTTAAGAATATATACTTTCGTCATCTGGACTCCGACTTTCATTTCTAACTTACTACCTTTCTTACAGGAGGTTAATCTGTAAGTGGCGGCCGTTGTAATCATTACAGTTAGCATTCTACAAGGTTTTTCACGGTTATAGAACTTTTTCCGAACTTTTGATAACATTTTGGATGACTTCAAGTTTAGGTGTACAAGCCGATAACGACCCCAGGATACGGCTTATCCCCTAACACTACCTCTAAGAATATAAGCACTTTGATAACCGCCACACACATCACACCATATCTCTCCCCCTAGTACATAGCAATCCAAGATAAAAGCATCTCCTACAGTCAAGAATGTGCCACCAAAACACCTGACAAGACTATAGCCTGCCATTATCCCGTGGTCCATAAATAGATATCCAAGGCCAAAACCCATCCAGCACAACAAAACTTCCACAATACACAACCTAACACATACTGCAATTCTCTCTCTTACTCATTTCTCTTGAAGCAAATCCTCTCTGGTGGCTGTGACTTTCCCCAAAATGCATCTAATTTTGTTTATGAAAGTTTATCAGTTTAATCAGTGGTTGATTTTTTCTCTCTTTTTATTGGATTCACTAATTTACATACACTTATAATGTAAATAATAAAAAAATATTTACATTTTTTCTAAAATAAAGAATGCTAAATACTTCAAAAATGTAAATCAAAGCTTTCAAACTGTTGGAGAAACACAAGAGTTGAAGACATAACAAAATAGCAAGAACCAATGAAATTTCTTACATGACACTTGGATTGATTATTATTATTTTGCTGCTCAGGGATATGCAGCTTAGTAACATAGGCGAAGCTGTGGTCAATAGTAATGACATCAGTAACATGGCATACATGAAAGCAACTTAAATATCGCCTTGTGCTGTAACACAGATTGTGAGTTGTCATTCTGGTCCAGGCTACATTTCAATATTACCACACCTTGTGTTAATATAGTTACTCGAAAAGCCAAACATCTAATCTATGTGCCTTCAGCCACAAATTTAGGTCTGGGTGAAGATGGTGATAAATACTATTTAAGAATAAAAATGGAGATGTTCCTGAAAAGATGAAAAGTGGCCACTGACTGTCATATAGTAATAGTAGCATAAATCATAAGATATTTTTGACATAGGCAAAAATGAATAGCCTAGAAAATTAGTAATTCATTGTACATGTGTTACAAGGGAGATGGGTTTGTTAGAAATGGGTAAAGGGGCATGCAATGTGATCTCTAGATGACCAGTGCAAAAATTTCAGGGATGACATATACTGAATAGTGTGGTTGGCAGCTTTTAATAGAACGAAAGTAGAACCACCTCTTTTGTAGCAATTGTTTATTTGTTTAGTTAGTGTAATAGGTACGTAACAAAATACTTACAATATATTATGAAACAATTAGGAAAATGTAAAACATACTGTATGTATGACAAACTGTCACTAACCTGAACAAAATACACACAGCATATTCATATCTCTGTGATGTGTGTTGCTGGGATCATAGGCTGAGAGAAAATTTCATGAATAAGATGTATACTTAGGAATTTTATAGCAAAACAGAAATATTTCCATGACTGAAAAAATATCGGAAAAGTTACTTATTGTATAAAAATACATGGCTTATTCATAACTCTGTGATACATGCTGCTGTTATCTAGAGACTTGGCTCTTAACTGTCTTATACACGCGACCTTCATATTTATTACTTTAGCCCCCTAAGAGAGTACGAATTCCAAAAAAATTCTGTCTTAAGTTATCATTTTATCTAATTAGAGATATAAATCGTTATAAAATAATTAATTTAAAAAAAACACTAAGACTTTTAAAATAACTTTATACCTTGTTTAGAAGAAAATAAATCTAAATGGACATTGTTTTACTTACTATTATTGAAAGATTTACATTAATCTTATTTTTGGAGTTGGTGCCAGAATGAATTACTGAATTTATTTGCTGTTCAAGGTGACACGGGACGTACGAAAAAATTTCCGTATATTTTACAGCATGTAGTGAGGCAGATATTGTTATTGTGGGAGACAGTTTAGGGGAACAAATTAGACAGTATTTTAATTTGCGACTCTACTTCATTGGTCGTCAAGGCGTATCTCTGGTGCTACATTGTCAGTTGGTAGGCTGTATCATGTGGTAAATGCTTTACAATTAGCATAGTATCGGTGTATCATCTTTACTTATGTTTCAGTTTTGTTGAAATCTGTTTCTAGTATTAATCATAGGTAAATAGTAATATGATTTTTTATGTATTATTGCCATTCCTTATTATTTTATCTTTATGTTTTTCTTGCTTTGACTGGCACCGACTCCAAAAATAACTGATTAATGTAAAAATTTCAATAATAGTAATGTAAAATATTGTCCATTTAGATTTATTTTCTTCTAAGCAAGGTATACAGTTATTTTATAAATTTTAGTGTGTTTTTTTGAAGGCTTTTTTTTACAATTATTTTATTATTAACTTTTAGTGGTATTATAGTTTGTTTTGTATTTTAAATATGTTGCAGCAGTTTTAATTTGGTGAACCTACTGGAGGCTCAGTGGTTAAGGCGCTTGCTTTCAAAAAATTCCAGAACAGGGTGAATTGGATGCTGTCTTAAAGAATGATAGTTTACACTTTGATCCAGGCTATGTTTCAACTTAATCATAACATCTGTTAAAGCCGCTGCTCGATAATCGAAACTTGTACACCTCGGCATTAATACATACCACATTCACAAATCTGTCTCTGGAATATATATGTTTGTTCCGACATTACACAGACAATATAGATGTTTAATTGGTTTTTACAACGAGAAAGTTTGGGATCCAAGTTAAAATCTGAGATACATGTTGAGACAGGTAGGACACAACTATTTTATGAATATTCTGAATTGATTTTGACATGAGTTAAAACTGTTGGTTTCTTTTTAAAAAAACATCAGATACTAAGAGGTATGGCGGTAAAGAGTAAGAGGGATTGGACTTTTGTATACCAAATATAGACTGTCTTTCCTGTTTGGTTTAAAGTATAAATGTGTAAATTTCTATTGAAATCAGATAAAAAGTGTAGATGTGTATAAAAAAACAATTAAGGGGTGAAGAGGCGAAGAGTAGTTTGGTTTTTGTAGAACTAATATGGACAGTATTTTTCTCTTTGGTTTAAAGTATACGTGTGCAAAGTTCTATTGAAACCAGATAAAAACTGTAGCTTTGTGTAAAGAACATTTGCAAAAATTAAATGGGGTAAGGGTGTGAGTGGATGGGTTTTGTAAACAGAATGTAGACGCTATGTTTCTCATTGTTTTTAAGCATACATGTGTAGTGTTTCATTGAAATGTGATAAAAACTGGGAGTATCTATGAAGAACATTGAAATTAAGAGGGGTGTGGGTAGAAGGGAAGAGGGGTTGGGCTTCTGCAACCAAATCTAAACAGAACTGTTCTGTATGTTTTAAAGTAAACGTGTACAAATTTCCTTCATAATCAGATAGAAACTGCAGCTTTGTATAAATAAAGAGGGTGGAAAAAGGGAGAGGGGTTTGGCTTCTCTAAACCAAATGTAGATAGTAGTTTTCTCTTTGTTTCAAAGAATACATGTGCACACTTACTTGAAAATCAGTCAGAAATTGTAGCTTTGTATAAAAAAACATTAATTAAAGGGGTAGAAATGGGGACAGGGTTTGGGTTTTTGTAAAAGTAATGTGGACAGTATTTTTCTTTTTCACTTTGTTTTAAAGTATACACATCCGAAGTTCCACCAAAATTGGATTAAAATGTGGGGTTCTACAAAAATTAGGGGGTTTAAAGGGGAAGATTTGATTTGGATGTTTTGTCAGAAATCTTCTCCATGAAAACAATATATATATATGTACCAACTTTTAGAATGATTTATCAGACGGTGTCTATTACAGTTTCTTATAAACAACATTGACAGCAATTAAGGGGGTGGACAGGGGAAGAAGGTTTGGATTTTTACAAACAAATTTTTACAGTATTTTAAAAGTATACATGTGCAAGGTTCCATTCTAATTGGACAAAAAATGTGGTTTTGTATAAAAATTAAGGTGTATGAAAGGGAAGCGAGGGTAGTTTTTTTAATTATTTTTGGCAGAAATCTTATATATATATGTGTCAACTTTCATAATGATCGGTCAAATGGTGTCGCCTGAAGCTTTTTAAAAAGAAAATGGTCAAAAATCAAGGGGTGGAAATGGGGAGAAGGGTTCAGTTTTTGCAAACCAAAAGTTGACATTATTTTTCTCTTTGTTTTATAGTAATAGTGTGCTAAGTTCGATCCAAACCAGATGAAAACTGTGGGTTTGTTAAAAAATTAAGGGGTTTAATAGGGGAGAGGGGGTGGTTGATCTTTTGGTCAGAAACCTTCCTCGTGAAAAAATATGTATAAACGCCAAATTCATATATTAATTTAAGGGGTGAAAATGCGGAAAGGAGTTGGGTTTCCGCAAACCAAAGGTTGACAATATTTTTCTCTTTACTTTAAACTATGGATGTCCAAAGTTTCATCGAAATCGGATAAAAAATGTGGCTTTCTATCAAAAATTAACTGGTGCAAAGAGGTAGAGGGTGTGGTGTTTCAATTAAATTTATATGGGACCACTTTGAAGGTATACTCTATTCACTTAAAAAAATATATATATCTGTTCTCAATTGGCGAAGATATCAATGAACATACAGACAAAAATAAATAAATAAATAAAGACGAATTGATAAACCCTCTTTTTTGAAGTCGGTTAAAAATGATATGTCCTTCACTGATTTTGGTTAGGAATAGAAGGATGTAATTAAAAAACACCTTGTAGAAATATTGATACTTTTGCCCTTTAAGGGTCGAATACAAAAATAATTTAAAAAAATAATAAAATATGATCTGACCACAGCGGACACTTTGGTCTTTAAAATGATACTTCATTTATAGATTTCGGTTAGGCATCAAGTGAGGTAAAAAAAAATACATACACATACACACACACGTTTTAGAAATGATGATATTTTTACACTTTAAGAGTCAAATTTCGAAAAAGTTCTTTCTTAAAATATGGCGTGACCAAAGTGGAGGATTTAATCTTTAAAATTGTACCTCGTTTCTCAATTTCGATTAGAGATAAATGCCTCGTGACCAAAGGAAAAGTTATGGAAACAATGATACTGTTGCCCTTTAAAGGTCAAAATCCGAAAAAATCACGTCTTAAAATACAATGTTACCAAATCAGATACTTCAATCTTTAAAATGATACCTCATTTATCGATTTTTGTTAGATATCACGGGAGATAAACGGTTCTTGGGAAAAAACACATTTTATAAAAAAAAATCCTTTTAAGGGTCGAATTCCTTTTTTAAAATATGATGTAATCAAAGTGGAGGCCTTAAGATTTAAAAATGATATCTCATTCCTAGATTTCGGTTAGGTATGTATATATACTAGAGGACTGTAAATATACCTACATAGTTCCAAGAGGATGAGAGATAAAGACGGTTGAAAACTATAAATCGACTGGGCATTATGACTTTATTTAATTGCAATGGAGCACAGGCTCCAGTGGCAATTTCCCTACACCCCCATCTTCCCCCTATCCTGCACCCACCTACATTTGCCATCTACAAATTTTATCTTTAAATTCTTTCAACGTTTTCGGTAAATTATTCATCATTTCTCTTGGTAACTCATTCAAATCCCTGATACCCTTACCTAAAAAAAGAGAATCTTCACACACCCTTGTGCCTGAAATCGAGTGCCAGCTTGTGGTCATGGTCATCTTTTCCCTTCCATGAATTACTTTTCATACCTACTCCAATAGCTTTCCATGCTTCATCGCCAGTATATACCCTGTACCCACCCATGACCCTCCTCAACCTCCTCCTGTCTTGCAAAGAATCCCATTTTAGCTTCTTTATCACTGATTGCATTCTGCGATAATTTCCAGAAACAAATGTAGCAGCCCTTTTTTGCACTCTCTCCACTCCCGTATTTGATACGTAAAATGAGGGTCCCATACTACACTACCATATGTGAGCAATGGTCTGACCAAAGTTTTGTAACCCAACTCCCTCACTAATCTCGTACATCCCCTCATCACTCTCTCCAACAAGTTCAGGATTTTGAAACCTTTTCCTACCACCTGTCCAATGTGTCCTGCCCAGTTAAGCTTGTTATCAAATGTAATGCCAAGATATTTACATTTTAAGTCTTTAGCAAGCAATTCTTTCCCCACCTTATATTCATAATTAACCTTTTGTTTTTTATTTGTGTATCTCAATAAGCTTTGCATTTATCTTCATCCCATGTTTACCAACCCAAGTAGATATCCTGTCCAGATCACCCTGCAACTGTTTACAATCCTCTATCGATTTGATCATTTTATACAGCACTATGTCATCTGCAATCAATCTAATTTCAGATAGTAAACAATCAACACAGTTATTCATTAGAATAATGAATAGCAATGGTCCCAATACGCTACCCTGCGGCACTCCCATTTTTACTTCCACTTCCTTAGATACCGCATTTCCTGCCCTAACTTTCTGTTTTCTATCCTTTAAAAATTCCTCTACCCAGCAAATCACTTTCTCATCCACTCAAATAATTTTTTCCTTATTTACTACCATTTTGTGGCTTACTCTTTCAAACGCCTTTGAAAGATCTAGTGCTACACTTTCAATTTGGCTTCCCTTGTCCATTTCATCTGAAATATCTTGCATATATCCCACCAACTGAGATACGCATGAATATCCTTGCCTGAACCAATGTTGCCTGCTTGAAAACCACTTAGGTTCCTCACATATATTTCTGATGTGGTTGCACGTCAATCTTTGGTAGCTATAAGGGGTGGGGCGGGGGAGGGAGTGCGGTATATAAAGAAAAAATTTATAGGGTAGTTCTTTTCTTGTTTTTTGCAAATAATTGTTATGGCAATAACAAATACTTCCGAGGAAGAAACTATATTTTACTGCCTTTATGCGATCAAATTTCACACTGAAAATTTTACAATACGCGGTGAAATTCTTTTCCTTTTGCATTAAAATTTTGAACCCTTCATTTGACAACCACTCATTTCTAGAGCGACAATAACATGTTTGTATTTTCTTTGGTAGCTCACACATTATTCATTTGTAACGTACAAATTAATAACACTAGTCATTCTTTAATTCTTCGCGAACAAAACGAGTACGTCGTTCCGACTTCGACAAAGGTTAGGTAACTGAAACAGTAATCCAATTGCTTCACGATAATGGGATTTGTTCAGGGACAAGTACAGGATTTCGGTTTGGGAGGGGCATGAGCGGATTTTGGCTTGGGGGGGGGGCGGCTTGAGTTGAGTTTGGTTTGGGGGGGGGGCTTTGAGTCGGGCAAGGGTATTCTTTACAGTCTCCTCGGATTGCTGCCCCCTTAAAAGATCAGGAGAGCTAAAAAAGGGGGGGGGGAAATAAGGAGCGAATGGTGGCGATCTTGTTTACATCCTACTTGTTTGGTTTGAGAAACCATCAACCCCTAAGTTTTAAAATTTCTTAATAACCGGACATTTTGTGTCCGGTCGTATGTAGTGAACTGGACACAAATCGCGTTACAACCGGATATTTTTTATTTGAAAGCTAGGAGGTACTGCTCTGTTGTAATAATTAACCTGACGCAGATTGGAATACGATAAATCAAATTAGAGTGTGTAGCAAAGAAAAATAAAATAGACTATAGGTTATTCTGAGAAGAGTTCGTTGTCATGGGAACAACAGACTAACAAAAAACTGAGCGAGCGAAGTATATCGTTAGTGTGCGTATGAGTCGATGCTAATCAGTTACTGCTAACAAAAGACCTTAACGTGTTGTCGCATACCTGACTTTTGAATGCAGCTTGAATAAATGACAAGGAATGATATGAAAGTTTGTTAATACCATAAAGGATTAAATTAACAAATTTGGAGATTCAAGTTCGTAACGAATTAAAACGGAACTTGAATCTCTGGCACCGAAAACATAAAACTATAAAGAAATACGAAGTCCGACAAGAATAACATACAAGTGGAAATAGCAGTGTAATTGCACAGAAGAACTCCTCTCAAAAATATCCAAAAATTAATTGGCAGTATCGTTTAAATACAGTTGTTATAATTAATGTACATATTATTCTCTCAGAGTGCATTTTCTGGTGTGTAAATATTACCTATGTTCTCTCCCTCCCACAACGATACGCCCACCAATGGGTGGAGAGGAGGGGGAAATTGCGTTTCTGTCCTAAGTCTAAACTGGCCTGTCCAGCACCAGGCATACCTAATATATTGGATGAAAGTCTCGTATTGCCGTCTATGGCAACATTTATATGGAAATCTTTGTTCAGATTTGATTCAAACCACTGTGCAGTAAACATTCAGGTAACCCCCATTACAATCACAACAGCATTTCACGAAAATTAAAACATTCTTTGGATGGCAATTCTTCTTTCCGATAAGACCCTCTGGAAGCACGTTCCAGTTTCAATTCTTCATCCTTTGTTGTTGTTTCTTCTTCCTTTCAATCAAATATTCCTTCATCATTTCACTACGTTTCTTCCTTCTCTCCTCAGACCACTTCGGAGCAGTTTTTTTTTATCTTCTTCCTTTGAATCCTTCCAAACTTAATACCTCCTTTCTAAAGATTTCTCTTTCCATAATTTCCTCTTCTCTTATTTCTTTCCAGATCTTTCTTAACCTCTTGAATCCGGCTGGTGGTTGATTTTTTTCCCTAAAGGTAATCTTTTTCGTCTCTTATCATTCATTCTAAAGATATGTCCAAAAAACAGCAATCTCCTTTTTCTTATTGATTCTGTTATATTTTCTGTATCCTGGTATATTTCTTTATTACATCTTAATTTCCATAGTTCTGTTGTTTTAACTGGATCCAAGATTATTCTCATGATTCTTCTTTCTATTAATGCCAGTTTATCCAATCTATAGTTCAACACTAGGCATTAACTAGCATATAGACATTCTGGTTTCACGACCGAGTTGTAATGCCTTATTTTAAGAATTTTAGAGAAGCACTTTCTGTTATAAATTTTTTATTGATACCATACGCTCTTTCCATCCTATGTATCCTTTCTTTTATGGCGGATTTATCTGAACCATTTTCTTGAATTATTTCACCTAGATATTTAAATTTCTTTACTTTCTCGATTCGTCCAATATCTGTTGTTAAAAATTATGGAGCGTTTTTTATGTTTATAATACATTTAGTTTTCTCTACCGAAATTCTCAAACCTGTTTTGTTGGCTATTGCTTCCAAGAGATTGATTTAGTTTCGCATTTGACAATTCTATTTAAATGTTCTTTAATAATCAGTTTTAGGCCTAATATAATTAAATCTTATTTGAAATTTTTACAACAATAATTGCAAAATCAAATTGAAATTAGATCAAATTATTAATTGGAAATGTAAGGATGTTTCTTTTTAACTAAACACTTCATGTTTGGTGGAAAATATTATAATTTAAATTTCAGGTCTGTTTCTATATTATTTTTTTTAATTTTTTTTTTAGGAAAACCTGTGTTGAAAATTTGGTTTCACACTTATAGGTCGTGACAAAGTCCATATGAGATTTTATAGCATTTTCTGGTAAAACTGGGTTCTCATGACGATACAACAGCCAAAAATTTATTAATTCTCTCATATACCTCTGTCTTTGAGTGATGTGTCACCCACCAGTTAAAGACTCAGCATCTAAATCTCGCATTTCTGTCTGGTATGTTATCTTAAATTTAAACGGATTCCTTATCCCTTATTTGTCCTTGATGACTGGGGGAAAGTATTTCTCCAAGTTAGCCTCGAGCCCCAACAATTTTCATTGATATATTCTGATACGAAGGCGAGACGACCTAGTAATTTATTTCGTGACCCATCGTTTGGGAAACGCTGGTTTACAGCATTCGTTATTATTATTATTAATTAATTGTGATCGAGCACATAACCCGATGACAATTTCGTTACGCACATAAGTTTCTTCTGAATTCTCTTTTCTAATAACAGTGGAATTTTTGTTTTACTTTTACAAATTTTTATTTTTGAAGTGTAAATTACTACTGTATTGTCGCGTCACGCGATGTTTGGACGGAGGTAAAGCCATGAGTTCCCTAGAAGCCACCTGTTGCGCCTCAGATCGCGGCCACCGAGCGTGGTGGGTGAACGGTTAACGTTCTGGCCTCGCATTCGGGAGGACGCCGGTTCGAATCCCCGTCCGGGCATCCAGATTTGGGTTTTCCATGGTTTCCTCAAATCACCCCATGCTTCCTTCAAAAGGACATGGCCGAATTCCTTCCCCTTCCTTGTCCCCAATCCCATCCCGCCTCTAACGACCTCGGTGTCGACGAGACGTAAAGCCATAAGTAAAAAAAAAAAATCACGGCCACATGTTGCGCTCATGATGTTTTTCGCAAAATCTTTATTCAAACACACAGTTTTTATCCATTTTTCAAGGAATTTTGCATATATATACTTTAAAACAAGTAGAAAACACTACTGAGGTTTGAGTTACAGACACCTCCCCCCTCACCTTAATTTCTGTCACCGTTGTTCTTATAAACCCACAGTTTTTAGAAGCTGTATTTGATTATATGGTCTACGCCGGGACGTTCCGGTTAGGCCCCTGAAGAAAGGGATTAGCCTTCTTGACTCCAACACAATAGTTTAGTACATCTCCTTCGGGAAGATTCGACGAACCGTTGGGTTGTGAATTAAATTAGATTTTTAATTTTTGAAGTGAAAACTTCTTTAGGCGCGCTGAGCAATTTTTGTATGTGTAAAATCTTATCAGTTCGCATTAGCGATATGCTAATCTTAATAGTACATCTGTTGCGGCAGTGCTGTCAATTCTACGGATTTATACTTAGATCTACGGGGGTTTTTTTTATAAAAAGTTTGAGTTTTCGGATTTTGTTAAAATTTCTACGGATTTTTGCTACTTTTTACTATTTATTGATTCTTTCCTTATATTCATGTTTTGTTAAACTTTGAGCGTATAGTGTTAATGCATTTCAGAATTGTCAATAATTGTGGATGGTTCCTTGCAACCGTTCGTGTGAACCAACGATTGAAATAAAGTTCATATTTTGTTTGTTTATAGATCTTAAAAGACTATAATACAGAACTACCGGCGCACTCTTTATGCTCGGTGCCACGCTCGCTGTTTACAAAGCAGTGCCTTCCGAGAAGGCCTAACCAATATCCGAGAATCAAACGAGTCGCAGTTTTAACATTTGACTGTTACAGAAGATATGCTAAATTTAAGGTCAACAGAAAAATGTATGGTCCAAAAAAAAAAAAAAGAGAGAGAGAGAGAATAGGCACAGGCAGCAGCAGTAATGAAAGTGACGGTGTATATAAAACATGTTCACAGATATTTCTTACTGTCGATATAGAATATTATTTTGTATTTCCAATTTTAAAGACCTGTAAATAAAAAGTATTCTTAATTTTGACTCTTTCTTCAATAATTATTATTTCAGTATTTCAGTTAGCGACTCTCCGGATTTTTGTACCCAATCTATGGAAATTTTAGCGTTCATCTACGGATATTCAAAGCCAAGTGCCTGGCAGCACCGTGTTGCGGTTTGGTGGCTCTGCGATTAAGGTGTCTGACTGGCGAACTAAGGGTCTCGGTTCGAATCTCTCTCTTGGTGGTTTTTTTTTCATAGACCATTAACCCGACCTTCACATCTAGCATAGCTTCCTGTGTAATGTGAAGTAGCCAAAATGTTTCCGTGGTTTGGATTACACGTTAAACTATAGGTCCTCTTTACCTGGTAGGACTGGTTAGGTTAAGGTGGCTAAGACAGGGGCGGAATGTGTTTTTAAAGTGAGTGTAAATGGAATTCATATCGATTCTCCATTCTGCCCATCGTAATTGCCTACCAATCTTAACACGATTATAACAACAACAAAAAAATCGAAAACTTATGAGAGGGAGAGGGAGAGGAATAATTATAAATGATTCATTGGGGACGAAGAAAAGATTCTTTTACATAATCTCCATATTAAATAAAAACTGGCGACCAGCCGACTCTTAATGTTTAAATTTTCCTTTTCATTCCACGATTGATGGAAGCTTTTGACTAAATACCATTTCCCCTTTATTTCCGAAACTACAGATCCCAGAATCCTTGCATACTAAAATTTTCAGGAATACTACCCAAATCTTAAAGAATTATGGTTTTCGAAAAGTATTAAAATGAATGATTTTTACCAAAACATCTAAAAAAAACAAAAAACATTTAATTCGTACAACAAAGTATTTCTTTCAAAATTTTTCTAACGACGAAAATTTTTATTTTATTTTTGATTTATATATACCATTTGAACTACAGTTTAGTAAAAAATAATATAATCTACATTTAAAAATAAATTTATAATTGTTTAAAACCTTTTTACATTTTTAATGAATTTAATACACAATTTATAAACGTAACGCTCAATGCGTGAGAGAAAATCGCACTTGACTTTACCAGTTTAAAATTCGAATTACAAAGATTCTGAAGTTGACAATAACGTGTGTATTAAAATTTATTTACATAGTAAAAATATGCTACATTAAAATTTACAAAATATTGTACTCAAACATTCAACGTGTTATGAGACGTGATGTATTTCCAGCAAACAAATTTGACAAATAATGTAGATTTTGCATACTATGCCTTGAAACATGTTAGCAGGATTTATGGCGATAAACGTGCTTTGGGAGTTAACTATTCATTGTCGGACAATTCTAAAGAGCATTTCGTTTGCTGTAGGGCAGTATCTGTCTTTCCAGGCAGTTCATGTATCCGCATATTATAGAAGTTGATTTTTACAGTTCTTGAATTTATGAATATAGCTTACCCATGAAACATCATAGAATCGTGGTAGCTCTTATTTTCGGTTGACCAATTCCACAGGTAAGCATGATTTTGAATGATAATATCACTAAAAATCTGCGAGTCCTCAATTGGCAGCACTATTGTAACCATGGCGCCGCATTTTGATGAAGAATACTTCTGTAACTCCACGACACAAATCGAAAGTAAAGAATAAAACATTTAATATCTCACTTAGTTCTCGAGATATCTAATGTTAATTATCAGGGTAGCACATTAATACGTTGGAAAGCATAAAAATTATCCTATTGGTCTGAAATTTGGTACATCCGTTCCTTAAGCGGTAATTTTTGATTAAAAGTATGGAAAGTAAGCTTCGAATATGTGGAAATAAGGTAAAATCACTCGAAATGTAGCTAGATGCATAGATGTTATTACGCAAGAAATTCCCCTTTTTTAAGTCTTTAGTGTTGGATAAAATCTGTTTTCCACATGCAAATTGCAAAGACTTAAAAAGTGAAAAATGAGCAACATTTACAAAGCTTCTAGGATACAGGCTGATAGTGTCCATGTACCAAGGATATTTATGTACTGATAACTCAATTATAATAGTAACTTCGGTTTCACGCCAATACGTCGGAACCTACAAATATTGTCCTATTGGTATGAAATCTGCTAACTTCGAGTGAAAAGTGCATTTTTAGAGAAAAGTTTGCTGCCTTGTAGATGCACTGTACATTACCTGTGTCCTACTTATTTCTTAGAACTTAAATGCAATTGCAAAATAAAAATTGAGAAACTTATGTGCGACATATTCATCTCGAAAGGATAGTAATAACAAGTGGTTTTTTTTTAAGGAAAAAAAAAAACAAGTAGTCTTAACTAGCTCTTTTTGCTTTCACACACATAGGTTAATAGTTTTTCCATAGCTATAAGCATCACTTTCGGAAATACTGTATTTAACGTTTTCGGTTTGTACATTATGTCCTGTAAACGAATATATTTTAAGTAAGTATAAGTATACCATATTATCTAAAGGCATTTAATAGATGTGGGGTATACTATCAGGAATTATTTTGTATTTGTTTCAGCCATGGCATATGTCAAGAAAGTGAAGTGGGAGCGTGCCAGGCCTATTAAAACCCCGGATTCTATACAGTCCTCTGAATTAGGGCATCGCAAACCCTTCTACCCCTCATACGAACAGGTACGATCATAGTCATAGTAAATTGTTAGAAGTGGTACTAGACTGAAATAGATCAAATTAAAAAATTTTATTCTTACTTTTCTGCTTTTTAGGGACTATAGGAAAGAAGTATATTTTTAACTCTTTTACATTATTTTAAAATAGAGGCCTAAGATTTGGAGAAGGGGATGATTGCTCATTACTAAGCAGTAGAATTAGGTTAGTGACACACGATTGATGTATAAAATTACAAAGTTGCAAATCTTAATTTGGTTCGAGCACAACGTCAGGGTCCCAAGAAGTAAATGTGCTATCGGTCTGAAATTTGCTACACACGTTCCTAAATGCATATTATTTCATAAAACGGTGCATATGAAGCCGTCAAGGGTATGAAAAATGTATAAAGTTGTTTGATATATGGGTAGCTCGTTACAAGTTATCATGCAATAAATGTTATTACCGCCCACGTTATTACATGTTGATATTTTTCTGCTTGTTTCTTACTTTTAACTATTGGTCCAGGCTGCATTTCAACCTAACCACAACTGCTATTATCAAAAATTTAAACTAACTTAAATTCTCTGTATCCAACATCCGTTACGGTAGCGCCATGTTTTACCCTGGAAGGTAGGCTGCCATGCAATATATCTCAGCATTGAAATCCAATATGTCGCCACGCACATATGAATTGTAAATGTTAATGATTTCCTTCTTATCAAGTGTAGGCAATTTGCAGGTGGAAAGCAGTTTTTATCCAATAATGAAGACTTAAGAACACGTGGAATAAATATTAACAGCTAATAACGTGCATTTATTGTGTGATTACTTCTAATGAGCTACCCATATTTCAAACAACTTTATACATTTTTCATACGCTTGACAGCTTCATATGCACCATTTTATGAAATAATATGCATTTAGGAACGTGTGGAGTAAATTTCAGACCAATAGCACATTTACTTCTTGGGACCCTGGCGTTGCGCTCGAGCCCTTAATTTCTTGGTCAGTACTTATATTTTCATTTTCCCTGTACATCTACTTCTACATTACAGGAATTTTAAATTCTTTTTACGTTTCAGGAAACTTGGCTATCACGTACTCTTATTCCCTTACTTAAGAATGAAAATTTTCAGATACCTGAAATCATGTAGTCTACTAGTTTGTGGTCATGGTCATCTCTTCCATTCCATGTATGTATCATTCCTAATTTTCATCCAATATCCATCCAGGATTTATGCACTACCACAAGTCTCTTATCCCTTTCCCTTCTTCCAGTGACTAGCAATCACGCTACTTTTATTATATCAGTAACTGATTTTGTTCTGCGGTGATTTTCATATATAAATGTAGCTGTGCTCTGTTGCACCCCCTCCAGCTGCTGCATTTAACCCATAATATGGGTCCCACAACATTGCTGCAATGGTTTCAACAAGGCTTTGTATCCCCATTCCCGCATACCACGTCCACGCTCATTAGCCTTCCTACGAGAAGGTACGTATCATAACATGCTGGCTTCACATCATAATTTAGAGTATGTTGAACAATACTAAAATATGTATCGATTTTTTGTGAGTAAAAATTACAGAATAAAAAAAGTAATAAAATAATCCTATAAACCAAATTTATCAGCTAGCACCCTAGCCCCTCTATACATCAGGCGTAGGACAGCTACGGCAATTGAAAAGCAAAAACAGGAGACGGACCTCCAGACATCCCATAGTTTCATTCGAATTCCAACACTTGAAACTTAAATCAATAAAAACTTCATTAAGTAATTACCATCTAAAACTCGCTGAGAAGAAGTTTGGCAAAACTTGGTATCTCTCTATTTTTTTATGTTCTATTATAAATCTCTAAGCAAGCTGCGGGTGTCTCTTTATTTGAACGGGAACCGCGCAAAAACTACAACAGCAATTTGGATGGGGTTTTCAAGTTTTTAGAGCTAATGGTCCGAATCAAAATCTGCGGAAATATCTAATGACTTATATGTACCTTGAGAAGAAGCAAGAAATTAAAAACATTTATATATGAAAATTGTGGGCCGCGGATCATTATGCACTTCAGACGCGCACTCCTTACGCAAAAATCTGGCAAAACTTAGGATACCGTTTTATTTTTTTGCTTTTGTCATTCAGTTTTCTGGACCGCAATACTTTAAAATCAACAGAATACGGTAATCAAACGTAATCAGCAATTACTTGCATTGTAACTGGTCAGTTGCCTTGTGAAATGCGTTAGATTACTAATGTAGTACACATATATTGTCTCTGATAAACGGTTAAACAGTGTGTCTCGGGTACGTCTTCAGCGAAACGCTGTACAATAAAATATGGTAATAGGCCGATATTTATTCCTTACATGTCATAATGGAATAAGAAACGCAGTTTTTTCCCCAAAAAAAGATGTTGGAGAAACAGCTTCCATAAATACCAACAGGTAACAATATGATTCTTGGCTGTCCGGGTGGCGCCGCGTCATGTTTCTTGAAACCGACGTTCCGACGTAAGACCCCAGAATGAGGGTCGAAACGTCGGTTTCAAGAAACATGACGCGGCGCCACCCGGACAGCCAAGAATCAACTGACTCTGGCCGCGGAAGCCTACGATTACAGGTAACAATATGTTTTTCTTGCATAATGACTGCTCAAATTTCGATGGATTTTATTCGATTAAAATATATTTGGTAACTATAACATGCAAATTTTATTGAATAATATCGCCCAAGGAACGTTGTTTAGAAAGGGTTTTATTTTTGTGATATAAGTAAATGAAGCAATTGTTACGAGAAATAAGATATTACCTTTACCTTACATGCTATTGAGTTCATGAAAATATGCAATCAAGTAATAGTAGTGCTTATATACCACGAATGACATCAGTTATTGAAAGAAAATTGAATTAAAACTAATATATAACCTAATGCAACACTGCATAAACTATAAAGCTGATTCCATCTTCCCTTAAGTTTTAACAGAGGATATCAACTTTCATTTTGGTTCAGGCTTCTTTTCAACCGAACCACAACTTCCGATAATACTGCCGTTCGGAAATCATAGCTTCAGTCACATGCGCATTAATACATACATTGTATCGTGATCGAATCTTGATACGTTGGAATTACTTATATGCGGCTGAAATAATGCCACCAAGTAATACGGCGATTTGAAAGTGAAGGAAACTAAAAATAACTCTTAACGTGTGATACCACTTAAGATTATTTTTAATCCATGTAAATTTCTATTTTAAAGCATAAATAATTAATCGAATCAACATATCATCAAAATAAGACCAATATTTAAACAGCAAATAAAAAAAATCTATTTCAGAGGTTAAATGTTATTGGATTTATTTTTTTTTTTTTTTTTTTTTATAGATCCTAATTAAATTGTTAATATTACATTGCAATATTTATTACTATTACTGTTATTATTAATGAAAAAACTCTTATACTATAACACACTTCCAAGAGGATAAAGTCGCAGGAAGCTGCTATATTGATATAAATTTGCGGCACCATGGTTATCGAGCAATCCTCCGAATCAGCATTTAAAAACGGCGCTCAGAGACATTACACTGGCCGAAATACCAAGTAAGCTAAAAGTAACATCTTAAATATTGCTTCACTTAGTATACACAAAAAAAAACCTTTCGAAACCATATATTGGTTTTCTTCAAACAATAATTACTCTACGAATTAATACAGTTAATTTTTCAGATATATTTTTCATAAATTGTATTACATTAAAATATGAATGAAACAAAACTGAGTATGAAAACCGAAACAATACTTAACTGAAATAAGGGAACATTTTCAGAAGACATTTACAATTTATGCCTTTCTGCATCCAATATTTGGTAATAGAATAAAATTGGTAAAGAACTTTTACAAATACCAAAGTACACGCGCGCAAGGTGGCGGGCAAATGCTAGTCAAAAACAAAATGCGAAAAATCTAATCGGGTAACTTGCAGCAGGCTACTATCTCCTGTAGTTAACTTGGAAAGCCATTAGCAGATTGGGAACTGGTGTATGTGGATGTAAAGAAAAAACATTAAATGGGGTTACATCCGACAGGAAAAGCAAGGCCCACAACACGTGCTGATCTTAAATAAACTTGATGAGCCCTGTGTTACAACGAACGACAAGACCGATCTGGGTATCATGCGGAATAAATATTGTTATCAATCTTGGTCTGTACTGTATAAAACGGATTAATCTTATATATATAAAAAAATAGATGTGCGTTTCCCAATATTTCACTTTTCAGCCACCACTACGTAGCACAGGTCATTCATTGTATGTGGAAGTAGCATGGAGTTTCCTATTGTGCACAACGTTGGCCGAATGCTGATAGCTGTGGGGGTGTGAGAGATGTGATGGTTAAATGTGGCATTTTCATATTTTGAACAAAGACTTGTGTTTCCTCATACTTCTCTTTTCTGCCACAACTATAAGGGACAGACCATTGGTGTTTGTGTGTGGTAGTAGTACCGTGTCTCCTATCGTGAACTATGGTGATAAGATGTCGGTAGCTATGGGGGTGTGGGAGATATGGTGGTTGAAAGTGGTCGACCTCCGCTACTTTCATATTTCTACCAAAGACGTATGTGTCCCGGTTTATTTTCAGCCAAAGCTACTAAGCGCAGATCACTGCTGTTTGTGTCTGGTAGTATCACAGCGTCACCCATCGATAACAACGTTGGCCGAATTACGGTAGCTGTGGGGGTGTGGGAGATATGGTGTTTGAAAATGTCCGATCAAGGATATTTTCGTATTTTGACCAAAGATATGGGTGTCCGTATATTTCACTTTATTTCCACAACTTCATAGTGCAGATCACTGGTGATGGTGTGTGGTATTGACCTTGAGTCTTCCATCGTGCACTATGATTGTTAGATGTCCGTAGCTATAGGGGTGTGGGAGATATGGTTGTTGAAAGTGGCCGATCAAGAATATTTTCGTATTTCGACCAAAGATATGTCTCTCTCCATATATGTCAATTTGCTGCACAACTACATAGCATAGTATATATTTCTCTTTGTAGTCATAAATACCCTACGCAGGTCACTGATGTTTGTGCGTGGTATTAGCCTCGAGTCTCCCATTGTGCGCTATGGTGGTTACTCATAATTCTTTACACCAGCTAGTTTGTTCATATAACTGTATATTGATCTTGTATAGTGTTTTATTGTATGTTCGGTATGTTTTGAATTGCAATTATTTTTTTTTTTTTTAACTTATAGCTCATAGTATAAAAGCGGTGATTTGGACATTAATAAATAAATCAATAAATTATAGCAATGATATCAAACGATAAAACTTTGCACCAGTGTGCCCTGTTAAATTTACCATATTTTCCCCGAAGCCATAAAACCCTTTTTTTTATTTTATTTGCTATGTAGCGATACTCATGCGGTAATTTTCATATATATTTTTACCTCTGTCTCTGCTGGATCTACAGTTTAACGTGAAATCCGGACCACGGAAACTCTCCACAACGTATTTTACAGTTCTAAGTGTGATGTTAACTGAGGCCTCTTCATTTTCGAATTTACATAGAATAGTTTGCATTATCCTGACATTGTATCCACCTTGACCATATCATGGTCATCAGTCATTTTTATGGCGAAAGGATAATTCCGACATGATACTTCAGCGTATCAAAGAACTTTACTCTTTGCCTCTTCCGCACATATTAGAGTCTTCATCGCTGGATATGTGGTTGGCTTTTGGTGCCGAACTGTTTTGGAGACTCGCAGGCACCAATGTCTCGACCCGTCTCTTCCATGGAGCAAAGAAAAGAGAGGAGACCACGTAAGGGACCTTCTCCATACTAAGAAGTGAAGCCGAGAGGAGAGCGGTGGGGTGGGGAGGTCGCCATTTTGGTTGGGTCTAGAAAGACAGAGAATGTATATGGAACGGAAGAATTTCTTCGTTTTTAGCAATAATGAAGTCTTATGGGGTCACATTTATAAATACCCTAATTGATATAACCTATAAACATTAGAATTTAAGGAAACAAGCTGCTAAATAATTTTTGATAGGAATTTTGTATGCCGAAACAGAACTTTTTTTCTCCCTACAAAATACAAGAAGACCTAAGCGTAATATTGCTATTTCAAATAGATTAGATAGCTGTTCAAATAGATTATATTACCAAATTCCATTTCAGTAATTTTAATCCTTTCAAAATCTTAGATGAGAAAGATTACAAAATCAAGAAAAATAGGTCTATACCTATTTACAAGCAGAAGCAAGTCCTATATGAAATTTTTAAAATAGCCTAGATGAATGGTTAGGACTTTAAAGCAACTGAAACCTTCAAAAGAATTCATGGCTTACTCAGAAGATATTGCACTGGTATTCGATAGACCTATTTAAATTCGTTAGCAGCATCAGTGCAAGGGGAGTCTATCATTACCGTGGCTCCACAATCTGATGATGAATATATTGTCTCAAAAGTGAGGTGGTTAGGTCGAAATGCGGCCTGGACCAAAAGAAAAGAGAACTAAGCGAAATATAAAAAAATTGTGTTCTTTACTTTCAATTAGTTTCGTTACGTTATATAACTATTCATCATCAGATTATGGCGCCACGGTAATGATAGAACAGGCCAGTGTAATTATCTTGCTACCATATATCAAAAGTCGCAAGCTTGTGTCACTAACAAGGTGCTCAATAAGTTACTAATAACAAATAATTTGTTCCTTATACTATAAAAATAATATTCTGCAGCAGGCTGCATTTCAACCAATCACAATTTGACTTAATGTTACAGCAAAAAGTCAAACGACGCAAATACAACTAAACACTTGAAACGTATTGCGAATTACATTACGATTCCTAGATCGCATATTACAAACCATCAAAATTAATTTCATCATACACTTTCAATTTAAATTAGGTACAACTAGACTAAAGCACGTAGAATAATGTATTCGCATCATTGCGGAGTAAACTTGATCCACACGTGAAAAATAGTAAGATCTGCATGAACAAATATTTGATAACACCGTCGTCCTATTGAAAGCTGTGAATAAACTTTTTTAACAGGCACTGTAAATCTGATGACATCCATAATGTCTTGCAGACACCGCATTACAAACACTTCAAGAACAATAATTACTTACCTGTGGAATGTTATTCCAGGTTGTTTTTTTACTTGTTCTGTTTGTGCAACCATAGGTAACACAATTTGGCATTATAAAATACCTTGAAATATCTGAACATTAAATGTTCACAGCAGGAAGGTAATGAAAACAGACCAATGTTTTGAACTGACGAAGATGGCGACTGCACATACGCAGTCGGCTCCAGAGTTTACGGGCAGTTTAAGCGACACCTTGTCTCCTCTCTTTTCCTAGCTCCATGGTCTCTGCATTACTGGGCGCTATTTGTAAATCACCCACATTCACGACGATCTTTTACAGATTCCTATATCTGAAGAGGATACTTTTCCATATATATACTGAATGGTTAAATGTTGGCATGCCAATATTTTAAACGCGATTTCTTATAAATTTTAGATTGCCTTTGTATGCTTTAATTTAATTGCGATGGAGCGCCTGTTCCATTGGCAATTTCCCTCCACGCCCATTTTTTCCCCTTTCCTTTTCCGATCTAAGTTTTCCCTCTACTAATATCAACTTTAAATTCTTTTAGCGTTGTTAGCAAATTATTCATCACTTCTCCTGGTAATTTATTCCAATCCTTTAAACGAAAGAAAATCTTCCCACACTCTTATGCCTGAAATCTAGTGCCGATTTGTGGTCATGGTCATCTTTTCTTATTCCAAGTACCTCTCATAATTCTTCCACCAATATCTTTCTACTCCTCATCACCAATATACGCCTTGTACATTCACATGACCCTCTTCACCCTCTTCCTATCTTCCAATGAATCTCATTCGAGCTCCTCTATCATAACACTTACTGATTGTGTTCTGCGGTAATTTCCAGAGACAAATCTAGCAGCCTTTCATTGCCCACCCTAAGTCAGATCCGTGACTTTTTCATCCGTACTGATCTGGAGATTGTATGTATCACATCAACGGTCTTCACTAACTCTCTAACTTACTACCAAGCATAGTGGGTGAGCGGTACCGGTAAGGCCTGGCATTCGGTAGGACACAGGTTCATGTCCCCTATTTGCAATCCAGATTTAGGTTTTCGATTGTATCAAGAAATTAATCCAGGTTAATGCCGGGATGATCCCTTTAAAAGGCCATGGCTAAATTCCTGTCCCTTCCTTGTCCCCGTATCCTCTCCTGCCTCTAATGACCTCAACGAGTCATAAAGTCACAAGGGAAAAAAACTTGATATAAGCTTGTAGGGTGACGACACGCCCTTCAAGGGCAATGCTTTAGCTCCCTGAGTTTGATGCAGGTGGTTAGGCAGACTAGATGTTTGTATGAATCACGCCTGGAAGGAAGGGCGTAATATTTGTTTATGTTGTTGTTGTTGCTTTAGGGCGCGTCGACAGCGGGGTCATTAGCGCCCAAGATTTGTTTAGTTTGGTGTAATTAGGTATTTTTGAAAGATTGAATCGCGTTTACTATGTGTAATTGTTAGTCAATTATTTAAAATGATCAGCAATGTGGATTGGATCTAGATTCCGCATTATTTTTTATATGCCTTATCTATTACGAAAATAGGCCAACATTTCAGTGATTATTACTTTATAGGCAATTGATATAAATAGGTATATGGTGCTTTTACTAAACTACTGCCTTAAGTTCATCAGACATGATTTTTATTAAATTATATATCCTCGTCTTCTCCCAATTTAATCTTCATATACAAGTTTTAATAGTTTCGTGTTTTACTGAACGCAGTGTTATACGTATGCAAGATTCTAGTTTTTTCTATTTTACTTTTATTGTTTTTTATGCTCTTTACAATTTTAATGCTGATATAATTGCTATCATGCAGTATTTAATTAAGAGTTAGTTTTAAAAAAAATAAAGGTGAGGATCAGGATTTTCTGTGCTGTTAAAAACTGATCTCAGAAACAATTGTTTATGTTAGTTACTGAAAACTAATTTTTTGGTCAGGAACCTGTTAACATGTTCTGCCTTCTTGGAATGGAATATCAGCGGATATGGGATCGAGAGAAGCAGGCCTGGGAACAAGAGCTCTACCCTACACCAGTCGAAAGGAAAAAACTCAGAATAAGAGGTGTCAAGAGAAAAAGTAAGAAGGAAGTTAAGAAAGTGACTCACGCCCCTCTGTTCAAAATGAAGAAGTAAGTGCCCAATTGTTGCCTTATAAACAACTTTCTTAGATACGGTGGACTGAAATGCAATTGAAGTACTATTGTAGATATTAAGACAGGATATCAATGAATTTCTACTGGAATATTATCCCTTCAAATATCGTTCATGAAGTAACTTTTCTTTTTAAAAAAAATAAAAGAATCAAACGGTTTTTATTCTTGGACAATGTAATCAAGCTGAAATCATGAACAGGACGCTGTTGTTAGTAGGAGATGCCTGTATATATTCGTACAGTTGCTTATCCCAAAGTAGAAATAAGTTTTCACAAAGAGTTGAACTTTTATTAAATACAATATTCACTTTATTCACTGTTTGATTGCCCAGAATTACCCAGTATCAGTTCTGCTATTATTTTGTTTAGAAATGACATTTATGTCATCTTCACATGGGCCAGTTTGAAAAGTACGAGTTGCAAGACACATCTCATTATAAGGACCATCGTCCTCATTCGTAATGCTATGTCCATTGCTTCAATCCTTTGGAGGCTAAAGACTTAAATTATTACAGTATAACTGTGGGCCTTGAAAGAGGCTGTTGTGCGCAAAAGTGTTTTCAGGTTAATAACTTTCGACGAAGATGTAACATTGGTTGTGGATACAGTCTATATAATCATCATCAGTGAGTTCGATCATTATATGATGTGGCCTCTTACCTTTAGTCATGAGTTCAGGTAGAACTTGAGCATTCTTCTCCGCGTCGAATGGTCTTGACTCTTGGGTGATCCTCTGCCAGTTAACCCCAACTACCGAGCGTGTGTCCTTGTCCCACCAGCCAGGTCGTCTTCCTCTCGGTCTCTGGTGATCTCTTGGGCTCCACTGGAACACTACTTTTGTCCTACTTTGGTCCTTCCTCCGAGAAATATGGCCAGCCACTTCAAGGAGGTGGTCATCTCTAAGATGTCTTCGACCCTTGCAGCTGATCTATAAATGACAATTGCTCTTTTCTTGTATTTTCTATTTATACCTAGAACTAGCAGACCCGGCAATGCTTCACTATTGCTAGACTTGAGTACACATATAGATTAAATGAATACATTTGAAAGTTTGTATTTAGTAAAAACTAGATATTTATGCATATAAATTTAAATTACTGTTTCATTAAATTTCAAGTTTATTGCAATGGTCTTGGATATGCAATGTTTTTGGTAATCCCAATCAGGATATATACAAAAAAAACTGAGTTTGTTTTGGAGGTACTATATATCCTAAACAGAGAAAGGTTGCACGTGTAGATCAGTTTTAAGAGGGGTGATCCAGGAGTTCTGTAAACAAAATATAAACATCATTTTCACTTATTTTATAGCATATGTGTACAAACTTCCTTCGACATCAAATAAAAACTATAGATTTGTGTGTTGACACAAAAACTTTGAAATAAATTTTAAAATTCTAGTTCGAATTTCTTGGTCAGCAATTGTCTGATTGTAATCTGTACAGTGCTGTTTAACAGAAAATAATGTGTACTTTAATAATGTTGTTATCTACTTTGTCTAATTTCATCGCATTTTCGAGAGATTTCCAAAAAAAGCTGAATGGTTTCAAGTGTAAATGTTCCTTAATTACGGTGATTGGGAAAGTGGGTGAGTTTGGTAAACAAAAAATAGACAGCATTTTTCTCTTTGCTTTAATTTATACATGTTGTCAGGGACTAAGCGGGTATACGGGGGTGGTATCTGCTTCTCACCTGAACCAGTTGTCTTCCAAAAATATTCTAAGTCCAAAAGAAAGTTCTGTAACCGTGTTGAAATATTTATGCTAACTGTTAAAAATGACCACAGTCGCCACTTACAGTTTTAAACCTCCTGCAAGAAAGGTACTATTGTATAAATGAAAGTCACAAGTTGAATCACTGGATTATATTCTCAAAATTTTTCACGTAATAATACAAGTTCACAGTTAGGTAGGCAATCGGAAATTAATCTTCACCAAAAATCACAGGTTGAGAATTCAGAGCAAAAACCGCACTCCCCCACGGAAAATAAAACGAAAGTTAGAAATTCACATGTCCAGAAACTGATAGTCCGAAATGAAGATGGTTTCAACTTTCAAAAATGGCCGCCGCTAGGTGTGTCCTACATCTAGACTCGCTTCCTGCCTGACGCCATGATGTCAAAACTTCCCATGATCCACCGCTCTCTCCAAACCGCTACCGTTGAACTCGCTCAACGAGAGATTACATGTTATCACTACGAGATGTTTCCGCCAACTGGGAAAAAGATGTCGGACTTGTCTCTTTTATCAAACTGCCCTACTGGTTGAGATAATAGTCTATCTGTAAAAAGATCCTGTCAACTGTGTACTACCAGAAATTCTCCGAATGAAGAGCGTAACGAGACAAGTTTCGTGAAGTGTTTAGTTAAAGTCTCAAAGCTTCCAGACCAGTGAAAATGAATTTTTAAGTTTGGTTAATATAAAATCACATTTGAGTCGCGTACTGCTGACGTCATACAATCGTCACAGGAAAAAATCTTCCCCGCTAAGCCTTAGAATCTGAAGTTAATACTATTTTTAAATCGTTCTCTGGCCTCTGCTGAGCTCAACAGTGCAAAAATCTTCCAAATCGGTTAATTCTATCGGGAGTTATGGAATTCTTAAGTTTCCCAGTTTTTCCATTGTGAAGCCGCATATTCTGCTTTTTCTGTAAAGCCTGATGTGCCCTGGGACTAAATTTAAACTGAACCTTTATTTATTTTAAGCCTTTTAGCGAAGTTTTTAGTCTGTTAAACATGTTAGCTTCTGAGTTATTAATTTCCAAAGTTTCGGTTTTTACTTCGCCATTACCGGTTAACTGTTATTTACTTATATTTCAATTTATTGGTTGATTATTACCGGAAACTTACAAAATAACAACTGGCTGGTTATTTTTACTTGGTTATATTTACTTTTAAAGCTTTGAAGTTGTTTAGATGTGGTGGAATTAATGTTGACTAGCTCCCATGTGGAGATGCATTTAAATTCCATATTTAGTACTTTAAATCGGTCTGGAGCTGCGAGTTATTAGCGAATTTAATATCAACTGGTGAAATTCTAATTATGAAAGTGCTTTACAGTGTCTAATTTAGTGGAATATTAGTGCTATGGTAGTGTTTACAAACTTGCATTTTCTGCTTCATGGATTATTACTGATTACGCTCATTTAGGTGAGTTTATTGCTTATATTTTTCTTGAAACTTCTTATTTATGGTTACTATGTGTTATTTATTCACTTTATTGTACTACAAGTGTTGTTAACTCGATTTCAAGTGTGGTATCGTGTACTGAAGTTAATCTTAAACTTGACCGGATTTAAACTAAATATTGAAAATAGAACGAGGGATACCTTACAATGTGCAAAGTTTCATCCACATTGAATCTTATATCTTTAAACGAGCAATTCTTGTATATATATATATATATATATTTCGGATCTCGGAAACGGCTGTGATGATTTGGATGAAATTTGGTATTTAGATAACGTTTTGACTTTTAAGATTACCTAAATAGTTGTCTTCCCTACAAAAAAGCGAGTTTACAAAATACGAACAATTTTGTCACTCCGTATATCGAAAACGGCACTAGCGCCATCTCGTAGACAATTCAGGTACCAGAAAACCTACAAATGGATTTTCTTTGATTTCAAAGAATAATTAAACGAACAGTTCTTGTATCCTAGCTGACCCGTGGAAATATTAACACTGCAAGTTTAATTGTAAAACATTTAAAAAGGAAGATAATTAAAAAATTATCAATGGTTTTATCAGAAACTTCTTTATAAAGTAATCATCGTTTACTTTTTGACCGTAAAAAGTGGTTGTTAGTTAGTCATTAAATACTACCTCCTTAATTATAAAACATCTTTCGATTTCTGTTCAATGTACAAGATTTCGAGTAGAGTTTGATAATAAAGTAAAAAGCCGCGTGCGAGTGCACATACGAGAAAAAGGGTTCTGATAAATAGAATCTTGCCTTTTGAATCGTCTGACCTTGTGCTTTATTAATGTTTATAACGAAGGTTACTTCTTATGGGAATTGTTTTATTAGCATTTTGAAATGCTGATCAGAAGATGTGAGATTACTGCCATGTATGAGCATAGTTTTATCAGAGTGAATAAATTTAGCACAGATGATGTTCTATTAACGTCACAACCCGATGATGAATTCTTATAGAACTCGATGAAACATATCGAAAATAAAGAATAAATGTTCTTGGTTTTCGAGATTTAGCATGTCAGAAATCATTTATAGATATAGTTCCTTGTGCTTTTGGCGACGTTTCTTCTGGTCCAGGCTGTATTTCAACCTAACAACAACCACTAGGTACAAAATAAAACATTGAAATTACATTTCCACCATATAGATATGGTCATTTTGGAGGATTTTTTTTCTGGTCCAGGCTGGAGCTAATCCTAACCTCTTCACTTTTGAGATATAATATCCCGAGAACTAAGCGAGATATCAGAAAAATTCCTTTTTTTCGATTTGTCTCGACGAGTTTCATACGAATTCACCATCAAACTTGGCTATGGCGAAATATGTCTTCTGGTTCAGGTCGCATTTCAACCAACCGCGTAAATTTTGAGATACGATATCTCGAGAACTAAGCGAGATATATATAAAAAAATATTTTTTACTTTCAATTTTTCTCGTCGAGTTACATAAGAATCCATCATCAAGGGTTATCGTAGAATCCTCTGAAATACCACAAATCTCGCACCATTAATTAATAGGGCCTATCAAACTGGCATTAAGATTTCTATTTTACATAATAATAGCATTTTTTTAAAAGTAATATGTGAGGCGGTCTCGCAAATGGATCTCGGGATTTGGATGAAATTTCACATGTAGATAACGTTTTGCTTTTCAAGTTTTTAACACGATTTTTTTTTTTTTTTTTTTTTTTTTAAAAAAAAAAAGAAGAAAGGAGCACATTTGTATTTGTTTTCTCGAAAACGGCTCTAACCTCATTACGTAGAAGTTTCAGGTACCAGTACGCCTACTGATGTTAGTTAAGCTTCTCTTTGGTGAACTGTACACCTCAAAACGCCTAGGAAGCCTTCAAGCCTTTTACTTTAATCAAACTTTACTCGAAATCTTGGATATTTAACAGAAATCGAAAGATACCGAGCATAGATCGGTCTCCCAGGTACTAAAGTTAGTGTAAGGAACATTGAAAATTAAGAGAGAAGGGAATAAAGGGGATGAGAGATTGGGATTTGGAAACCAAATGTAGCCAGTATTTTTTTCCTTGTTTTAAAATATACGTGTGTGAATTTCCATCGATATCGGATAAAAACTGCGAGTAATTATAAAGAACATTGGCAAAAAATAAGGGAGGGGGTAAAGGAGAAGAGGGTTTCCGTTCTTACAATCTAAATGTAGATCATATTTTTCTGTCTATAGTTTGCGTGTGCAACGTTCCATCGATATCGTTTATTTTAAAAGTATATGTGTGCAAATTTCCATCAAAATTGGGTAAAATCTGTTTTTTTTTTAATTATGGGGTGTAAGGGGGAAGAGGGGATGGTTTTGGGGTGTAAGAGGGGATAGGGATTAGATTTTTGTAAAACTAATGTCTGTAGTATTTTTCTATTTTTTTTTTTTTTTTAATATGTGTGTACAAAGTTCCATCGAAATCGGTAAAATAGTATGGGTATGTGTAACAATTGAGGGGTGGGAAGGGGGAGGGGATTGGGTTTTTGTAAAACTAATGTCTACAGTATTTTTCTATTTTTTTAAAAAAGTATGCGTGTGCAAAGTTCAATCGAAATTGATAAAAATTGTAGGTTTGTGTAAAAATTAAGGGATGGGAAGGGGGAGCGGGGTTGTGTTATTGGTAACTATATGTAGGCAGTATTTTTCTGTTTGGTTTAAAGTATAGATGTGCAAATTTTCGCAGAAATCGGATAAAATATGTAGGTTTTTTTAAATTATGGGGTATTATGGGGAAAGGGTGGGGGCGGTTTTTTTTTAATTTTATTTATTAGGAACCTTGTCCGACGCGCACTCGACAACTAACCAAAGTTTCACCGTAATCGGATGAACGGTTTAGGAGCGCATAGAGGACATACAAACTTACATTGGTACATTGATTTTATATATACGATTGACCTTCCCATAGCTCTTTGGACAGTCCTAATTTTATCTTTCGTAAATTCATTTAGTGTCCTGTTCTCACAGCCGTAAGTCAGCACAAAAAGTATGCAGTGGTCATAAACACAGTCTAACTCCATTAAAATGTCACTCAGAGGAATTAAATTGGTTATCGAAATTTATCTCGTAAACGCTGCGTTGGATCCTTTGGGAGGGAGCGTATATAGCGAGTCCTCTTACTCCAGTTTCGATTACTCTTTGGAGGCAATCGTTCTTGCACTGCTACACGGCTAAAACGATGTAAACATGAACAATTTAAATAAAAAACTGTTATTGCGAGAAACAAGAAGTCTAAACCAGTGATGGAGCACCATAATATCGCGAACTAATTTCAGTTACAGACTTACAGCAGTTTACTCTTGCGAGTGATTGATACCTCAAGAGACCTTGGGTAGGTTCAGGAATTCGTATAAATGGTCTTCCTGAGAACTATTGAAATTCGTGTGATGTACATATTGAGGAATACATTCTAAAATGCTTGGAAGTGGATGCTGTCTGGACCCTATAATACACTCCTCAATCCTTGTTGCGAACATGAGCTGTCCATTCCATCAAATTACAGTCTCATGTCCGCAGTTGTGGAAATAAATACAGGGGGATCTTTGTACTGCCTGTTTAATTTATAATATGATTATAATAGAAAAGACAACAAGGAAAGAGAAAAAGCAGTAGTGCTAAGAAATTTACATGTAGTTTCTTAGTTATCCAAAACGTGTTAGATGAAATTTACCTGAGATTGCAGATTTGATAGAACATGCAGCAAACTGTCAAGGACATGTGAGAAATATAGCAGTGAGTAGAAAACCTACACAAGAATGTGTTAGATGCCTTATGTTTCGTAGACGTTGCGGTCATTAGAGGCGGGAAAGAACTGGGGATAGATAACCGGAATGAAACCATGGAAAATCGATATTTGGATGGCCAAATTCAAACCTGCATCCTCCAAACGAGGGCCAAGTGTTAGCGCTCACCAGTCCGATCGTTAGTTTAGTTACAATTGTATAAGCAAAAAGACGTCTTCACAATTATTTTAAGGGTCTTGCTTCAGTCACGGATGAAAACATTTGGATCCTCATGGAGATTCCGTAGCCATGTGTAGCGATCACATCTACAGACACCGTACGTGTCAGACACGTATCGGCACAGTGCACAGACTAAATATATGATTGCATACATTTTCTATAGGTGTATTCACATATACCGCGCGTGAGCGGAGCGTATCCGTACAGACACGTGCCGACAAGTGTCTGCGCGTTTAGAATGCAGCAGCGTAGCCGTACAGACAGTATACCACCTGATCTAATAAAACAGGCAGGGCCGTATTTAATCATAGGCTGTAGTCTAGGGGCCCGCACCATAAAGGGGAGCCCCGCATCATATCCGGAGGGCATCCCACCTAGGACAGGAGTAGAACTTTTTTTTTTTTAAAAAAAAAAAAACAGGATGAATATTCTAAAATTAATCGAATTAGTTCATGAATAAACATTCCTTAATAACTTTGTGGCGGAAACAAATCGTGGCATTAACATTTGTCAGCGCAGTTCCATCGTTGTCGCGGCTGTTAACGCAGTATCAACGAAACGATGCTCGCTGACAAGTAACCGGGCAACGATAAAAACAACCAGAGAGAGAGAGAGTACACCGTTGGCGAGGCGTGCTAAACACGGAGACTATTTTGCCGCCAATACAGAAGCTGGAAATATTATTAACATTCGCATTGATATGTTATTTCAATGTAATGTGCATATGTATATGTGTTATTTATTGGTTACATTAAATACATGGATAAGAGTTTCGTCTTCCATATCGTAAACTACGATATTGTTTATATGGGCAACGTATCCCCATAATTGGTGACCCCGACGACGAAAAACCCGAACTCCTTTGCATAATGGACGAACTTCAAGAACAACTACGCCAGCTACAGGAGCAAAATCACATTCTGCGACGGCAAATGCTTCAACAGCAACCCCCGCATTCTACAGTCTCGCAGGTTGGCACATCTGTTAACCGTCTTGCCGTGAAATTACCAGTTTTCTGGCCGGACAAACCGGCATTGTGGTTTGCACAGGCAGAAGCACAATTTGGCATCGCGGGCATTACGCAAGATTTGACGAAATACGCCTATATAATTTCACATCTATGCGGCCGAAGTGGAAGATATTATAATAAATCCACCTCCTGAAAATGCACATGAACACTTGCGTAACGAGTTAATTCGTCGCCTCTCTGCATCAGAAGAGCAGCGAGTTCGCCAGCTGTTAATGGAGGAAGAGCTTGGTGACCGAAAACCATCCCAGTTTTTAAGACACTTAAGATCACTAGCTGGTGCCACTCAAGTGCAAGACAATCTCCTCCGGCAATTATGGATCCAGCGCCTACCATCACAGGTACAAGCTCAAGCCGACACACCACTACACAAAGTTGCAATACTAGCCGACAAAATTATGGAAGTTTCTACACCTGCTCTGCACGCCGATGTTAATGCTATCGGCATGTTACCTGCTAATACCGAGGTAAGTCAGCTTGCAAAGCGCATAGAAGAACTTTCGCAGCAGTTGGCTACATTGCAAGCCTCATTTCGCACACGTTCTCGTTCTCGAAGCCAGCCCCCGAAGCCGCGGCACGCTCACAACAGCCGTGATTCTTCGCCGCGTACTGACACCTCTCAGGTTTGCTGGTACCACCGCCGTTTTCACAGCCAAGCTCGCAAATGCCAACAACCATGTAACTTTCAGTTAAACCCCAATGGCAGCCAGTGATGGCGGTAGACGGCTGCCCAACAGGAGGTAACCGCCTCTTTGTTTTTGACAGAAACAGCATGACGAAAATTTTTAATCGATACTGGTTCTGATTTATGCTGTTTCCCGAAAGATTTTGTAAAAGGGCGTCATCAACGCAACAAATATGAACTTGTAGCGGCAAATGACTCTACTGTTCATACCTATGGCACATTGTTTCTCAAGCTGAACCTCGGTTTGCGGCGCGATTTATCTTGGAGATTTATAATAGCTGATGTAGCTGTTCCTATCATAGGCTCCGATTTCCTTGCACATTATCACTTGCTCCCGGATTGTCACAACAAGCGTATCATTGACAGCTTGACAGGATTGTCAGTGCCTGTACAGCCGGCTAACTGGAAGCAACATAGTGTGAAATCACTAAAGGCCACAACAGTTTTTCATGAAATATTGCGAGATTTCCCAGATCTCACGCGCCCACCTGGAATGCCGAGAGAAATAAAGCACTCTACCGTACATTTCATTCGCACAACACCTGGACCACCTGTCTCTTGTCGTGCTCGTCGCCTCGCTCCAGACCGTCTTCAGATTGCTAAGAAAGAATTCGAAGCAATGTTAATGGAGGGCACTAGCGCGCCGCTCAGAGGGACCATGGTCCTCGCCTCTTCACCTGGTCCCAAAGAAAGACAAGGGTTGGCGTCCCTGTGGAGACTATCGAAGCTCTCAATGCACGGACAATTCCAGATAGGTATCCACCTCACCATCTCCATGATTTCAGCCACCAATTGCGTGGATGCACTATCTTCTTTGTCGTCGACCTAGTCAAAGCCTACACTCAGGTTCCTGTGAACCCGGACGACATTCCAAAGACAGCAATTATTACACCGTTTGGACTTTTTGAGTTTCCAGTTTATGTCTTTCGGGTTGCGTAATGCCGGTCAAACCTTTCAGCGTTTCATTGATGAAGTCCTATCTGGCTTAGACTTCACCTTCGCCTATGTAGATGACATACTGATATTCTCAAAGGGCCCTGAAGAGCACGAGCGCCATCTGCGATCACTTTTCCAAAGGCTGTCATCTTATGGGATTCTCGTTAACGCTTGTAAGAGTGTTTTAGCCTCTCCAAGTGTTACCTTCTTGGGATACGAAGTCTCTGCCGCTGGCACTCGACCACTACCAGATCGTATCAGCGCCCTGCAAAACTTCCCCCTTCCACAGACAGTCCGTGAACTCAGACGCTTTTTGGGAATGGTGAACTTTTACCGCCGTTTCCTACCTTCAGCAGCAGAATACCAGGCTTCTCTCCACTCGGCAGTATCCAACCTACGAGGCTCTCAACCTGTACCTTGGAATCCGAATCTGGAAAGCACGTTTAATGCCTGCAAAGCCAGCCTTGCCAAATCGACGCTACTAGTTCATCCTGATCTCAACGCACCTCTAGGATTGTTTACTGATGCTTCCAACACAGCTGTAGGGGCTTGTCTACAACAGCACGTAAACGCTACATGGCAGCCTTTAGCCTTCTTTTCTAAGAAGCTTTCACCAAAGCAATCAGAATGGCCAGCGTACTATCGCGAGTTACTCGCTATCTACGAAGCCGTTCAACACTTTCGGCACATCTTGGAAGCCCACCAGTTTACAATTTACACCGATCACAAGCCACTTACGTACGCGTTTCAGCAACGCCGTGACAAGCTCCCGCCTGTGCAACTGAATCAATTATCGTTCATTGCGCAGTTCACCACCAATATTGAACACATTGAAGGTTCTTCCAATGTAGTCGCAGACGCACTGTCCCGGGTCGACGGAATCGCAGACAGAAACTTGAACTTTTCCGCTCTGGCAGACTCTCAGAAGGACGATCCAGAAATCCCTTCTTTCATCGATGGCGAAACATCACTTCGCTTGGAGCAAGTCCCAGTACCTGGCAGTACCACTATCCTCTTCTGTGACACCTCAACCGGAAAACCCAGGCCCTTTATCACCACATCATTCCGAAAAGCAGCATTTTCGTCTCTTCACGGCCTGAGTCATCCCGGCGCCAGAGCTACCGCTCGTTTGGTATCAGAACGTTTCATCTGGCCTAACATGGCGAAAGATTGCCACGCATGGGTCCGAGTCTGTCAAGATTGTCAGCGCGCCAAAGTTACGCGACACACAAACGCACCAGTCGGAAACTTTACAATGCCATCTGCCCGGTTTCAACATGTTCATTTGGACATAATCGGACCACTTCCACCGTCAGGAAACTATCGTTATTGCTTAACAGCCATCGATAGATTTACTCGCTGGCCAGAGGTCTGGCCTTTAGAACGCATCACTGCAGAGGACGTTGCCAACGCATTCGTAGCATGCTGGATTTCACGATTTGGATCACATCTACGTATTACCACCGACCAAGGCAGGCAGTTTGAATCTGTACTGCTCCGGAACCTGGGTCTCTTGACTGGAACGCTAAGAACCAAAGAACCAGCACCACTGGCTGGCACCCCTGCTCAAATGGCATGGTGGAGAGATTCCATCGTCAACTCAAAGCAGCTATTATGTGCCATCCCGGTATGTCCTGGCTGCAAGCCCTTCCCATCGTTCTTCTCGGTATTCGTAGTGCCTACAAAGAAGACCTCGGCACCTCTTCTGCCGAAATTGTGTACGGTGAACCACTACGCCTGCCAGGTGAATTACTGTGCACCGCGACGGAAGAACGTCTGGAAGATACATCCGACTTCGTGGACAAACTACGTCAACAAATGCGTAGACTACGTCCAACACCAGCCACCAGACATGGTCACAAGTTCGCCCTTTGTTTTCAAGGACCTTGAAACGTGCACTCACGTGTAATCTTCGGGATGATTCGGTACGTGGTGCCCTGCAGCCACCATACACTGGCCCACACCGCGTGTTAGATCGCCAGGATAGAACTTTAACTGTTTTAAACAAAGATAAACCAGTACGTGTCAGCATAGAAAGAGTGAAACCTGCCTTTCTGCTCAATGACGATTGTCCTAATATCGAAGGTAGTGCTGTGACAGAACCACCTAGTATGTCAATCAGCAAAGCAAAGAAAACTACAGATCACGATACAACGGACAACCCGAGAACCACAAGATCCGGTCGCCGGGTAAAGTTCCATAAACATCTTCAGCCATAGCCTCATCAACTCCGTGGGGGGCTGGTGTGGCGGAAACACATCGGGGCATTAACAGTTGTCAGCGCAGTTCCGTCGTTGTCGCGGCGGCTGTTAACGCAGTATCAACGAAACGATACTCGCTGACAAGTAACCGGGCAACGATAAAAACAACCAGAGAGAGAGAGAGAGTACACCGTTGGCGAGGCGTGCTAAACACGGAGACTATTTTGCCGCCAATACAGAAGCTGGAAGTATTATTAACATTCGCATTGATATGTTATTTCAATGTAATGTGCATGTGTATATGTGTTATTTATTGGTTACATTAAATACATGGATAAGAGTTTCGTCTTCCATATCGTAAACTACGATATTGTTTATATGGGCAACGTATCCCCCATGAAGGAAGGAATATATGGAGACGAGATAACGCGAAATCCGTGAAACCTCGTGAAAAAACTGTGCTTGCGCGGCGGATATCGTAGGAGTACCAAAACATTGGGCTGTTTGCACTGTGTCAGCTGCTGAGAATATTTCATTTTCTAATATTCTAAAGTTTTCTATAATGCCAAGTTGTGATGCATATGGTTGCACAAACAGACGAGATAGGGAAAAACCTGGAATAGCGTTTCATAAGTAAGTCACATTGTAATTATCGTTCTTGAAGTATCTGACAGGCAACCGCAACATTAGTGCCATTCGCTAAAAATTTATTCATTGCTCTCAATAGGATCATATTATTCTCAAATTTTTGTTGGTGTAGTGTAGGCAATTAGCATATGTTACTATTTTGCACCTGAAAAGCTAGCCTTATTGTAGAAAAATGTTGGAAATTTAATTTAAACGGGTCATGTTTACATCGCGACACAGTGAATATGGTATTCTGCATGCATTACTCACGTTTAAGTTTACACTGAAATTGCACGATGAAATTAATCGTGATAATTTGTGCTGTGCGAACTACTAAACGTGATGAAATAAACTTTGTTGATGGAAATGTAGTTCGCGATGCATTTCTTGTGTTTAGATGTGTCTACATAGTTTGGTTTTGTAGCGGCAATATTAATGGAAATGTTGGCAGGTTGAAATGCGGTGTATACCTGAAGAGAACAAACAATTTATTTATTATTAGCTGTTAGCTTCTGATTTTTGAATGTACTGATTTTTCTAGCAAAATTATATAGGCCACTACCAGTACAATATCTTCTAAGTAAGCTCAGAAACTATGAGGTTTTATGAAGTATTAATTTATTTTAAAGCTCTAAACATTGACTTATGCTTTTCTTAAAATTTCAGATATGACTTGTTTCTGTTTGTAAATATGTCTACAAGTATATTTCTAGATTTTGAAATCTACCTTGTCAATTACTGAAATAGAATGTGAAAATATAACCTATTTGAACATCAACTAAAATTTAAGGACTGTAGAAATAAACAGTTTGTTATTCAAGTTAAAAAGAATAACCTGTTCATTAAGTTACGTCCGAATTCATCATCAAATATGGATATGGCGATAGTTTTTTTCTGGTCCAGGCCGCATTTCAACCTAACCACGTCAATTTTAAGTACAATATCTCGAGAACTAAGCGAGATATCAAAAAAATTTTATTCTTTACTTTCAGTTTCCCTCATCGAGTTACATAAGAATTCGTCATAAAATTGCAGCGCCACGGTTATCGTTGAATCCCCTCATAGCCTAACAACCTCACTTTTGAGACAGTATATCTCGCGAACTAAGCGAGATATCGTAAAATTTTATTCTTTATTTTCGATTTGTATCGTCTTGTTACATAAGAATCTATCACCAAATTTGACTTTGGGGAAACGTTCTTCTGAATTTCAACCAGAAACTCCACTCTTTTGAGAAAGTATGTCTCGAGAACTAAGCACGATATCAAAAAATTTTATTCTTCATTTTTGATGTGTCTCGTCGAGTTACATAACAATCCATCATGAAATTGCGGTGCCACCGTTGTCGTATGATTCCCTTGAGGTTTTTGTGCATATTTTCGTGTTTCTCTGGTCAAGCAATATGGCGGCCTCCCCTCTCCACTTGTCTCCACCCGGTTTCACTCCAGTATGTGGCGAAGGTCCCTTGCGTCGTCTCCATTTTTCCTTCCTCCATGGTATCCCCATAACTTGATAAAAGATATAGTGATAGTAAACGTAAAGAGATTTGAGTCCCTACTATAACTATGTAAGTTCGCCAGCATTGTATGATTTTCATAGCACCATCACCACAAACAGCATCGTCAGTATCACTTGAATCTAACAAGGGCCTAGTAATAACGAATAAGAACTAAAAGGATTCGACAGTATTTAAGAACGAGGAGTCTGAGAATTAGTCAGTAAACAGTTAGGCTACATGGCAACTTATGCCTCAGAATGAAACTAATTTTGTTATGAAGGGAAGCAAAGTTAAATAATTGTAACGTTATGGTAAGTTTTAATATTAATTAGGAAAAAAACTTAGTTCAAACAAACCACTACTTTTTCTTTTGGTCATAAAGATTACTTGAACTTTGTATCTCGTTTAGTTATCACTGGTGTAATTCTGATTTCTAACTCATATTTACTCATCCTAAATTATTTAAAAGATCTGTCCTCATCGTATACGAGCTCCTTGTACAATCTGCAGAATTTGCAATTTTTTATTCATAGGATGCACAGCAAACATTTTTAACATTTTTCTCTGCTGCTCTTCTACACAAGCCGATTCTTCTTCTTCTAATAAAATTGGTATCACGGTTAGTGATTCTACTGAAACATTTCGAAATATTGAGAAGTACATATGTGCGTGCACTTACTAGTTGGTCTGATAGCGTTTGTGAGTGTATTGCTGTATAGATGTGAAAACTTATGGCATGTTACGTGTTGGACACGCTACTTGTTGGTAAATGTGAACCAGGTTTTAACCATACAACGAATGTAAAATATTGATTTTTATGTGTGGTTCTCTATACCAGGTTCCAAAGCATTGGTGCGAGGACAGAACACAAGTGGCCGAGACCCAGGCCTGAAGAGGCCTGCCGCTGCGCCGAGGCAGGGTCTCCTCGAACACCGGACCGTCGTACTCCTCACGCCAAAGCAGCGTCTCCTCGCACCCCGGACCAGCATAGACCCCATACCGACACGGTGGCTCCGCCAGCATCTCCACACTCCGAGCACGGCTCAGAATGTTCGTGTCATCAAAGTCCAGAGATGTACGAAGTCGAATCCATCCGCAGCGGCTACTCACAACACAAGTCACGTCACGATTTGGAAAAATGCGAAATCAAGTCAATCTGCAGCTGTTCCGCACATGGCTCCCGGGAGAAGCTGGATGGCTGCTGTGCCACGCCTAAGTCCGTCTGCTGCCGGCAACCTAAACCCTCCAAATAGGAGCAACTTTCCTTCGGACTGAATATGTTACTGGAGAAACACTTCAGTATGAATTAAACAAATAAATTGGTCGTAATTTCCATTCTATAATTTTATTTCTTGGTCTTTTTGTTTGTAATTTTCCTTTTCTCTAACCATTTGATTCACTTGGGTGCTCTTCATTGTGTAGTATTTGTACAAATGTAATCAGAGATTCAGTGATAGGAATACATAGGAAATACAACAAGGATTGCTTCGGTACATATTAGGAAAACAGTCAGCAAATTTCTATTTCAGAATCTAACAACAAACTCAAATTTTCCACTGTTGCGCGCAAGTTCAGAAATCGATTACATATTTCAATTAACTTTGAAAAACTGATAAGTAAAATCTGGATTAGGGAACTGAGCCAATTGTGTCAGTGTAATGTCTCAATTAATGTACGTATAATGGAGGAAGCTGGCATTATTTTTGCTTATGACTTGTCGAGGTCATTAGAGGCGGGAAAGGACGGGAATAATTCAGTCAGTGCTTTTGAAGGAACCATCTCGACATTTGCCTGTAATGATTTCGGAAAACCAATGAAAATCTGGATGACCTAACGGTGATTCGAAACTGCGTCCTACAGAACGAGATAACGGAGCGTACGGCATTGTTGCCAGTGAGATCTCGAAGGATTGTTCGGCCGCCTGCGTGAAAGTTTCGATTCCGCCTTTGTCGTGGTGGGACCTACAGTTTAACGCGTAATCTGAACTACGGAATGACCTGGCGTGGCTCATGTGATCAAACACAACTATTAAAAATTCGTGGCCCCACCGGGAATTGAACCCGTGACTTTTGAAATCAAGCGCCTTAGCCACTTAACCACTAGACTGCTCACCACATTCTGTGAGAAGACAAGGACGGAAAGATTAGGTCGCCGAAATATCGTATGGAAACATCGTGTGAACTGGATTTGTTATCCAAGAGCATTATATTAATACTCAAAGCTATAAACACTTCTTTCTTATATGATACAAACTTTTCATTATTGATGCTGCTACTTAATGACTTACCGACGTCGGGGTCATTAGAGCCGGGTGATGTTTGGAAGCAAAAAAAGAGTAGGAAATTCGATCATTGTCGTTTGATAGAATCATTCCAGCATTAGCCAGGAGTGATTTCCGCAAACCATGGAGAACCCAAATTTGGATGACCATACCAAGGATCGAATATGCCTCCTCCCAAATGTGACGCCCCAAGAAAAACTACTTAACACTTGCTCTGGTACCATCTTTCAGTCAACTGAACAACAGCAAACCTCTCCCCTCTACGAAAATGAATTTTCATACTTCTCTGTACTTTGATGCCCTCATTACATCAAAGACAAAACTAATCTAAATTTCATAATTTTTTGTTTATTTGTAAAGCATTAAAATAATGAAAGGAATCTCAAACCCTCCTCGAAGATTCCTTTTGTATGTTGGCAGTGATAATATAGATATTGTTTTAATAGACATAGCAAATTAGTTTCTTATATTTTTACAGAATGAAGGGAACCACAAGAAATTATAGGTTTAGAATCCTGGTTAACAGAAGAAGTACTAGACAATGAGGTTTTTTCCTAACGGTTATAGAGTATACAACAGAGATAGGGTAGCACTTGGTGGTTCACTGCTGTTCATAGATCATGGCCATCAGTACTTGGGATAGATTTCTGGGATAATAAAAGAGTAAAATGCAGGGTACTCACTGCTTGTCCCATTAGACTGATGAAGGTGAGGCTCTTGGGGAGAAATTAAATTTATATTCAGATTTCAGAGGTGAGAATAGAATGGTCATTATTCAGGGGGATTTAAATTTACCAGTTATTAATTTGGTATAAAATAAGATTAATAACACAAGGGAACAGAGAGCTGCAAGGGTTTTCACAAGTTATAGAACAGAACATTAAAGGACAAAACATGTTGGATATACTCCTAATAAAGTCGGATGATAACCTTGTGAAATGTCAAGTAACTGAAGGAATAAGTGATCAGGATATTAGAGGATTCACTAAACCACTAGCCAAAATTGAAGGGAGAAATAGGTACAAGTATAAAAAGGCACAGATTTTAAACTTGAAAAGATATTTCAGAGAAAGTTTTAGCGAATGGAAGGATGGCACAAGTACAGTAGAGTCAAAGTGGAAAGAGTTCAAGGAGATTATAAGAATGTGAAAAGAAATATTTATTCCTAAATAAAAAATAGAGAAATAGAGAAGTAGAGAACCAACATACTATAATGGGGAGGCGATCGTGCACAACATTGACCGAATGTCGGTAGCTGTGGGAGGGGGGGACGGGGGAGGAGATATTTTTGAATTTCAACCAAAAGCTTATGTGTAAATGCATTTCACTTTGCTGCCACAACTATATAGATCAGACCACTGGTGTTTATTTGTGGTTGTAGCATCGAGTCTCCTGTTGTGCACTATCATGTTTAGATAATAATATTTAATTAAATTGCGATGGAGCGCATGCCCCCACCGGCAATTTCCTTACACATCCATCTTCTCCCTTTCCTGCACCCACCTACATTTTCCCTCTGCAAATTTTAAATTTAAATTCTTTCAACGTTTTTAGTAAATTATTCATCATTTCTCTTGGTAACTTATTCCAATCCCTGACACCCTTACCTAAACAAGAGAATCTTCCTACACCGTTGTTCCTGAAATTGAGTGCCAGCTAGTGTTCATGGTCATCTTTTCCCTTCCATGCATTACTTTTAATTCTTAAACCTACATCTTTCTATGCTTCACCACCAATATACGACTTGTACACTCCCATGACCCTATTCACCCTCCTCCTGTCTTCCAATGAATCCCATTCCAGCTCTTTTATAATATCTGTTACTGATAGCACTCTGCGGTAATTTCCAGAAACAAATCTAGCAGCTCTTTTTTGCACCCTCTCAAAGGTTTTTTTTTTTTTTTTTTTTTTTTTTTTTTTTAATACGCATAATGTGGGTCCTATACTGCCCGTAACTATGGGGGAGTGGGAGATATGGTGGTTGAAAGTGGTCGACCTGCGACACTTTCTTACTTCGACCAAAGACGTGTGTGTCCTAATATTTCACTTATCAGCCAAAATTATCTAGCGTAGATCACTGGTGTCTGTGTGTTATTGGAGCATAGAGTCACCGATTGTGTACAACGTTGGCCGAATGTGGGGGTGTGGGAGATCAGGGACATTTTCGTATTTCGTTCAAAGAAATGTGTGTCACTATATTGTGTTTGAGCGTGATAGTGGCATCGAGTTTCCCATCATGCACATTGGCGGTTACATGTCGGTAGCTATGGAGGTGTGGGAGATAATGGTGGTTGAAATGGTCGATGGAGGGTATTTTCATATTTCAACCAAAGAAATGTGTGTCCCTATATTTCTCTTTGCAGCCATAAATACCCTGCGCAAACCACTGATATCTATGTGTGGTATTGGCCTCGAGTCTCCCATCATGCACTATGGTAGTTAAATGTCGGTAGCTGTCAATCAAAATTGTTTACAAACACGAACGATGTCGTGGGCATCAACTGGTAATAACTTTCAAGTGCCTTAATCTATAACAAGAACACTCTGGTCCACGTAGCATTTAAACCTAACCACAAACTGAACTAAAATCGAACTATACAGACACCTCAACACTTTAAATTCATCAGATAGCCGTATTTTCAACCCGATTTAAGTTTTTTTCTACTAGCCGTACTTTGCACAGTATACTACCAGTTTAATTGTAAAACATTTTATGTAAGTAGGAAATAAATATATTGAATATATAACAAATATGGAGCAGTCTGACAGCTCAAATGTAATTAGTGGGGAAAACAGTGGGTTTTGCGCTAGTTCTCAAAAAATTCTGGCTACGATTTTTAAGATTTGTATTTGACCATATGAACTACGCTGGGGCGTTCTGTGGTTTGGAATCTACGTTAAATTGTAGGTCCCAGAGGAAAGGAACTGGCCTTCCTAACTCTGATACAATGGCTTAGTATGCCTCTTTCTGGAGGATCCTAACAATCTTCAGGTTAGGTTTTTATACTGTCTAAATAATTAATCTGTCCACTCTAATACTATTATTTGAGCAACTCTTGTAAATAGATAAAATTAATTTCTCTGAGGATTTTGATCAAATCTTGCATATTGAACAGAAATCGAAAGATACCGAGTGAAGATCGCTCACCCAGGTACTAAGTAAGATATGCACACAAAAATTTGAGAAAAACGTCATCCTACTGAGAGCTATGAATTAACTTTTTAATAGGGATTCTAAAATTATAATGATAGACCCTACTCCCGCAGATATCGTATTAAACACTTCAAGAATAGTAATTACAGTGTGATTAACTTATGAAATGATATTCAAGGTTGTTTCATATCTGATCAGTTTGTACAACCGTATGCAACACAAGCTAGCATTATAAAAACTTTGAAATATTAGTGAACGAAATATTAAGAGTAGCAAACACAATGCTAAAAGTGCGATATTATTAATTTTAATTGCAATTGAGCAGTACATGATATTTAATGGGGAACTGAAGAGGAATGTGGCAGATGTAAAGGTAATACCATCAGAGGCATTAGATAGTGATTACCCAGCTATTGGTAATGGAGCTAAGGATTGCGGCAGATAGGAGAAAATCTGGAAGATAGGATAGGAGATTAAGGGTATGGAAATTGAAAAAGAGGAGTAATGAAGAGGAATACCAGAGAATAGTAAGAAGTAAGATACCCACAGTGGAATTGGAGACAGTGGAAGAGGAGTGGGAATATTTTAAAATGATGACAGTACCTGAATACAGCCACTACGCCGAGAAGATTCTCCCACCTGGGGTAACCGTGTGGCCGGAAGCGCTGGTTTTCCTGACCTTTCACTCTGGCCATTATGTCTTCTAGAATACACCAAAGTCCTGAGGAAGAAGTTCAGAATCTTCGGCTGTGACCCGTCTGGTAAAACCACCCTCAACACAAAGAAACCTGCACGACCCAAGCCACCCTTTCCGGAGATCAACACGACATCCGAAATGATGGCAGTTGTCAACCAACATGAAGCACAAGCAACCATCGAGGTTCAGCAGGATGACGAAGGACCCATCCTTCTGCTCACCGTATTCTATGAAGGTAACTTCGCAGAACTGGCAATCACCTTTTCCAGGGAGACAGACAAACACCTTCACTGCTTCCCACTTAAAGAGGGACTGTGTTTCCTACCGCAGCATCCAACACAACCCCATCGTCTGACAGAATTCCTGGACGGGCACAGCGTACGCCACGCCCCACAGTATCCTCGGCGCCCAACGAGACTGGCCGTCTTACAGATGATGTGCCTGAGGAGACGGCCGCCGTCAACCGAGCTCAACGGGGACGGCTTTGTCGCCTCGGACGTGCATCAGATGCGTCGCCGGGGCACTGAAGAGCGTCTACAGCTGTACACGCTTCAGCCTGTGGAGCGTGTACCGTGGGTGAAAAGGATGAAAATTCTGCTCGGACACAAGTTCAAATGGAAATGAAGAAGAGACCATCGCGCGCCCTGGCTCAGTGTTTTCACTTTCAGGGCCATGGACACCTGGCTCGCGACTGCATGGGACAGAAGCGCTGCGTGAGATGCGTGGGCAATCACAATGTTGCGGACTGCAACATTCCAAGGGATGGAACACCTACATGTTGCAACTGTAGCGGAAACCACCCCGCGTGCTACAGTGGGTGTCCAGTGAAGAGACTCCTTCCCATCGACAAGCTGACGCCCCATCAGCATAAGCCACACACCGACCCACGGCTTCAGCACAAAACAACGTCCCACTCTCTGGCAGCCGCACCAGCAAGGTGCTAGAGGGGACAGTGACAGTTGATGCCAACTTAACACCATGACGCAGCTACTGCAGCAACAAAACCTGCTACTGACTCAGGTCATAGCAAGAAATGCCATCAACCCAGAAGTGACACTTCCAACAAAGCCATATCATCAGCGAAGATAACCATAGATGAACTGGAAGGAGATGCAATTGATTTTGCAAGAACTTCCTCATAATCTGGGAAAGTCATCCCAGAAGATTGTGTCTGTGTGTGTGGAACAGGGCCTTTAGGGAATGGTTCAAGCGGAGGACACAGGAGACATGGGATGAATATGTGAAGAAAAAGGAGGCCAAAAAATAGTAACGGAGGAAAAGAGGAAGTGGCTGGAGAAATGGACCAACATGATGGAAGAAGATAGCAAAAGAGATAAGAAAGTACTATATGGAATGTCAACATACTGGATAAAGATGGAAAGGAAAGAAACAGCTCAGAAAGACTAAACAGGGTGTGAAAGGAGCATTTTGAAGCCTTACTGAACCCAGATTGGTCACAGGATGAAACAGTTCTTCACGAGAATAACAACCATGTACGATAGGAAGAGAAGGATTTAACTTGGAAAGAAGTGGAATCAGCTGTTGTTAAGATGAAGGGTGTAAAGGCACTAGGTATCGATGAAGTGAAGTGAGTATGGAAATGATAAAGGGCAGCAGGAGTAATAGGAAAACAGTAGCTATACCGTGTGATGAGAAAGATATGGAATCAGAGCACAACTCCTGAAGACTGGAAAAAAGGAATAATTATGCCTATTCAAAAAAGGGAGGAGGAAGGAGTTTAAAAACCATAGAGGGATTACGTTGATGTGCCAAAGTGTATGAGGAGATCATTGAAAAAAGGATACATGACAGGGTGGAAAAAGGGCTAAGGAAAGAGCAGTACGGCTTCAGATCAGGGAGATCAACGGTACACCTGATATTTGCTATGACAGCTGCAGGAAAACTTTATGAGTATGGAAAGGATCTACTGTTGGTATTTCTCGATATTGAGAAAGCATATGATTGTGTACACAGGAGAAAGGTATGGAAGGCCTTGGAGAACAGAGGAGAAACCATCAGGAGAGTGACCGAACTGTACCAAGAAAGTGTGAGCAATGTGAAAATAGGGGAAGAACAGATTGGCTGAAACAAAGGAATAAACTAAAACAAGGAAGTGCCCTCTCCCCACTAAATTTTTATTGTAATCATGGATGATATAATGCAGAAGGTGGCAGTGAAGATGGGAAAGGAAAACATTAAGCTGATAGCTTTTGTGGATGATCTGATAAACTGGGGAGGTGATGAAGAGGAAATGCACCAGCAGTTGGATGTATGGGCAGACAATGTGGCGGAATATGGCCTGAAATTTAATGTAAAAAATGTGAGTACTTGGTAACAACCAGAAAGAAGAATAGGCAGGTGAACAACTAAAGAAGGTAAACAGGTTCAAGTACCTGGGGAGTGTATTAAGAGGAATGTGGAGGAAATGAAGGTGAGATAAGTGAAAGAGGAAGACAAGCAGAGGTGTTTCTAAGGAGCATTAGAAGCCTTATATAGAATAAAGATGTGCCACAGAGAAGCAAGAAAGTAATTTATCACACATACTATGTGCCTATATTGACATATGCTGCTGAAACATGAAGAAGTAAGAAGCGGGATATCAGCAGGGTACAAGCACGCAAAATGAAATTTTTAAGAGGTAGAAAGGGAGTTACTAAAATGGACAGGATAAGGAATGAAGTGATTAGATGCACCACAAAAGAGGAATCCCTACAGGAAAGGATACAGAGGACCATACTGAGATGATGTGGACGTGTAAAGATACTGGAGGTTCAGAGAATCCCACTAAATTAAGATAGATGGTAAACGACCCAGAGCAAGACCAAGTGATGGATGGCTGAGAGAACTGGAGGAGTGTGTGCGGAAGTGAGGAGAGGACTGGAACATGGTGGTGACACAGAAGTGACGTAAAGAAAGAAGGAAAGGGAGAGGCTTGTGCATGAACCAGACCCGGCCAGTGGCTGGAAACTGTTAAGGATGATGATGATGAATTGTGATTGAGCTAATGCTCCAGTGACATATCCCTTAGTCATGTAATTCCATCCTCCACATTTTTTTAAAAATATCTTTTACATTGACTTGTTAAATTCCTCCCCCATTTACTTTTCCAATTTAGAAATTTTAAATTCCTTAAGGGTTTTTGGTAAATTAGTCATCACTTCACTTGGTAATTTTTCCCAATTCCAGACACTCTTACCACCAAAAGAAAATTTAATGCATTAAATGAAGAACCAGCTTGTCCACATGGTCGTTTTTATCCTTCATGCACTATTCCTAATTCTTTGACCAATATCCTTCCAAACCTCCTCACCAACTCAGCCTCATACATTCCCAGAACTCTCTTCACCCTACTCCTTTACTCCAATGACTCCCAATTCAGCTCCATCATCATATCAGTTACTGTCTGGGTCCTGCGATAATTTGTACAAACAAATTTAGCTGCTCTTCTTTGCACACCCTCCAAACCTGTATTTGATAATCAAAATATGGGTCCAAAGCTACACAACCATCAATGGTCTGACCAAAGTTTTGTAACCCAATGCCCTAACTTCTCTGGTACATCACCCTTTCCAGTAAATCAAGGATTTAGTAACTTTTTACTACAACCTGCCCAATGTGTGGTGCCCAGTTGAGTTTCTTATCAAACGTTATGCCAAGATATTTACACTTCAAGCCTTCAACAAACAATTCTGACCCTACCCTATAAATCAAAATCTTTAGTTTTTATCTGCATACTTATAAACTGACTCTTCTTGGATTTTATCTCCAACCCATGCTGATCTACCTGTTCAGATATTCTAACTAAGTCACCCTGTAGATATTTACAGTCTTCACCTGTTTAGATCCTATTGTATACCAGTATATATACCTGTATATCAGTGGCGTGGCTATCGGAGGGCTATGTGGTGCCGTGCACCAGGGCCCCCAAGCTGAGGGACCCCTAAGTGCAGCTCAGGGGGGCCACCCAAAGCTCAGGGATGCCCTGCTAACAAACCTCACAAGACTTGGTAGAGATAAAAAAAAAGGTCACCCATCTGGCCTCAGGGACCAAAATATTTTTTTTGCACCAGGCCCTTGTTAACCTAGCTACACAATTGTAGGTGTATTAACGATGACATGTTTCACATCCCAGAGGTTCTTCCTCAGCAGGGATCCATGGAACAAGATTGATAAATAAATAAATACCATTATATCATCCACAAAAAAACCTAAATTCTGATCGAAACCCATCAAAACAATCATTCATTAGAATAATGAACAGCAATGGTCCCAATACTTCCACCTCTTTAGTAATGTATTTCCTACTCTTTCGAAAAAGTAATATGACTGGCGCACATGTGGAAAAGAATCCAAGAGTTTATATATTTAAGATCGAAGTTTTTCATGGCATTGTAAATAAATTCTCGGGCTTCCAGCCGTGTAAAATAGTCACATTTGTGGGATGTTTCAAATACTTCTATAGTGCTTATTTTCAACCCTAGACGTCAATGAACAACTGTTTGGCTACGCACTGCAGTGGAAATGGTGAAAGACAACTCTGCGTGATGACGTCATCCACTATTCTGCTCATTACTGAGGTGAATCTGTTTCAGCATTTTGATAGCCGGGTTACAGGCCATATTGAGCTAATAACCAGTGTCCCTGTTAACAAAAGAATCAGTTCTTCTGATTTCCACAGCTTGTGATAATGCTGTCCCAAAAATATCTGACCTGTGCCAAAATTATAGATTCTTTGAGCTAAATGGTAGGGCAAGGGGTTAGTTAAAAATGATCTTGTGCTCTTTTCTTTAAGTATTTTTGCAGTCAGATTAAACAAAACTGTACACATCAGATGAACACTACAGTCAAAACAACTTTGAGAAGCTACTGCTTTGGGAAAGGAATGTGCACTTGCCTTTAAAAATAGAGAACCCTGAGATTTAGAAGGCACGAATCTATTCTCAGCTAAACTAGCTCATGCCGTAAATAGAGGAATGTTCAGACAGTCTTATAAAGAGAACCACTGGACTGCCTGGCAGTTGTTGCAAGAGCAGATCCCTCATAAACCTGTCACTGTGGGAGTTTAGGTCAGGTACAAAGTTGTGCTCTACCTGTGAATGCGATTATTTATTTATATGCCAATCAGCTTTGTACATACAGAAATAATAACAATAACCCCGTTTACTCCAATCATTTTTCAGACTTATTGCAGTGCCCAGGAATGTTCAACATACAAATACATTAGACTTTTCAGTAGCTTCAGAAATATTGGATATTCGGTTACGAGATGAAATAAATGCCAAAATTTGCACATATCCTTAGAATATATGCATCTGTGTATATGATTTTTACAAAAATCTGGACCCTAGTAATTACTGATGTTGACTTTTTGTCCTTTGTATTCCTTCAGTTAAGGTACACATAGGCCTACATTTTAATTAACAGTACTTTGATTAGATAGCTGTAGTGCAGCAAAAGTAAAACATTAGTTAATATGGCACAAACTACTGAGAGCAAATCACTATACATATATATATAATAACAATGAGCAGGAAAAAGCGTTAAGGCAATAAAACTAAGGAAGGATATGGAAATATGACCCAACACTTACCACAGATGAAGGCGGCTGGGACGACGAACAAAAAACAAACACAATAAAAGCGCAATATTTCGGCCTACAGCAGCCTTAAACGTGCAGAAGGTGAAGCCCCAGGCGGCGTCACATGTGTACACATAGACTGCCGACTGGTGAATCAGGCGGCGTCACATGTGTACACATGTGACCTGGGGCTTGTCTTGTGTTTATTTTTTGTTCGTCGTCCCAGCCGCCTTCATCTGTGGTAAGTGTTGGGTCATATTTCCCTATCCTTCCTTAGTTTTTATATATATATATATAAAGGATAGCGAAATGAACCACCACTTACCTTAGATGATGGTTTCATGGGGTGAGCACACACCAAAAAAACACAAGAACTGGAAAAACAATGAATATTTCAGGACTTGGCCCTTCGTCAACAGGAGAACATCATGGAGGGAGGGTAGTGCAGGATACGGTCTCTCAGAATTGGCCAAGTCCCGAAATATTCATGGTTTTTCCTGTTAGTGTTTTTTTTGTGTGCTCATTCCACGAAACCCTCATCTAAGGTAAGTGGTGGTTCATTTCGCTATCCTTTTTTTTGTAAATCCATTCACTACTTAGCTCCTATTATCTCCTGGTTACTAGTTATTTATATATGTATATATATATATATACATATATATATATATATATATATATAAATAGGAATCAAATTGGGATAGGAAAATGAGACACCACTAATGTTTTCCTGTTGACGAAGGGTTTATCCCGAAAATGACTTTATTATTTGTGTTTGTGTCTTTTCTGTGTGTTCGTGCCCCATATACATCATCTAGAGGTAAGTGGTGGCTCATTTCCCTATCCTAATTTGATTCCTTTCCACTACTTAGTGTCTTGATTTCATTGTTACTATATATAGATTGGATTGTTAGGAAACAAAGGCGCTAAAAGCGGATATATTGAACATTGGATAGGATAAAAAACCACCGCTTACCAAAGAAGGGGATTCCAGCGGCGTTGGTACACGAAAAAAAACACGAACACACAAAGAATAAAATTTTCGAGCATGGCTCTTCCTCAGTAGAAGTGAGATGGCTGCACGCAAGCGCTGCCGGCAGCCAATGTTCAATGTATATATATATATATTAGACATTGGGATAGGAGAAAAACCACCGCTTACCAAAGATGAGGGCTCCAGCGGCGTCAAAACACGAAAAAACACACAAACATAATACAAATTTTCGAGCTTAGCTCTTCATCAGGTTGTAGGATGAGGTGGTTGCCCCGCGGAAGCTAGCAACCAACTGAGGAGACCACACGGGGTGCACATGGTCGGCTGGTCGGGGTGGAGAGGGAGGGGGGAGAAACAACATGGCGGGAGGCGGGGGTGGGAGGACCTAAGCCCGAAAATGATAATTAGACTGCACAGTGGAAACGCGGTTGCGGTCATAAGGTCACTAGCATAAAACAAACCAAGGAAAACACGGGGGGGGGGGGGGGTGGAATCTACTGAAAACTATCTATAAGTGCCCCCATAAAAAATTATTCCACACGCAAAATTATTGAAAATATTACACACGAAAAAATACTACACACGGAAAAAATATAATAATATAAAACACACAAGAGAAAAAAATTTTTTTGCAATAGATCTAAGTAAAAAGAGAAAGCTCTGGTGAGCGATGGTTTTGTGGGAAATGATGGCAGGTAAGGGGGCAAAGGTCGGAGGAGAGAGGAAAATTGGAGCTATCTTAAATTTAGTCCAGGTGGTTGTCTGGTCCCCAGTTGGTACTGAAAGGCCAGTTCCCACCTTCTCAGTTCTGAGATGCTGCTTTTGTATGGGAGTACTTTGATGGTGCGGACTGTGAAGCAGGTGTTGAAATTGTTGGTGTTATGAGTGGTGGCATGAAAAGAAACAGGGTGGTCAGGGTTCTCAGTCCAGACCGATTGTCTGTGTCCATTCATCCGGATGGCCAGTGGATTTGTGGTCAGACCTATGTAGGAGGCTGGGCAGTGGTTGCAGGTAAGTTGATAGATCAGGTGAGAAGTTACACGCAGGTAGCCGATCCAGTGATATAGAAGCTTTCCCCTGTTACGGGATTGGTGAAGGTGGTCGAGGGCGGGTGCATCATGCAAAGTTTGCAACAGGGCCTGTTACACGGAAAGGATCCTTGGGGCTGTCGGGTTCCATGTTTATGGACCAAGAGTTGGTTCAAGTTGGGGGGTCTACTGAAACAGGTTCTGGGGGGGCTAGGGAAGGATTTGTGGTAGGAGGTTTTTCATTTCCGGGCAGGCTCGGAGGAGATCATATCCTTGTCTTAGGATCCTGTTGATGGATTCTAAGCCAGGGAAGTAGCGGGTGACCAAAACTGGGCTTTGGTTGGTTCTTGATGGTTGTGGGGTGTTGATGGATTGTGTCGGTATTGATGTGGCTCGTGTAACTTGTTTATGAACTAAATCTGGGGGGTAATTGCGGGATATTAGGGCTTCAGAAATGTTATTAGTGTACTGCTTAAGGGACTGTTCGTTGGAGCAAATGTGCCTGCCCCGGATTCCCAGGCTGTATGGGAGGGCGCGTTTGATGTGCTTAGGATGGCAACTGTCGTAGTGGAGGTATTGTTGTAGATGGGTGGGTTTTATATGTACCGAAGAATTGATGCCGCCATCAGAGAGGGACAGGTCGACATCCAGGAAAGTGGCCTGGGTGTGGGAGTAATTCCATGTAAATTTCAAAGTGCTGGCATTATTGAGGTTATTGAGGAAAATGAGAAGGTTGTCTTCCCCGTGGGTCCAGACCATGAAAATATCGTCAATGAATCTGACCCATAGCAGGGGTTTCAAAAGGGCTGCAGCTAAGAAGGACATTTCTAGGCGGCCTGAGTATAAGTTGGCGTATGAGGGAGCCATGCGGGTGCCCATGGCAGTGCCGCTGACTTGTCGGTAGATTTTGCCATCAAAGGTGAAAACGTTGTTAGTTAAAATTAGTTCGGCCAGGTAGACTAGGAATGATCTGGACGGGAGGCTATTAGGGGGATGCTGGTCTAGAAAATGTTCCATGGCACTGAGGCCATGGCAGTGGGGAATATTGGTGTATAGGGAGGTCACATCAATCGTAACCAGAAGGGAGTCAGGTGGAAGAGGCACGGGAACTGTGGATAAACGGGAAAGAAAATGCCGGGTGTCTTTGATGTGGGAGGGGAGCTGGCTTACAATAGGCTGTAGGTGTTGGTCTACCAGGGCGGAAATGCGTTCGGTCGGAGAACCATAAGCAGCAACTATGGGGCGTCCAGGGTTGCCCGGTTTGTGAACTTTCGGAAGTAGGTACAAGTAAGGGGTGCGGGGCTTTTTTGGGGTAAGGAGTGAGATTGAGTGGGCAGTGAGGCCTTGGAGGGGTCCACAAGACTGTATATAATCTTTTATACTGTCATTAATTGCAGCTGCGGGATCATGGTTAAGGAGGTGGTATGTATATATATATATGTGTATATGTGTTTCAACCACAGTAGCAGATGCTGTGATAGTGAAACTGTATATATAATTAGGATATGGAAATGAATCAGTGTTAAGCTTAGATAGCAATGTGGCGTGGACACTCGTAATGGACATGAACACAGGAGAATAGTAACTGCCAGAGGGTGTGTGCTGTAGGCAATTGCCTTAAATAGTGACCACTGAACAAGTCATATGGTGGGGGTAAATACAAACAGAGGACAGGACAATGGGGTCAGGGAAACTAAATTAATGATATTTTGGGAATAAATGAACTGTCCTGGCTTCAATGGTTACTAGGAATAGAACTATTGTCATTTTGAACTGGGAAGCCTGGAATAGGATGGCACGAATTTATTTCATAAACACAAAATAAAATTATTCTTCCAACACAAATCAGCAGGAGCTATACATTTAGAAGTATGTAGTCAAATCAATTAAAATTCTGTTCCATTAATTTCTTTATTGAAAAAAACTTGAAAAACACTACGCAGATTCTCTCAGCTACATTATAAATAAGAGAATATTGTTTTTGACTAAAGGGAAGTGGTGAAGAACAATCTGAAAGCTGCCAAGATAATCTCCTCAAAAAGGAGAAAGCAAATTGTGAAACAAAACAACTGTATTAATATTGAAATTATACAAATTGCTCAAAGACTTGTTAAAATAATATGATTCTTGTACTGTTCTCTTACTCTTATTATATCAATTTCTTTTTTCACTGAAAGTTTACTGTATTTGATGAAAAGAACATAAAGACATAGTTCTCAACATATTAAACTATAAAACATACGTACCGAATACAGGTAAAGTAAATGTGTGTGAATTCATACAATTTTAGAATAGACGTAAATAAATCAACATTGTTATTATCAATCTTAATTTAATTTCAGTTTGTTGGGCAACTTCGTTTCATAATTACAAAATAAAATCATACTTAAAACTTTAATGTTAGAAGTGTTTCAGAAGCAATACATGTTAAGTCTAGATAAACATAACTAAAAAAGTATTCAGACAATTCAAAAATGAATTACACTAATTTACGGCAAGGAGACAGGCATTTCTTCTAATTCTACCTTCACTAAATTAAATTTCAGCCACCATACTAAGAGAAAATTAAATCTGTATGAATATTAATCTCTTGTGGCAACTAATTTTAATGCAATTAAAAGTTAATTTTTTATGTTAGTGTAATAGTGAACTGCATTACAGAAAAAAACCTATTATCCAGCAAATAGAAAAGTCAACTATTATCAGTTATAAAAAAAGGTATTAAATCAGCCTGTTTTTTTAGCCTACAGGTTCAAAATAATAACAGCGAATCACAACTTCTTAAATTTTTATACATAAACAAAAAATTCAGAACTTTTTAAAATTCCCATGCAATAACATTTTTCAATAACTGGTATACAAAGTGTTTATAAACATAGAGCATTCATAAATTAATCATCCCCACAGAAACATCTGACATAGAATCAATGTATATATTGTGCAAAGTTTTAAGAAAATTTATTCTTCTTGAATTGATAATTGCAACACAATGCAAAACTTTTGCAACGTGGCAATTTTATCTCGTGCAAACTTTTACAACAAATTATGTTCCGTGTAAAAACATCAGTTTATTTTCACAAAATTGAGGTAACCAAAAATGCTTACATTATATACCAAAACACTTAATGCACAGACTACCACAAATGTTCTAATTGAGTAACAATTCACAATTACAAGTTCTTCAGACAATTTCCAAGTCTATCAGTAGAAGTCCTTGATGAAGAAACTAACACAGTGGAAATTTTAACTACTTTTGAGAAATTCCACACCAATGGATTCAACAAATTCAGACCTTGAAAATATTTGTATGTTTAAAAAATGTGTAGAAAAACTGCAATTTCAATTAGAGAAAAATAAAAGACTTCTTGAGCAGAAATATTTTACTATGCTATATACTACAGAAACTGAAGTTAATGTTTTAAAATGAAAATATGGATAACAATTCAAACAAAATAGTTCATAATTTAGCTAACAAAATTACATCAAATTAGAAATTAAGCATTAGAATAAATACAGAATGCTATTAAAAATATGTACACACAAACACACTGCTGTCATAGATTCCATTTCCTCATTTTGTGGTGTAAGGAAAGGAGTGTCAACCAAATACACATTTAAAATCACTAAGTAATCCTGCACAACACAACAAATCAGAAAACTGGTCCTTCAACACTGCTGAATTTTCAAATCCTACCAACAGAGATCAGACTGCAGTTAAATCTTTGCAAACATAAGAGCTTCACGTTTCTGCATTTCAGAAATGCATTTCTTTAATTGAAGAAAGAAACCTAGTTTCTTTGTAGCTAATTATTGCATAGGTACCAAGACCGAGCTAGCAAGTCTTATATTTTTGGCATCAACATTCTTTTTAACCACAAACAGTACTCAAGTAAGTATGCAAGAACTCATTACAGTTAACATATGTTTAAATAATTTATTGTATGTCAGTAACATTTGAATGACTTTTTTAAATAAAAGGAAATAAACGAAAACATGTAAGAAATTATTTTTTAAACTTTTAAAACATGGTTTCAAAGAAAGATGAATAGTAGGAAATTCATAACAAGAAAAATGTGGGTGGAATGTTGCTAAGGTAACTAAAAGGCTAAATCTAACCAAACTGGAATGTAAATCCAGTGTTTCCAAAACCATATTGCTCCCCAAAGAAGGCCTGGAACATTGTTGATGGATCAACCTCACCTGAAAACAAATTAATTTTTAATCACAATCTTGTAGCAACAGAACTTCATCTACTTGGAGAATCACCCATAACGTACATCACACGATAATGAGAAAAGTGTGGGGGATCATAAGCTTGGGACGTTATATTGGAATTGCTGTTTTAATAAAGTTGTAAATTTAAAATTGCTAAATGAATGTAGTCAACAGAGGAGGGCATGTATCCACAAAGTATGACATGGTAAGACATGGAAGGGGATGGGAGGGAAATATGTGAGGGGGCAAAACCCAAAATATCTGTGAGATGTAATTTATGGATGGTTCCTTATAAGGAAATGTTTCACAATTGGGGATATTAAATTTCTCAGACTTAAAACTGACATAACTAGTGAAACCCAAGTTTAATTTTTTCAATCAACAATGATTTTTACTTTCGTCTCCAATGTCTGTATATTTGACATAGACATTTAAAAACATACTCACCACAAATGAAATAATCTAAAATCCAAATACTTTACAAACACAAAGTTAAATGTACAAGTTGGTATCAAAGAATAAAATAACCCATGGAATGCTACAATCTCTCTAAGCTTAACTCTACATGTGATAAGTTTTCCTTATGGTCAACAGCTGTACTTGACATCAAAGTAATCAAATATTTTGAAACATGAAATGCACTATCTTTCAACACAATTCTGGTGATAGACCAGGGTTGAATCCCACAATATTAAAAGCAAAATTTAAAAAAAAAAAATGTTTTATCTGAAAGTGGCTCAAAATACAAACTAATAATTTCTTGGACATGTATGCTACATTATTCCGACAGCAACACCCACCCCTCCCCCTTTTACTCGTGTTTAACTATTCTGACCTCACAGGCTTATTTATTCAGCAACTTTTGTTGACAGATATTCCGATTTCTGAATTGTAGAGGTGTATGAGTGAGGCATTTGATCTGATCAACCAACATTCAAAATCTTCCATTTTATCTATATCTACTAACTATTTTTAGGGCTGTCTATTTAAGATCATCAACTCTTGACAGCAGCTGACTTTTTCAGCCAATATAAGTTGATTATTCTAATGTGTTGTTGTTCAGGTCTTAGATTATGGTGGCATCTTCCTGTACAAGTAGCATTTTACATCACCACGTCTCAAAAGTATCAGTACACTCCTTGTTTGCATTTCAGAAGGATAGAAGACTCGAAACTCCATCACTTTAACAAGATGTTTGTGTTCTTGGTAATGCCTCATTCTCATGTTTATAAATTTTCATTCACCAATCCTCTTACTGACCTTGTGCAGCTGTATTACTCCGCAACAAACCAAAATAATTTACAAATTCATTTGCAACAGCCCTCTATTTTCTTTCCTTATAATAAACTAAATTTGTATTAAAGAAAAGTGAAGTGAGTGATTGTAGACTTGTATAATTATTTTGTGAATGTTTGGTAGATGTACTGAATGACTGTTGTAATTGTATTAAAACCAGCACAGTGTCAAAAATATCAATTAAAAGAACTGTAATAGGTCATACTGTATCAGTAAATATTTTGATGGAAAAGAATGGGAAAATACACCCAACACTCACCAAAGTTGAAGGGAGGAGGGCAGCAGCAATACACAAAGAAAAAACAATATTTTGACACGAGTCTTAATCATGTGAGGTTAGACATATGGCAGGGGGAAAGATGTGGTCACATCCCAGCCTGCCACATGACTCATTGTGGCGGGCTGGGATGTGACCACATCTTTCCCCCTGCCATATGTCCCACCTCACATGATTAAGACTCGTGTAGAAATATTGTTTTTTCTTTGTTGTGTATTGCTGCTGCCCTCCTCCCTTCAACTTTGGTGAGTGTTGGGTGTATTTTACCTTTCTTTTCCATGTAAATATTGCCTAGCAACATTTCTTTCCTTTCAATTGTTACCAGTAAATATTTTGAGTGAGATTTTGATTAAATGTGTTAAAATTAGTAAATGTGCTGTTTGATGCTTGTAAGTATATTTTACTTTCATTTAACAATTTCCTTTTTGTCCAAAATGTAACCAGAATGTTACGAGCTCCAGAAGCATCAGGTGCTGCCTTCAATGTATTCCAGACTATCCTATCTCGTGTATATAAAGCTCCTGATAATCACTGTCAGGTAAGATGGCTTGGAACAGTGCTAATGCTAATGCCACATTATTTGTTAAATGTTAATTTGTGTCCACAATCCAATCCCGTTGCCATAAGCTACTCATGGTTGAGGTTTATACTGAAATATTGTAAAATGTGTTTGTGTGTTCATCATTGCCCTCCTGCTTTCATCCATTTGAGTGCCAGGTTTAATTTCCTTACCATTCCTCACTGAAACATGGAAAAAACACACACACACACAGAGCACTGAAATTTTTGGGCTCATATCGCTTCTTCAACAATAGAGTTCGGCAGCTGCCTGATGGAGGGTGGCTTCTAGCAGATAGCTTCCAGCCTCAATCGGACAGCAGGGATATGAGCCCGAAAATTTCAACACTGTGTGTTTTTCCTTGTCTCAATACTGCAGCAATTTTCAACTTTGATAAGCACTTTTTACTATCTGATCCCAACATCAATGTATCGACTTTATAATGCCTTTTTTGCTAAAAATCTATATATATAATTTATACTATTTAAAAAATAGTAGCTATCTGGAATACCAATCTGTGAAATCTACCTAAAACCCAGAGGAACATCCACAAACAAAATTGAATGAAAGGTTGTAGGAAGAGTAGATATTATACAAAAATTCTACTTTCAGTCTTAAGTGGCTGAACTGATTTTAATGCTGTTTTAAAATTACAATTATATTATGATTATTAAGAATTCAATTGCAATTAAAACAAATGCCTTACAGCAAATCACTGGTATTGTTTGCACTGAATCTAGTTTGATTGCAGGTTAACCTGCAAATATATCTCTAAACCTCCAATAAAAATATACTTTAATGTGTAGTTATGACAAGTGTGCTCAGACATTGTATAATTGTGCACGGTGAGGGTGGGATTTATCGGTGCCAAACCAATTTATGACAAAGGTGGGGGCAGTGCATGTTTAGTTATGTGAAAGCAGGAACACAGTTACTGCCTAGATTGAACTGAGGTACTGAGGTACTGAGCAACAAAATGTGAACCAATGCAACTTATTTACCAGAGCTCTCCTATAATGGGTTCATTAAAACTTGTCACAAACTGTCCGAGATTGAAACCAAGTTGAGTGTAGGTATATCTTGTTACGATTCAATAAAAAGGTAAAGGCAGTAAACTGAATATTTTTTGAGAAATTTTAAGATTTCAAAACTGTCCAATAAATGTAACAAGTAAAAAAGCTGGGTGATATGCAGCTTATTGCATTTCAAAGTTAATTGCAAATAGTAGATTAATTTCAACAATTACCTCTACAAAAGAATGTATCCTAATGGTAATGTATCAGGATCTACTTAAACTTCTAAAAAATGTAATTTCTTAGTTATAACAAAGTAAAGCAAAACAATGATGAAATGACCCTTGTTGTATCATTCACCTCACCCTGAGCTATACAGGCTGAAATTGGTACTTCAGTGTATTTCAGCACAAGGTATCTTTGTGTGTAAATATCTGAAGTAACTGTATTCTCCACTTCCAAGTTACTTTCTAATCTTCCCATATTATATCAAAACATTCTATTATATGGTGGACATGAAAAGTTAGGTGCTAAATAGCAAAAAGGAATTACAAATTGGGATAGCGAAATCAACCACCACTTAAATTAGATGATGGCTGCATGGAATTAACACACAAACAAAACAAAAATACAAATGACATAGTAATTTTCGAGTCTTCGCCCTTCGTCAACAGGAGAACATTATGGCGGGTGAGTGTTACACGAGACTGCCAGTTAGTAAGGATTGTGGTGTGAGTAAATTCAAACAGAGGACAGGGGGAGGGGAATAGTGTCTTGAAGCCAGCATCCAAGAATTGGAAAATAATATGGTAAAATATCAACATAAATCTGAGCAAGCAAGAACAAATAAATAAATAAAATAAAATTAAAAAAAAAATAATTTTAAACCAAAGAACCAATGCAGTTAAAGATCAACACTAGGTGGTGGCTCAAATTAGATAGTGGGGATGGAGGCAAGGAGGAAATAGAAGGAACGGAAAGTATTGACTAGGCATTATCTTAAATTGAGACCAGGAGGTTGTCTTGTGCCCAGTTTGTACTGGTAGGCATGCTCCGACCTTGCGAGTTTAGAGAAGCTGCTGCTGTTTGAGAGGACTGATAACATGGATCATGAAGCAATAATTAAAATTTAAGTCCATATGTGACCAGCGGGTTTGGTAAAAAATCTGATTTTTAAAATACTTATGTTAAAAGCCTAGCTTATAACATCTCCTCTAACCATTGGTTATTTCATATGAGAATCATCTGTCATTTTTATCCTACCTTTATACATCAGACATGTTAAGAATGGACTTCTATCTCCTTCATATATGTTGAAGGGCACACAATATATATGTCTGTGGTCTTGTCATTTCTCAAAATGCGCCCTAGTTTTCGAGATATTCGCATGCATAAAAACAAAATATTCTAAATAACCTCTATATAATAAATTATTGCTGATATTTCTGAATGGCAGTGTGGTCTATGTGATAGGGTGTTGGAGTTTCAATTTTCTGATCCGAGTTCAAATCCCCACAGAATCAAATATTTTTATCTTCAGAAATGGCTAAGCTTGACTTTTTTAATTTTATTTAAACTTCATTTACATACTTTTATTGCGTTAAATAATATTTAAAACAAATCATATTACCTACAACTAGCGTCATTTTTTCCCCTGAAAATCTTTTTCACAATGAATTCACGGGTTTACCGATGGATTTTCTTTTAGTCAGCCACACACTCTTGAAGACTTCTTTGCTATCATACATCAGGAAAGTCTTACATTATTTTTTCACTTTATGTTAATAAGTTTATCGTTTCAGTGCATTTTCAATTGAAATAGTTACTATCATTTTATTTATTTCATCTTCATCGTTTCTTTACTTATATATCAAGAGGTATTTTAAACTAAATACGTAGCATTGGGAAGATATTTTCTTTTTTTTCCCTACTACACTCGATTTATTTCAAGAACGGTTGCATGTAAATGGTTGAAAATAAAATAGTAGGCCTATCCGTGACAAAAATGGAGCTCAACAAGGAAATGGAATACTTATAAACATTGCAAAATGCTTGTGTCAGATTCCAGTTTACTAGCAGATTCGCCTCCTGACTTAATTTCATAGTGTATGGGGCGAGGCATAGTACGAAGCCATTATTGATATATTGGCCGAAATTAAGTTTGGTGTATCTGTTAAAAGCAATGAGATTTGTTTTAAATTTTATTTCGTGCAGTAAAAATATGTAAATGAAGTTTAAACAAAATAAAAAAGTCAAGCTTGACAATTCCTGAAGATAAAAATAAATAAAAATATTTGATTCTAAGGGGATTTGAACCCGGGTCAGGAAATTATGAGTCGATCACTATCACATAGACTACTCTCACACATATTTGTAGCCGGCAATAATTTATTATATAGAGGTTATATATAATTTTTTGTTTCTAATATCTAAAAAATTATGGCGCATTTTGAGAAACTACTATACCACAGACATATATGCTGTGTACCCTTCAACACATATGAAGGAGATCGAAATCCGTTCTTAACATGTCTGATGGTCTCCAAGGTTTTACCGAGCGGGGCGGTGTAACGGTTAGCGTTTTCGCATCGCATTCGGGAGGACGGCGGTTCGAATCCCCGTCCGGGCATCCAGATTTGGGTTTTCCATGGTTTCCCCAAATCACTCCAGGCAAATGCCGGGATGCTTCCTTCAAAAGGCCATGGCCAAATTCCTTCCCATTCCTTGCCCCCCATCCTTTACCGTCTCTAAAGACCTCAATGTTAAAAAGAGACGTAAAGCAGTTATGAAAAAAAAAATACAAGGTTAGATTGATCTTATTATATGGTATGTTTTCTCTAGTGAGGGAAAAGTTTAATAAATAAACAGACCAGCTAATTAAAAACATACAGCAAACTGGCTCTACGAATAGCATTGAGAATCACAGTCTCTTAATAAACAAAGCTTTACAGGGTCTGTCTAATATTCAAAAATATTAGCTAAGCAGTAGTTACAATTAATAGCTTTCATTCTTTAAAGATGGATATTATCAAGTTTATACACTTAATTTAAAAGAAAAAAAGGTGACATGAAAATAATTATGTACTTACTTGCCATCGTATCAATGTCATCCAAATCTTGACCATTGTCATATCGAGCTCGCTTCTTAGGATCTGAGAGTATTCCATATGCTTCACCCACTTCTTTAAATTTCTTTTCTTGTTCTTTTTTCTCATCACTTGATGCACTTGCATGGCGATCTAAATTTTGAAGAAATGAAAGTAGTAAAATTTTTAAAACATCTATTTATTACATTGTTGGAAATTTTTGTTTAACTGATGAAAACTGCCGAGTCACTTTCAATCAATATTTTATGAATACACTATCCAATAAATGAGAAAGTAAATGATTACTCGCATTTAATTTTGTGTATGGTAAGGGAGCATAAAGGAAGAAATTCAAATTAGGAATAACACTACGAGAATGAAAAAGTAAAAAATAGAAAGGGACCAATTCTATCACAAAGGAAAAATTTACAAGTAGCAACAAGAAAAAAGTAATAATGAGGAAATGAAACAGTGGAGGAGAAAGGTATTGGGGAGAGGAGGGGTGGGGGGGGGGGGAGGGAGAATGAGGAGTACCATATCAAATTGGGACAAGGTGAATGCCTAGAACACAGAGGTAGGCCAGCAATCACCACATAAGTTCAGAGCAATTATTATCAGGGAGGATTCTTGTAGCATGAACTTTTAAACTAAAAATAAAGCTATTGCTGTTGAGTGTGGTGGCATCGCCACATTAGGGTAGTTGGAGGTTTTGATGAACAACATTGTTTTTGACAGTTCATCCTAATGGATAATTGATTGGTAACTAGTCTCAAATACATCTGTAACTCATCATTTAGCACAAACAAGTTGATAAATTGCATAAGAAATGTAACAGGTGGCACACAGTACAATGGGAGATTTTTCCTCATTGGTGGGATTAGTCAAGTAGTCAGTGGCTGCATGAACATGGTGCAACAAAATCCCTCCCTACTTTTGTTTATGAATAGAAAGGAGATTATTAGTTCTAGGGAGAGGGCAGCAGTCATGAAAGATGCTGGAGGGGGAGGGGAAGTTTAGTTTCCAGATGATCTTCAGCAGCCATCATGCTATGGACAGGTGAGCAATGTGCTTTTGCTATGGAAGCATTTTTCAAAAACAGTATTTGTCACTATCCAGCATTTTTTTATGGAAATGATCCAGCTTGCCCCTCACACAGCAGTTTGAAAAATCATTACCTTATTGGTATTAACTGGTTCTGTGTTGAAAGAGTGGAGGAAGGATACATAACACTCAAATACCAGAAAACATTGAAACTCTTACAAACTCATTTCTCCAGTCTCTAAAGTGATCTGCGTGCATAGACGCTGCAGCCCTTCGATTGTCTTATCAGAGTGTGCATCAAATTTGCACCAAGACTTGTGACATCAGGTGAAAGCATCCTTGAAAACATGCCAAATGAGTCTGCCATTTTCTTTAGTAATGAAGCATGTTTTTGTTTATCAGGACATGTGAATAAGCAAAACCATTACTGGAATTAAACCCTCAGGAACCCCAAAAAAAGCCTCTGCATGACAACCCATGTAACTTGTCACAATACAGTGTACAAAACCGCCCTCCTTTAAATTTTAGAAATTAATTGAAAGTGTTTTAATGTAGTCGATGATATAGTTATCTCTGAACAACTAGCTGTAGTAGGTCAGAGATAGTTTGTTTTGGTTTCCAGCGAATGTTGAAGTAGACACATGGCGTAACAAAAAAAAAAAAAAAAAGTGTTTTAAGTTGTGCTCTTAGTGGTTTAACGGGTATATACATAAAATCAGTGTTGAGTGTTTAACCCGATTTAACTACGTAATGCATATTTTACGCCTGTGTTAGTTGTCGGAGACCAAACATATGAGTTTGGTTTGTGAGTAAGTGTACGCGGTACTGCATATGTGTACGACGGATTTCGGCGTGATTATTCCGTGTTTTATAATTGCCCGTGGCTGCTAATGTGAAATCAATTTGGCAATATTCGTTACTCAAGGAGACTAGTGAACTCAAGGAGTGACTTTCCATGTAGTAAAGACTGTTTATTTAGCCGTTACGAGCATTAAGAACAGACGGTGTATGACGAACAGTTGGAAGTTATATTACATTAAGTGCTTGCAAGTCACTTGCCACTAACGAATTGCAATCTTCGGATAAATGTTATTGTGAAGTGTATAATAGTGTTAACATTTTATTTTCCATTGGTGGTCGGAAATTAGTACACTAGTGCACGTAATATTCCCGAACCATCCAATGGTGGTGACCAAAGTACATTAAAACGAAGTCCGATTACACCTTTCTTTAGGTAAATAACAATTTTCATAGTGAAGTATCAAAAAAAAAAAAAAAAAAAAAAAAAAAAAAAAAAAAAAAAAAAAAAACTATCAAGTCAAACATGTTATAAACAATATATATAATTTTCACAGTTGTTTGACAAACTGTTTGGTGCGTGATTAGCAGTGCCAGAATGACTGGCCCTTACTTTTTTGCAGAGGGAGAAGTGACTGTTCATAAACTTAGACAATATGTTTAAATGATTCCCACTTTTATGGCACCAAGACTCAAGGCACTGAAGATTTGGCATCATGTTTGGTTCAAGCAAGAGGGGATCATTACTCACACACCAGGAGATCTTTACAACTGCTGTTCCCAGGGCACTCGATTTCTATATCCCCAGCAAGAAAATCTCCAGACCTTCCAGGCTGTTTTTTCCAGGCTGTTTTTTCCCTGTGCAGTTTTCAGAAGGGTGAAGTTTACAAACGTCGACCAAGTTATCTGTCAGCCCTACAACACGAGATAAATAAAAAAAAAAACAGTTTGCATTACTCAAGAAATATTGATTAGAGAAATGGAGAAATTCCTAAATTTGGCAATGCACTGATAAAGGACACCACTTGAGCAATTAACTGTACAAAAAAAATGCACTGATAAAGGACGCCACTTGAGCAATGAACTGTACAAAAAAATGAAACTTATAAAACATGTAACGTATTTTACTATAATGTAGATTCCATTAATGTTAATATAATTTCTTTACTTTATACCATCAGATTATTTATTCAATCTTTAAATCAGGAAACTAGCAACCTATTGCAAAGGAAATGCCAAGGAACTTTCTTATTGAATATTGAGACTGGTACTTGTGATTCAGATACTGGCGTAGGTAGGAGATTTTCTAAAATGAGCTCTGGAAGATGTGGGGAGGAGGAATCTCATTTTATGGCAGCACCTATGAAAATAACAGTTCCATAGCATGTATTAATAGTGTGCAAGATCAGAATTGTGAGCCAGTTGATTGTGACAATTCAATATGTCGATGGGTGACACATAAGAGTTAGTAAACATGGAATGCTACATGATACGTGTCCTTAGTGTGAAAGATTTGTTGCTATGATTCGTAAAACGCACTCAATTTTTGGTAGCAAATTTTTTTTCGAATTTATCAACTGTGAAAAGAATAATTTGAAAGAACTGGTTCTGTTGATGTGAAACACACACCATGATTTCATAGAGGTCATTCAGTAGAAAATATCACAGCAGCACCTATGGAATGCTTTCTGTGGGGTTTCATGAAGTCAGGGTTTACACCAGCAAGCCCACAACCATTGAAGCATGTAAGGTCGGAATTTAATGCTATATCAATGAAACACCAACATTTATGCAAAACTGTTATTGAAAATTTTGTCAAAAGTATGCATGTGTCACCAAAGTCATTGTGGCCATTTACTCGACATGCTCCATACATAATTCCCAAATGTGTACATTATAAAATAAATACTTCAATAATTTGTTACAGAAAACAAGTTTTATTTAAAATTCAAATCTGGCACTCTTATTATAACATCCTTTATTATAGAATATACTTTATGAATTCTAAGTTTGAGAAGAACTGTTTTACAATATTTGGATTTTGGCTGATCTTAGAAGGTAATGTGCTAATGGTTGGTAGGAACTGCAGTATTGCTGAAATAATGTACTGTGAGAGAGAATTGTTAGAATGTGCTTATCTACCACTGATACAAAGGCAAGGAGCATTTAACACAAAGGGGATAGTAGCTGTAAAACTGGAGGAACCATTGAAGATTATTTGGTACAATGTGGAGAGAGATGTCAATTTGACCATTTGAGAGAGAGAAATATCCAGGAAGGTCCTATGACTATGAGATCAGGATAAAGTGAAGTTTATAATATTGTAGGAGTTAAGGTTAATAACTGAACTCTAAAGGCTACTTTCTGTGGGAAGCAACAATCCCTAGCTGTCCAAATGTTACAGCACAGCTATAGGAATCATGCAGCAGGTTGAAAAACGGCAGCAATAACAAATAGTTGCATTCTGCCATAAGAGGTGGATGGAGGTTGTTCATATAATTTGAGCCTTTGATATAGTTTTTTAAGAGTTTGATAGTCTGATGGAAGTTGGATAGAAAGCTCACCTTATGAAAAAGGTAACAGATCTTATTTCTTTACTACAACCTGTAATTATCTTGGACTTTTGTAACACTACGAGATCAATAAAATTTCAGGGAACTAGACATGGTGATATTGAGGAATGACTGTGTGGAAGTGTAACAAGACTGTTAAAAAAGCATTTTAGAAAAGACTGCAGATGTTGATGTAACAGAAGATGGTCTGAGTGAGTATGGAAGGTGGTCTGGGCAGTCAGTCATACATTCAACACTGCAGATTGCTGGCTAATGGAGATGGTGGTATACTGATACAATACAAACAAGCAGTGGAAATAAGGGAACACAGTGACATGACATTACAACACTGAGGAAGATGTTAGCAAATTTGAGAGCTTCTTTTACCCCAATTATGAAAAACTGGAATTAAAACAATAGGATGTTTAGCTGGAATCTTCAGGAAATTGTTGTTTTTTATGTGAAATGCCAGGGACCCAACGGAGGTATAGCAACCACTTAGTGAGCAGAAGGTAAATTGAGAGAACAAATGGAAAGAAGGAAGACTGCTTGGGAAAAACTGAAATCAGTGTAGACCTTAAAAAAAGGGGGGGGGGGGAAATGTTACTTGGCCAAAATCATGAAAGAAAAGTTAAAGGAGTTGCGAGTATCCTGCGAGTTTTTTCTCCCATCTACATGCTTTCTAGGGAGGATTTTGAGAGAGGACCTCGGTAGAGTACACACAATTGATTTTATTAACTATTTTGAGATTAAAAAAAAAAAAAAGAAGAAGATAAATGCGGGGGACGGGAGGGGAAGAAAAAAATCAGACACAAGGGCTTTAGGATCACTTCATTTTCAGAAATTCTTGAAAGCAAAGATTCCTTATCAAGTTTCAAATTTACCATATGGCGAGTATCCAGTTATCAGTGACGCCATGCATGATGTTTGTTCAATGGGAAATCTGACTGTTATTGTATGCACTTAATGTAAAGCATTTTTGTATTAGAACAGAACAAAATGTCAGGCTTTACAGATCATCTAGTGACTTAAGGCAATCTTGCACCGTGTCATTCTTGGAGAAATGAAAACAAAAAGTGATCTTCAGATAAGTGTTCACTTAACTGGAAACATGTGAAAAAGGAATGAAGATTCAACTTAATTTTTTTTCTCATTAAACTTAAGGATGATTTTTTATGCATTATGCTGTACACCATGAGTTTCTGATTTCCTTACCATGTGCTTATGTTTCTTACAGGAAATGAAAATTAAGATTTTAAGTAATGTGGAATTCTGTTGAAAATTTTCAACTTTTTAAGAAATACAAGGACCATTACCACATATTGAAGCTATTAGGGAAGGAGAGATTTTGAATGAAGGAAGAAAGATCATTTGGCCTTTTAAATTTCTTAAATTTTGGAAGGTACCATGTTATTAATCCTTCCTAAATTTGTTGGGGATTGACACAACCATCTTGCATTGCTGACATGGGTAGATAGATATGTTCACTTTGATCCCATGTGAGAATAATCTCGGGGAAGTGGAACAGTACATACACTTATTAGTAATGTCAATATTACTAGACAATTGATAATATTATATATTGACAAGAAGTTAGTTACGACCCATTAGTATAACCAATATTTCCCGTAATCTACAAATACAATCCCGAGTTAGTTAATACTTATTATGTGGAACAGTGTATAAACTTGTTACCAGCATCTAACAACCAGTTATTTTCTTACCAACCAGTTACCACAACTCATAAGCAGTCAATTACTTAAAAACCTGTTAGTATCATAATTTTTACAGCAGTTTTTGAGTGCATACTATCCCATGTTAGTTACTATATATGAGTGAAATTTTATAAACAGTGTAATTACTTCATTTGTCAAAAGTTTCAACACAAAGAAAAACCATATATCATTTTAGTAATTGTGGACAACTTTGTCACCTTCCCCTTCCATACACCATATATACTATTTTATCAGTCATTCTTAGTTACCAAATTCCAAGAAGAAAATTCTTTCACAGAGTAAAATGGATTCTGAAGCAGAAACTCTTTCAGTTGGGTTTTTGTAGATAACATTTAATTTCTGTTGGTAAGACATTGAATAAGGAAGCTCCAGTAAATGTTAACCCTTTCTGTACAATTGACAGTGATTTGTAATCCTTGTGAATATTATATTTATTCCTAGTATTATGGCTATGTATGTCAGCATTAAGATTGAAGTGTTCAGGATTTTCCACTACAAATGATAGTACGGAGTATACATACTGTGCTGGCATTGTTAGTACACCCAGGTTTTTAAATAGATTTCTGCACGACGTCTGTGGGCTTGCTCCACAAATAGTTCTTATAGCACGTTTTTGCAATTTAAATACCCTCTGTGCTTGTGACGAGTTTCCCCAGAATGAGATGCCATAAGTGAGCAGGGAATGAAAATATGGTTTCTATATTAGCTATTCTAGATATTACCCTACGTGAAAATGTTGCAGAATTCAGTTTTTTAAGAAGTTGTTGAATATGCTGTTTCCAGTTCAATTTATTATCTATAAATACACCCAGGAATTTTGTGAAATTACTTTCATCGATTGCTTTTCCGTCTGATATCACATTATAGCTGTCCTTTGTTTTATTTTTTGTAACAAGCTGAAGTAACTGTCTTTACTACATTAAGTATTAGTTTGTTGGCATTAAACCACCTGTTAATTTTCTTTATAGCATCATTTGCTGTGTTTTCAAGGTTTTGTGCTGATGGGTCTTTCAACGATATGCTGATATCATCTGCGAAGAGCACCATGTGTTCATTATCACCTAGTATATGTGGGAGATCATTTATATAGATTAAGAACAGCAGAGGGCCAAGAATTGAACCCTGAGGCACACCACATTTAACTATACCCCATTCTGAGTTTATAACAGTTCCTGTATTAGCATCTTTCAGTGATACACATTGGTTTAAATCTTACCTGGAAAATAGAAAGCAAAGTCCTGGCTTACCACTAACTCCATAGTGGTCTAATTTACCTAGTAGAATCTCATGATCGACACAGTCAAAAGCCTTAGCAAGATCACAGAATATACCTAGGGAATTTAATTTTTTATGCATTGATTCCAGTATGTTGTTTACAAAAGCAAAAATTGCTGAATCTGTTGAAACGCCTTGTCTAAAACCAAACTGTACTTTACTGAGTAGGTTATTCTTTTGAAGATGTGCATACACCCTTCTGTAGATTGCCTTTTCAAAGATTTTTGAAAATGCTGGTAGAAGTGAAATGGGTCTGCAATTCTCTATTTTTGAGGTATCACTCTTTTTATAAAGCGGTTTGATTATTGACTTCTTGAGTGAGTCAGGGAAGATACCTTCTTTAAAAGAACTATTACAAATATGACTAATAACTCTACTAATGCTGGTGTTACATTATTTCACTACATGGGTTGAAACCTCATCATAACCAAATGACTTTTTATTTTTGGGGGATTTAATAATTTTTTCAATTTCATTTTGACTGGTGGGAAATAGAGACATAGGTGTTGTTTTTGGTGACAAGGATTTAAGTATTGCTATAGCACCCATATTCCCATCACATTTTCCTTTTATTTTTTCAGCAACTGTTAAGTAGTAGTTATTGAAAGCACTTCCTACATAAGAGGGGTCATTTACAAGTTTATCATTAATGCTTATAGATATAGGTTTATGTTCAGGGGACGAAACAGTAGTTTCTCTTTTAATAATGTTCCAAACACTTTTTATCTTATTATCTGAACTACTAATCTTATCGTTTATGGCCAAACGTTTAGATTCTTTTATTACTTTGGTTAAAATTCTACAGTAAGTTTTGTAATGTTGTTTGAGAAGCATATTATCAGTATTCCTAACTTTTACATATAATTTCCTTTTATGTCTGCAAGATGTTTTAATACCAACTGTAACCCAATTTTTGTTTACTCGTTTTTGACCAATCGGAGCTAGTTTTGTAGGGAGACACCTTTCGTAAATTTCCAAAAACCTTTGGTGAAAGTAATTGAATTTATTGTTTACCCCTTTTAATTTATAAACAGTGCTCCAGTCCTCATTGAGAAGTTCATCATTTAATGTTTTTATTGAATTGTTCTTTAATGGCCTAACTCTGACAAATCCTTTCTTTTTGTTATTTTCATTTCCCACAACATCCAAAGTAATTATTTGAGCATTATGGTCTGACAAACCATTTTCCATTGGAATTGTTCCATGTATTTCTAATTTATTGTGCTCTACAAAAATGTTATCAATAATGGTACTACTATTTTTTTGTGTTCTAGTTGGGAAATTTACAGTTTGATAGAGATTGAATGATCTAAGCATTCCTAGAAGATAATCTGTCTGGTTACATTCTACAGCAAAATTTTTGTTGAAATCTCCACAGAGGATAATTTCCCTTTTAGTTCGTGATAAATTTATTAGAACCACTTCAAGTTTATTGCAGAGAATCATGTGACAAGAACAGATCGCAGAGTGCCATGGTAGAAAGCGGACCAAGGCTTTTTCATGTTCGTCAAGCACAGTGTCAACCATAAGGTAAAAAATTGTGTGAAATTTCTGATAAACACCGAGTGGCCGATGTGACCACTCAAGTGAAAAAGTTCGTTTTGTAAGGAGCAATCATCTTTTCATGCTGCATGCGCTGTTGCTGATGGCAGAGCCAGCAGCTTGTAACATACCAGAAGTGCTCTGCAAGTCAGCAACTTGACAAAGCCAAAATGTTGCCTTTATTTCTATGAAAAACACCAGCATATAACTTGAAAAAATTCTAAATATGATATTTGGTAATGGCTCATGAGAACACAACATATGCAAAAATTGAAGTCTCCAATTTATCCAGTTAAAGAGGAGCCAGAGGTCTGTGATCAAGTGCGGTCAGCAACAAGGCTCAGTATCCCCATTGGGTACGGAAGCAAAATTATAAAAATGGAACATGTTTACTTAAAATTACTAGATGAAGACTTTTCATGAAACTTGACCCTTGTACAAGAGGTAGTAAAAGCCAATATTTTAGGAAACAATGCGTGACATGAGACAAAATTATAAATTTTGTTTTAGAGCTTTAAATCCAACTGGTCTTTAGCTCTTGCACTTCTCTAACAGCAACAGGAAACTGACTTGATGTTCTATGCTTGGTACAATAACATGATATGATTTATGAAGATTTAACTCAAATTGTAGACTGGATATCAAACGGTGCATTTATTAATCAGTAATTTTTATATTCTTTTAAAAGAAAATTAGCAATTAATTTACACTGGATAATTTTATCTCAACTGTATACAACTTTACTAAGTAAAAACTGCCCACTATTTAGAGCTAAATTACAAAACAGAGCCGCAAACATACAACAAAAACAGAGCATTAAAGAAAATCGCTCACCTGGATGATGGACCAAAGCTCTTTTGCGATAGGCTTTCTTGATTTCATCTGTAGAAGCATTTTTATCAATTCCCAATATCTTGTAATAATCTTTTCGCTTAGATTTTTTTAGTGCCAACTTAGCTTCTTGGAGTAATCTTCTGTTTTCTGTAAGAAACAGATTATTAATATCCGTGGTATTTACACTTAACAAAAAACACCATTAAACAAAATTTACACCAACCTCTACTTTTATCTGTTCGACAGACGGTTTCATAATCATGAACAGCTTCTTCATACTCGCCAAGTGCCATGTAGCTCTTTGCTCTTCGTAACAAAGCTTTCAAGTAATTGGGGTCAAGAGCCAATGCTGATGTGCAGTCTGCAACCGATTCATTCAAACGACCAAGCTGAAAATGTTTAGTTGAAAGTTTAGTTTTCAGTAAGTGATTCTGCTGATTTTATTAATTTGCAAATACATACTCAGTCCCTATTACCTTGGAAGACACTGTTGCTCGATTGAAATACAGTTTTGCATTTGTTGAAATGTTGTGTGGATCAATCTTCAAAGCTTCTGTGTATAACGCATAAGCTTCTGTCAACTTGTTGGCCTTAAAAGCTTCATTTCCTTCTTCTTTTTTCTGTTTTACCAGTTTCGCTTTCTATAAAAAAGGAAAATATCAGTAGTGCTAAACTTTTGATTTAAGAAAGACTGAAATAATTTGGTTGAAATTACTGCCTTTAATATGGATATGTAACTACTAAACCACAACCTCTCAAAGCTGTTAAACTACATGGAAATGCTAATTAGCATAAACTAAGGTTTTTTTTTTTTTTTTTTTTTTTTTTTTGCAAATGTAACAGTTGAGTTTTTCAGGAAAAACTGCTTCTGCATCATAATACAAAGTTTAACAACAAACATAAATTCAAAAAAGTTTGAGTGCATTAATACTAATTCTCAAGAAGCCATATGGGAAAGTTTCATATTAATATGATCATAATGGAAAACCCATTCTTAGGCTGCGTTTACACGATGTGAGTTGACTGGAACAACAACTGGCTGGACCGTCAGTGGTGGGAGTAAGAGAGTGGACTAGCAAGCAAGTAATAATTTGAAGATAGTCCACTGTCAGGACAGTTCTCTACTCCTACATTGTGATCTTGCTGAAAATAGTATGTCCATATTACAGGAAGGAATTAACATCATAGTTAATTTGTTGATTATAATGTTAAATGATATGAAGAACAACAAAATAAAACATAGAAAATGGTTAAAAGAGTGAACATTAAAAAGAAATGCTTTAAATGCCTCAGCGCCTTTTTTTATTTTTATTTTTTTATGAAGTTGCAAGTGAATATGCAGAGCTACATCATTTAAGACTAACTGTATCTCAATTTGAAGAGCTGTTGTGAAATATTTTTGCCAATACATAAAAAATGACACCATTATGAAGCAATTTTTTGACAACAGAGTCTCTAAAATCCTTGTTCTTATCATTTTTATTCTTAAAATTCCACAAAATTTCCTCACTTTCATGCAGATCTAAAGCTTTTAATGCCTCCGCTTCACTCTGCTTACTCGACTTGTTAGTTGTCTCCATTGTTGAACTCGCACACCAAAAGTTGGTCACGAACAGAGTCGAATATCCTCAGTCAACTGACTGTCTTGTACCTGTTGACACGAGGAGAATGGACTATCCAGTGCTGCACGCGCAGCAAGACAGTACACTCGTTCCAGTCAACTCACACCATGTAAATGTGGCCTTAGTCACCAAACCTCAAGAAATGTCTATTCAAGTAGACAAGGCAGCATGGAAAAATGATGCAGCAGTGACATGAAAATACAATTATTTCCTGACTCCTATTGACAAACAAATACTCGTTTGTTGGAATAATAATAGTAAGAGTAGCCTTTCAAAAATTTCTCAAATTACATACAAGCAAGAAGAAGAAGAAACAACAAAAAAACACTAAACTCTGACAGGCCAATAGTTATGTAAGTATTAAATTTTTCTATAGTGTTTAATAACCAAGGGTAGACTACAAGCTGTGAAGTGCGAGAAGGTTCATTAACATGGTGCATGCCATGAATTGTTTTGCCACAAATCCTGCGTTTTCTTTTCACTGCTTCATGGAAACTGCAAAACTTCCTGGGAATACTCCTCATTGACCATTTGACTTGGTGGCAAGAACTAGTCATGCACTATTCTGTTGACATCGAACAACACAGTGAAACCCTTTATATTCAATCAAACTTGAGGAGTTTCTTTCAACCTTGGCTCTTTACGAAGCTTCCATTGGGATGATTGTGGCTTAACATCAACATCAAACCTGTATACCCATCTTTAATAACTTGTTAAGGCAGTACTCAATCCTCACTGACTTATATTTGATTCTTATCAACTACCTAGTATTATTCTGGAACACAGTCCACTATTCCCTCCACATCTGCTCCTTCCCTCCCACCCTAATGACTTTAATCACTTTTATTATTATTCCATTCGTATGCTTCTGCTGGAATCGCCATTTAATACAGTTGGTGTTTTGACTCCCATCCTATGTGACTGCTGATTAATATTCTAAGAACAAAAATTTTGAAACTGTTCTGCGTTTCTGCCCAATATGATCAACTCCTTGCCACTTCTGGCACATCTATGAATTAAAATGTGGATTTTGGTGAGAGAAATTCCACATCGCAAAAATCGTAGATGACCGTTTTGACAACCACGCAAAATATTTGATGTTTTTATATTACCGTAGAAATTAAAATATTCTGGTTACACACAGAGCTACAGTCACGCTGAAACAGATGGATCCTTTTTCTTATTATAACACCGATATGCTTCTCACTGATCAAAAGTGTAAGACTGACTGAACATTTAGGACACATGATTAATACAGTTAAGTATTTCTTAAAAACAGAAGTAAAAACCAGCCAACTGAAAGCTGAACCTTAAAGAATTAGGGTTCCTTCACAGATATGGATTGCAAATATTTTCAGATTGGATTGCAGATAGCACTCCATATCACCCCATGCTTTATTGCATTTTTTGCTCACAATTTATTTAATTATAGGAACACCTATTCAATCTACTAGCATGCAATGGTCTCTTAAAAACCTTTTAATAAAACCATATTAATACATGGTGAAGTAACCAAACTTAAAAAATTTTACTTGCTTTGCTCTCAATGTACTAACTACATTAGATGCAAGTATCTTCAGCATCTGTTTAAAAACAGGATGTGGTTGACCTGGGACAAGCTTTAAGTTCTTAGGTAATAGCATTTATAAAATAGATCTAATAATAAACATGATCTAAAATTTACAGCAAATCGTATATTATTTCCAATGAATAAAATAAGAGCCCTCTACCTGATAAAATGTAAAACTACTGTATCCCATTTTGGGGAAGGGGGGAGTGAAAAAAACTTTCTAGCTTCTAACCCCTTCCTCTATACTGTGTTACAAAATTTTAAATACAATAATTTGTTTTGGATCCATAAAGCACATAATATGAACAAATTTAAATTAATCATATTTACCAGATTCCAAGGGGCCATGTGGAAGTTCAGCACTTTGTAGAAAGTTTATAAATGCAAATTTTATGATAATTTTTGATTTTACATTATCATTGCAGATAAAATCCGATGAAGTGCTAAAAGTTAGTAGTGATATTGATGCTTTTAAGTAAGATGAAGAAACAGATTAGTTTATTTGTAACAATTGTTCATTAATAATTTTTTAGGTGAAACATAACACAAAAGAGTGGAACATTTTGGGGACAATATGAAAAGTTAACTTTACTGTTGAAAATTTGTTACATAAATTACAAAACCTCACTGTATTTGGGGTGAGAATATGATCATCAGGAACTCTCTGAATAAATGTATCCTTAACAGAAACAAAAACAATTTACAAGTGTCACACTCTAGAAAATTCCATGTGCTACTGACTAAGTGCTGGTTTCAACCATGAACATTACTATGTGTATAAACAGGGTGGCCAAGTGGGGTTATGTAGTATAGTAATAACAAAGTTAAAACAAAGAAAGGCTGTTTGGGAGCTATGTGCAGCATATTTTTTAATCATAAAATACAGTGAGTGACGTTATCTGAGGCATATTTAAGTATCTGTGCCAAAGAAAATGTATTAAAAAGCGAACGGTATTGAAATAATTGTTTACAAAAAAAATTGTTGCACAAATTATTGTACAACTTTAAATTTGTTAAACGTGTTTAATGATTTAAGTATGTAGGGTATTAATTGGAATGTGAATTGAGTAACTGTAGAAAATACATGTCACCAGTGCTATACTGATGCATCCTGTAAGGACATAGACCGATACCGGGGTCGAGTATCGCCTAAGTGCCTTAACTTAAACTCTTGGTAGCACCTCACTGTTCGATGAAAACTTACTGAATATGTTAATTTGCTTTGACCATGTTGCCTGGATATTCAACTAGAAGCTTCAGGTCGCCACAATATTTGATGACCTCAAATATTGAAAAGGTAATTCAATAGCTACGGAAATAAAACAGTTCACTTTCCCAAAAATTCTTCAAGTTTATTTAAATGAAATCAGAAGTTCAAAACAGCATTCTTAAAGTCGATTAGGCAAATCGAACACTCGTTCCAAAAGTTTGCAGATTGTGGAGAGAAGTTAAGACCGACCGACACCCCTGATGAAAATTACAAGTTCATGTTAAGAAACAAGTGCCGCGCCCAAAAGCCAAAGTCCCATGATGGCCGACCCGGTGGTACCAACCCAAATCTTCAGCTACCAACCTCACCAGCGCACACACACTTATCACGTCATGATAGCACAGCGTCCGAACCCGAAAAGATGGCGTCTTCACACCTCCTCATCTTATATACCCTCGCTGACGTCAGAGCCAAAACGCAGTTTCCGCTAACACTTAGAAAATTTAGGCCTGAAATATCTCGGTAACTACACAATTATACAAAACTTTAAGTGTGACAGTGTTTAGACTTTTTTAATAGTGAAATAATGGATATATAGTGAATAACTTTAAGCATCTGGTTTTAAAGATCTTAGCGTAGGAGTGAACTATTTTTCTACCCTGGGGAATTACTGTTGTTCTAGAAGCTTCTTTATTTCGTCATTTTTATAAAACCACAATTTACACAAATAATAATATTATCAGCATGTTCTGCCAAAATTCCTGAGTTTATTGGTGTAACTTTTATTAAATTTGATGCACGGATAGTTTAATTACAGGGTGTATAAGATTTACTAAAAAATGCTATTTCAGTTTTAATTTAATAACTTTACTTCTATTACTTTTATCGCAAATATAAAATTACTCAAATAATCTCCGAATTAAATGACGTGTTCTGAAAGTTGTCTCATCTCTGTATCTGATTTTGAGCAGTTGTAATTAATTTCTAAACTATGCACGTGCTTTTCGTTGTGAAATAAATTTTAAGTCTTTATAGAATCGGTTCTATTACTTGGAATTACTTGAAATTATTATATGTGATATTAGATTTTTGGTTCTTTCCGGAAATCTACTTTTTATTTTGAAAGCTGTCTAGGATTTTGTGATAAAGAATGTTAAAAGTGAAGTGTATCTGACGAAGTATTAAAAATTGATTTAAGTTATTTACACGTTCAGAAACTACGAAATGTTAGTGAATTTATATTTTAATTGCATTATTACTTCCTTAAAATTACTTTATCTGTTTGAAAGTGTGTAAAAACAGTGAAATGCCAAATATTAGAAATCTCTTGCGAGTTGAATTGGATTATAACGGATTATCATGTTTCAGGTTAGTAAAATGTTTTAATATTATTATAGGAAGTTAATTTAGTTGGTTTATTAAATATTGAGTTACTTTATTGCTCGTAATTCGGTTTAGAAATGACAAAATGCTCCCAAGTAGAAGTTCATAATTTCAAAGTTGAATTATTAATGATTATTTAATTTTCAGTTGATTTAAAGTTTATTTATTATTATACAAAGATTATATCCAGCATTTAGCAACTACAGTCAGTTTTTACTGCATTTAAATTGGTTTAGAAACTGTGAAGTTAACCTATAGCAAAATTTATTATTTGAAATTGACTGAGTGATTTAACTTATTTCCTCCCAAACTAATGTTTTCTTTCTGTTATAAAAGGTTTACTTTAGGGCTTTTATTTTCTTTTAAATACTTTTACTGTTCCAAAAAGGGTTTATTTAGTCTGTTTGGTTACAGTATCTTCATGCTATATAAAGCTTCACTCTCATAACCTATACACGAAATGAAACTACCTGTTACTAAAGAGTGAGCTTTCCCCTTAATACCTAAAGTTGAGAGGCTAGAATTTGCTAAAATTCTCAGGTGCTTACAATCCAGGGAAACTACTAGGGGGCAAAACTTCAAATTATAAACAATCGATCACTGTGCAATTCCAAATGAATAATATATTAGAAGCGGAGAACAACAGTATATCATTCATGAATTTTGGCTATGTAGAAAGAGCAATTACCTTCTAAAAATAATATAAAAGATAAATTTGAGAAATAATAATTATGTAAGATAAACCTGTGACAGACCAATGAACAGCCCCTTCAGGTAACAGAATCATAAAAATTGAAAGGATTAGAGGTAAGGATTATTAATTGAATGAAGAATAGATTTTTAATAGAGTAGCTAGCAAATGGTGTAAATGATAGTCACTGACAGAGTTGGTTCAACTGTTTTGGTGTTGCAGTATTTTAGTAGTTTTTCTGGAGGTGTATCAGGAAATCCACATTCCAATATTTATATCTGCTGATATCCTTAGTGACCTCTAGATCCATTCAGTTTTCTTATCTTTTATTACAGATTTACAATCACAGGAATATACAGAATACTAGGTTCTAGTTTTATTACTGGAAAAAAATGGACAGGTATAGCTGGTAAATACACATACACAAAGACAGAAAAAGAATGAGTAGTAGGATTTCACTGTTTATAGAAACCTTACCTTGTAAATTTCCATTGCTTTTTTATGATCTGGTGCCAATTTCAAAACATGTTGAAAGTGACTGAAAGCTCTGTCTACATTGTCTTGGTAATATAGACACATTCCTCGAACATATATAGCATCTGCATTCTGTTTATCAAAGTGCAAAATATCACTGGAAAAAAGATGAAAATAGTTAATAACCTTTTAAAATTAAATTTATTACTCCAACCATGAAATGTATTGCCAACAGAGTCATAAACATATGCAAGGAAATTCAAATACCATAAATGATGGCAACTGGGAACAACAAACCAACATTCTCTCTCTCTAGGATAGGGAAAGTAGTACACCTGTTATCGAGATGAAGGCAGGTGGGTCACGACGAACACTACAACATGAACAAGCAGAGTACCTGGTGTTGCCGCACACAGTTGAGGTTGATTTGCCCATACAGTAACTTTAGTTGCATAATTTGAAATGTGTATCAAACTCTCCACAATCTTTCTGGAAAATAATATTTTTTAGAAAGTTTGACAGATGTCACAATCATAGCAGGGGAAGGATTGGATAGTTGTCATTCTGAATGTTGGAGAAGATTATACAATTTTTAATTCTCATTTTTTTCCATGAACAAAATTCTACAGTGACAAAGACCACCAGGATAAGAAACGTCAGGTTTCATACTATCTTCACATCGTATTTTTTGTGTTTTCATATGCATCTGGTCCTCTCGCCTTCCTGTGGTAAGTGATGAGTTATTTTCCTTATATACCTGATACCTGAGAATGAGAAGAAAAACATTGTGGAGGGATATAAGAAATATAGTGTGTTGTTTTGTGAAGGTAATGCATGGCCATAGGATGTGTTGGAACCAAGAAATGTTGGTAATGAAAGGCATGGAAAGCAGGGTGGGCAATTTGAAATGAAAATTTTGACAGTGAGACAACTGGGTGGAATACTGAGAGAAATGCAGATTTGGGACTGAAATTTGGAGAATTGCAATGCACTACACCTGTATGCAGGGAAATATTTTTTTAATTGCTAATGTGAGGAACTAAGACTAAAAATATTTTGTTAATGGATATAACATTGATGTAAATGACAAAGATGGTGGAAATGGAAATTGGAAAGAACTGAATACATCCAAAAGAGAAATCGCAGAGAGAAAAATGAAATAAAAACAAAGAAAATAATAAATAATACTGAAAAAAGTACAAGCATGTCTTTTAACAATGGAAGTGAGATGGCCAAAAATTAGTAAATAAAGTGAAGAGAGAAATTATACTTTGGAACACATAACTTGGTATACATTTCTTGGGGTGAAATTGCATTATGTAAGCACTATACAACTCTGTGGAAATGTGCAGAAAATTCCTATTATTGTGCATGTAATTCACAAAAATATTCAAATACTAGCTGTTACCCGCGACTTCGTACGCGTGGACTTGGAGTTTCATTGCCAGAATTGGATATAGAAAACTGTTAGTAAGATTTGTCCCAAACAACACCGAGTCGACATAATATGATGGAAAGCCATCATTATATCATCCTATCGTCTAATCTGTCTCATGAAGAGAATCAATTTACAACATATTTAAAAACAGAAAAGTAAGCGAAGGTGCGGGGATGTGTGTGTGTGTGTGTGTGGGGGGGGGGGGGTTAACTGATGGCAGCTTTATTTCAGCTTGGTTTTTTCTTCTTTATTCAACATGAGCATCTGAATCTTATAATCTAATAGCAGCACATTGTCTTCTAGACCTGCACCTTAGGCCAGGTTTACGTCCGTAAGGCATGTCAAAAAGGAAGACAAATTGGTGCCAGAAACTTTTATACAGACACAAATGAATAGTACAGTGCAGAGCAAATTGACTTCTATACTAAATAATAAGTTTTGTTTCTTATCGAAATTTATTAACAAATCAAACACTAACAGACTGCGCGACTGAGCAACCAACGTAACATTACAGACTAACACACGAATCTGTCTGTCTTTCATCATTCGATAAGTTCTTAAAATTTCGTGACTAAAACTGTTATTCATACCGAAAAAATGTCCTGTGTCCTTCCTACACTATTTCATTGTTAAATTCCATCAATATTGATATAGCCATTTAGTCGTCAAAACGTAACAAAAAGACAGAAACTTACTTCCACAATTATAATATAATAGCTGGTACCCACAACTTCGTTCGTGATTGTAAAGTATTCATATTGACAGCTGTAGACATCTAACCACCATAGTGCACGATGGGAGACTCGATACTATTACCACACACAAATACCAGTCTTCTGCGCTATATAGTTCCGGCAGCAAGTAAAATTTACGGATACACACAGTCTTTGGATGAAATACGAAAATATTCATGATCGACACATTTCAAACACCATATCTCACACCTCCACAGTTACCGAATTTCGGCCAACGTTGTGAATCGATGGGAGACTCTGTGTTACTACCACACACAAACGCCAGGGATCTGCGATTGATAGTTTTCACTTAAAAGTGATACACCGTGACACATGCGTCTTTGGCAGAAATATGAAAATTGCCGCAGGTCGACCATTTCATCCCCATATCTTCCACACCCCCATAGCTACAGACATCTAACAACCATAGTGCACGACAGACAGACACGATTCTACTACCACACCATAAACACCAATGCTCTATGCTATGTATTCGTGGGCAGAAAAGTGAAATCTGCAGGAGACACATGCATTTCGTCGAAATACGAAAATATCCTTGGTCGGCCACTTACAACCACCATATCTACCACAGTACCAAAGTTTCTGAAAATTCGGCCGCTGTTGTGATCGTAAAGGTGACTCCTGGGCTACTACTAACACATCAAACGCCAGTTATCTGTGATCTATAGTTTTCAGCTGAAAAGTGAATACACCATGACACTTTTTGTCTTTAGTCAGAAGTATGAAATTGGCCAACACAGGTCGACCACTTTCAACCCCCATAATCTCCCACAAGACCCCCATAGCTATCCGACATACTAACAACCATAGGGCACTACTATGAGAAATGGAGTCTCACTAACCAAAACACTAAACACCGCAATGCTTCTGTGCTATGTTAGTGGTGGCAGAAAAGTGACATATGCGGAACAGTCGAAATACGAAAATATCCTTGTCGGCCACTTACAACCACCATATCTACCACAGTATCCAAGTTTTCTGAAAATTCGGCCGCTGTTGTGATCGAAAGGTGACTTCTGTGCTTACTACTACACACACACGCCAGTTTATCTGTGATCTATAGTTTTCGCTGAAAAGTGATACACCATGACACTTTTGTCTTTGGCAGAATTATGAAATTGCCACAGGTCGACCACTTTCAACCCCCATATCTCCCACACCCCCATAGCTAACCGACATCTAACAACCATAGTGCACTACATGAGATACGATTCTACTACCAAACACAAACACCAAATGCTCTATGCTATGTAGTTGTGGCAGAAAAGTGACATATGCGGAAACAGTCGAAATACGAAAATATCCTTGGTCGGTCCACTTACAACCACCATATCTACCACAGTACCACAGTTTTCTGAAAATTCAGGCCGCTGTTGTGATCGAAAGGTGACTTCTGTGCTACTACTACACACAAACGCCAGTTATCTGTGATCTATAGTTTTTCGCTGAAAAGTGATACACCATGACACTTTTGTCTTTAGGCAGAAGTATGAAATTGCCACAGGTCGACCACTTTCAACCCCCGTTTCTCCCACACCCCCATAGCTACCGACATCTAACAACCCATAGTGCACTACATGAGATACGGATTCTACTACCAAACACAAACACCAATGCTCTGTGCTATGTAGTTGTGGCAGAAAAGTGACATATGCGGAACAGTCGAAATACGAAAATATCCTTGGTCGGCCACTTACAACCACCATATCTACCACAGTACCACAGTTTCTGAAATCGGCCGCTGTTGTGATCGAAAGGTGACTTCTGTGCTACTACTACACACAAACGCCAGTTATCTGTGATCTGATAGTTTTCGCTGAAAAAGTGATACCCATGACACTTTTGTCTTTGGCAGAAGTATGAAATTGCCACAGGTCGACCACTTTCAACCCCCATATCTCCCACACCCCCATAGCTACCGACATCTAACAACCTAGTGCACTACATGAGAGACGATTCTACTACCAAACACAAACACCAATGCTCTATGCTATGTAGTTGTGGCAGAAAAGTGACATATGCGGAGACAGTCGAAATACGAAAATATCCTTGGTCGGCCACTTACAACCACCATATCTACCACAGTACCACAGTTTCTGAAATTCGGCCGCTGTTGTGATCGAAAGGTGACTCTGTGCTACTACTACACACAAACGCCAGTTATCTGTGATCTATAGTTTTCGCTGAAAAGTGATACACCATGACAGTTTTGTCTTTGGCAGAAGTATGAAATTGCCACAAGGTCGACCACTTTCAACCCCCATTTCTCCCACACCCCCCATTGCTACCGACATCTAAACCATAGTGCACTACATGAGATACGATTCTACTACCAAACACCAACACCAATGCTCTATGCTATGTAGTTGTGGCAGAAAAGTGACATATGAGGAGACAGTCGAAATACGAAAATAGTCCTTGGTCGGCCACTTACAACCACCATATCTACCACAGTACCACAGTTTCTGAAAATCGGCCGCTGTTGTGATCGAAAGGTGACTTTCTACTACTACACACAAACGCCAGTTATCTGTGATCTATAGTTTTCGCTGAAAAGTGATACACCATGACACTTTTGTCTTTGGCAGAAGTATGAAATTGCCACAGGTCGACCACTTTCAACCCCCATTCTCCCACACCCCATAGCTACCGACATCTAACAACCATAGTGCACGACAGAAAACGATTCTACTACCACACAAACACCAAAGCTCTATGTTATGTAGTTGTGGCAGAAAGAGAAGTATACGGAGATTCGAATTTTTGGTCGAAATATGAAAACGCCCTGCACTGACCAACTTTAGTCATTATATCTCCCACATCTTCGGCATTCGGCCAACGTTGTGCACGACAGGAAACTCCATGCTACTTCCACCCACAAACATCAGTGATCTGTGCTAGGTAGTGGTGGCTGAAAAGTGAAATACAGGAAAAAACACGTCTATTTTATATATATAAGATTTCCCAACTTATCTGCCTCAATAAACTGGTTCTTATGTAAGATTCACCACAAACCTAAGTCCATTAGAATGAATGATCACAGGCAGTGTAGCTATTTTAAAATTTATTATCTTCTTGTATCATGTATTCTTGAATCCCGACGAAGAAATTAACTACCAGACATTTGGTAGATCCGAAGATTGCAGGTTTATTTATTTTATAAGGTAGGAAAATTGTTTATAATTACAATACATTTAATAAAGATTAACACTTAAGAAATCACGTCTAAAGCGGATCAACATTTAACTACAATCCACACGCCATGCATCATCAGCGATAATCCTACTATATCTGTACTTCAGAGAGCTTACATAACCAACGTATCCATAGATGTAAATTCTATTACCTTAAATCAAATTACTATAAAGGCATTATGCCTGTTCTGTTACACTCCCACCGATGGAACCAGGCGGAAGTTGGCATTGACAAAGCCCCGACTTCCGTCGCCAGGTAACCCTTAAACTATGATCATGATTATATATATCAGACAATATTAAATAACTCATGAAATACAAAAGTTTTGTCTGGCAGCCGCTCGACTATTCTTATGTTAATAACAATAATTTTTTTAACATTATTGCACAAACCTTGAAGTCACATACAAATGGAGAAAGAAATACAATGGAACATTAAAACAAACAAAAAAAAAAAACAAAGAAGAAGACAATCAAATACCACTCTTTGAACAAAGGTTGATATTGATCTTCAAAGTATTTTTTTTTCTTTTCTTTTCATTGTCCCCCAAAACCCAAATGCACACCTTGCCACAGGGCTACAACGGTTAACACTTCACTTACAAAACACAACATGACATGAGTTATTGTTATTATTTTCTTCCAATTGGTCCTATTACTTTTGCCTATGTCGAATCTTAACTTCTGTTTGTAAGTTAAAAAAAAAATACCACCTTTTGGACTCTAATGAGCTCGGAAAAGTGAGAAACGTGGAGGATTTGACTGTGTACAAATGCACTTTAAACCAGTGCTTGACCCCACACACCCATTCAATTTTACACTTTTATAAGATTTTCGAGAAACCACCTTAAAACCCCTCTTATTCCATCATTCGGGTACTCTTCTACAACATCCTCTTCTTTCACACCTACTGGCGTTCCCCTCGAATTCCCGGTGTGGTTCTCACACACACTAGTCATTCCCACCAAGGCTGCCCAGCATTCCTTCCTATGTCGCACAGTTCTTGCGTCTCCCCATGATATCACTCTTATCTTTTTATGCTCTGGCACTTCACTCCAATCGAGGTATTTGCATGAGACCGCACACATCATGAAAAAGTCTTTCTGCGTCCCCTTAGCGGCCACATAAGTTTCTTCCCTTAACAATTCTCTATGTACGGCTATCTGCCTATCCACCGACCAATAATGTTGTAGAAACTCCCTCTTGAATTCATTAAATGTGTTACAATTGCCAGCAAACCAGTCGGCCCATCGCCTCGCTCCTCCGGCCAAGTACCAACGAACCATCTCGATCCGCTGTTTTTCAGAAGCAACGGAGAAAGGTGCAAAGTCCTCAAAGTCCCGAATGAATTCAATGGGGTGCATATGCCCATCACCATCAAATTGTTCCCATTCAATTTTCTCTTCGACCCACGCTGCTGTTGAAGTCGAATGATGGCCCCTGACATTGGATACATCCTCCCTTTCTACTGCCGGAACTTTCACTCTAGTAACATCTTCTATCAACGCTGCTGTGGATAATTGGTACTTACCCAAGTTCTGTGAAATCAACTCGACATTTGCGACCACACTGTTTACCTTTTCTTTATCTTCTTTGATGTGTTTCCCCAAAGGATACAGTGATCCTCTACCCCGCCTCCAGTCGCCTCCCGTGACTTACATTGACTTCTTCCACGACAACTAACTGTTTACTGAGTACTTCGTTATTCTGTCGTAACAGTATTGTCTCCCTACTCACACTATGCTCTAACCTAGTTAGCCGTTCCGCTAGTCGTTCAGCTTGTTCCTTACAATCAACATTATGTTGTCTTAATTCTAATTTGACATTCTCTAATTGTCGGACATTGTCTCCTAGCATCATATTTAAATTCCCCACTGTACTCTCAAGTGATTGCAATCGACCCCCAAGCTCAGCCTTCAAATTACTTTCTACTGATTTCAAATTACTTTCTACTGATTTTAAATCAGCCCTCAAGTTGTAATTCATTGACTGCATACTATTTTGAAACGATTGCAACTGTACCAAGATAGCACGAACTGACCCATCTGTGAACTCAGGACCTGAGTCATTCAAGGACTCACTTCCTATTGCTGCCATCCCCTCCACCATTTCACTCTCTTCTGTAGCCATGTTGTCAACACTCTCAATACAATCGCACAATATTTTGATTGCAAAGAAACAAAATATCCACCGAACCAGTAAGCAAACAAAAAAATTTAAAATTAAAACAGATAAATTCTGCTCCAACACTAATCACAGTTATTGTTAAACAAGGTGTACGCTATTGCATGCAATGAAATGCAAACAAGGTAACAACTATTAATTAATAAAATTCCCCAGGAAAGTTGAAACTAATTTTTTTTCAATATTAACTCAAACTGACTTTTACTCGGGAAGAAAATAATTTAATTTTTTTTTCTTTATGAAAATTAATTTTTTTCAATGCAAATGATCATATGAAAATTCTCTCATGTCAGCTTGTGTTTCTTACAAAGATAAAAAAAATTGGCACTTTCCTTTTGAAGAGAAGAACTGCTAGCTTCTAGGACTGCGTCCCGCTCTGCAATGCCGCCCCTTACAGTCTCCCGTAAATGAAGTTGGTTCTCCGCGTCGGTCGAATCGCTCCCGCTGCTGGTGTTACCTATGCGCCGTTCTGGATAATACTGAGCGGATCGGCTCTCCTCGGGAATCGTCGGCTCAATTCGGTTGTCGCGTTCCGGTGGTAATGGCTGCTCGCTTGTTAATTATTGTTACTTTATGTAATTCACTTTTCCTACCTTTTGTTTAGTATGTGTCCGTGGTTAATTATGCTTTAATTAACCCACTTCAAACACACTGTCCTGTCGCGGTATTGCCATGTAGCTATTTTAAAATTTATTATCTTCTTGTATCATGTATTCTTGAATCCCGACGAAGAAATTAACTACCAGACATTTGGTAGATCCGAAGATTGCAGGTTTATTTATTTATAAGGTAGGAATTGTTTATAATTACAATACATTTAATAAAGATTAACACTTAAGAAATCACGTCTAAAGCGGATCAACATTTAACTACAATCCACACGCCATGCATCATCAGCGATAATCCTACTATATCTGTACTTCAGAGAGCTTACATAACCAACGTATCCATAGATGTAAATTCTATTACCTTAAATCAAATTACTATAAGGCATTATGCCTGTTCTGTTACAGCAGCCCATGCCAGTTCCCACTCTAATGATCTCAACAACTGTTTTAGAGTGAGAGCTGTTAGTCTGATACTACAACCCTTTCTGAACTCCAGATAGGAACTAACCTACCAATATATACTTGACACCAAGCATTCCCTTCAGTAGATCTTGAACTTATTTTTATTATACATTATCATTTTTCCCACAAGTGCACACATCCTTATGGGTTTAGAAATGCTTTCCTCCTTTTATTTTAGTACCAAATATTAAGATTGAGAAGCAATAAACAAATTGTATCTAAGAACTTTCCTTATCTAGTCATTACAAAGGCACAATAAAAAACATAAAATATGCACTAAAAATTAAAGTATATCCTCTTATAAAATGATTTGTTTTATTTCCACTCACTGAGATACTTATTTCATTCCTTACAAAATAATGAATCACAATACATTACCAAGAGTTTTTCAATGTTTTTAGGGATCAAATATTTCACATTGTCAAACAGAATTAGTTTATAAGCCAAAAATGCTCTTTCCACATCAACACACATGATTGGGCAATTATCCCACTAGCACCAATAAGGAAGGACCAGAAATGTTCAAAGTTAACATTTATACTTGGCATATAGAGGGGTTCTTATCCTTAGTCAAATAATTGCAGAAAATTACACTTTGCAAGATTTAATTTACACAAAGGATTCTGATAATTACAAGATAATAGGTACAATAAATAGTACTTCTGATACAAAAAATAAAACAAATGAATATAATCAGTGCAAAAGTCAAGATGTGGCATGCAGTTATTCCATTAACATTGTTTTCAGTCAAAGATACACCACGACTAACACAAACTGTTGACGAGAGCATAGGATCTCTCGCATTACTGTGCTGCAAGGAACAGAACGACGTGGAGGCCATCTGCAATTTGCCTATGTTAAGAGGCACAGGAAGTTTTCTCAGAAAAGGTGGAGGGAGGGGGGTGCCACATGAATCACAGTGGTTGCATTATCACAAAGTTTACATTACCAGGATGAGATGGTAACCCAACTCATTTGTCCTGGATCGACCGAATACGGCATCATGCCGCTATGCAGAAATTACACCTTCTCAACACTTCCACATAACAGCGCTGATAGGTGGTGTAAAACTTTCATGCATTAACATAGTGGAGGTCACACACACTATGGGCGGGGTTGTCCCGTTCCATGCGTGGCCACGTGGTCCACGATTGGCGAAGGACCCTGTGAGTAGCAGGCACATGTCACAGAATGACAGTTGCCCCGCAAGTAATGTCTCACGGTCCTGGCCGCGAGATCCCGGAAAAAGGCTGAAGTTCTCCGTTGTCACTCATGTGCGCCCTGGCATGGAACATCGAAGACACATGCATTAGTGGGCATAGGTCGTGAGACTATTACCCACTGGTCCCACATTCAAACCAACAAACACTCCAAACCTTACGCACTTCTAATAGGTGTGAGGGTAAATTCCTTGATGTTGCATCTCTTTAGCATGCAACAATAATGGCGTCCATAGCCATAGCCCACCCAAATGTGTAAGAGGGCTACTCAGCACAACAGTATCACAATCAAATGAGCACTTTTGTTTCATGAATAAGTGCAGTACGATCATCATCAATAATTGTGACATTTTTTACTTGATGGAAGTTCTCCTGGTAGAACAGCACTGCAGACAACCAAGTTCTCCATCTAGTGAGAACAGGTTCCGGTGGAAGAGGAACTTAAGGCAGACAATCCTTATAAAACTGTACAAGGGCTGGTGCTTATAGGAACACTTTCTTCCTG
>JARYHS010011408.1:39435115-39511529 GCA_031002005.1 Vandiemenella viatica
GGCACCCGGGCCGCAGGGGTTTTGTTTTTGTTTGTGAGTCTTCGTTTTGATCCCACGAGCAAAAACATTTTAAAGGAAAGCGCTAGTACAACAGGGGTGCGCAGGTGCCCCTGAGGTTGTACGTTAGCGAGTGATCCGCCTCTCACCCATGCACCTCCTCGGCACGTATCCGACCTTGAGGTTGAGGGGTTTTTTATAGAGGTTTGTACCGTCCTCGCGATCCGGGCGATGAAGCCAAGATCCCCGTTCTCCTAGGCACACAACGTTCCACCGCCACGCCCTACGGTGGTCGTTGAAGCATGGTAGGAGTTTACGGTGTAGGAAACTTGCGGCGCTCACACGTTTCCAGCTCGGGCACCGCGGGTTCGCCAAACCCGTACCTGGCACTTGCGTACCAGGCCCCTGCGGGGGGAGAAATGAAGAAAAAAGGTATGAACATTTAAGCTGACAATGGGAAACTTCTTTTAAGCTCAATCGAAAGAGCCAGCCGATGGAAGGAATACATTGAGAAACTATAAGATGGGGATGACTTTAACAATAGAGTAATGGAAAAGGGAGGCGCTGTCAACGTTGATGACCTAGGAGATCCTGTTTTGAGATAGGAATTTAATAGAGCTCTGAAAGACTTCAAAGCATATAAGGCAGTTGGAATTGATCAGATCCCTGCAGAACTTCTTAAATCCCTAGGAGACGAAGGAATCTAAAGATTATTCAAGCTGATATCAAAAAAGTTATGAAACAGGAGAAATTCCAACTGATTTTAATAAAAATATCAATCTTCACACTTCCGAAGAAAGCAAAAGCCAACAAATGAGAGAATTATCACATCATTAGTCTAACATCACATGCTTCAAAATTACTGACCAGAATAATAGACAGAAGAATGAAAAGGGCAGTAGAAGACATAGGCGAAGATTAGTTTGGGTTTAGGAAAAATTGCAGAACAAGGGTACCAATTCTGGGTTTAAGATTAATAATTGAAGGACAGATCAAGAAAAACAAAGATACTTTTATGGCATTTGTTGATTCAGAAAAAGCTTTTTATAATGTTCGGACAAGATGTTCAAAATTTTAAAGAAGTAATGTCTAAAGTATAGAGATAGAGGAATACTTTATAAATTAAATAAGAATCAAGTGGCTGTAATAAAAGTAGAGAATCATGAGAGCAAGCATCAGTTAAAAAGGATGTGAGAAAAGGTTGTAGTCTATCCCCGTTAATATTGAACTTGGAGGAAGCAATAAAGAAAGTCAAAGAAAAATTTCCATGTGACATAAGTGTTCAGTATGCTACGATTTGCTGATGACATTGTCTTGTTAGCAGAAAGGGCTGAGGACATTGAGAAATTACTGAATGGCTTGAACAAAATACTGAAGGAAGATTTTGGACTGAATGTAAATCAAAGCAAGACTAAAGTTATGAAACGTAGCAGAAATGATACAAATACTAGTAGACTAAATATAAAAATAGGATCAAATGCAATTGGAGAAGTAAGTGAATTCTGTTACTTGGGAATCAAAATTACAACCGATGGTCGAAGCAGGTATGATGTTAAAAACAGAATAGCACTAACAAAAAGAGCCTTTGTAAAAAAAAAAAAAGAGAACTCTTAGTTTCAAATATTGATCTAGGAATTAGAAAAAAACTTTTTAAAACTATGTGTGGTGCACAGCACTTTACGGTAGTGAAACATGGACTTTAGGAATACCGGAAAGAAGAAAATGAAGCATTTGAAATGTGGTGCTACAGAAGAATGTCTTTCCGCTTAATTTTCAGCAATGTAAGAAATGAACGAGTTTTGGAAATGATTGGTGAGGAAAGAAGTTTGTGGAAGAAGCTTACAGAAAGAAGAGACAGGCTGGTAAGTCATATTTTGAAACATGCTGGATTGGTTAATTTGCTGGTAGAGGAAACAGACGAAGGTAAGAACTGTAGAGGAAGACTGAGATTAAAATATATGAAGCAGATAATTGAGGACGTGGGTTGTAAGGGATATGTAGAGATGAAGGGGTTAGCTCCAGTAAGGAAGGGATGGAGGATTGCATGAAGCCATTCAAAAGATTGATGACAGCTAAAAAAAAAAATTACCTCTCACTACCTGTTGTGGAAGAAGTAGTGAAAAAACAAAGGGCAGAGTTAATTTTACTATATAGAAAGGTATTTTTTTTTTTATCACAACTTTTGAAATGGTTGTTGGTATGAACTTAAAAAAAAATATTCAGTGTATCAGGCTTTACCCAAGTAAAGAAAATAAAAAGATAATTTCAAAATGGCAGTAGTGTTCAAGGAGAATTTTCTGATTTGGGAAATTACTGAATTCCATTAACAAAATACTGAAGAGAGGAATTTGGATTAAATACAAACCAAAGCAAGGCAAAAGTAATAAAAGGAAGCTGCAATCATATATATTATTTCTATAAGGTATTTTTTTGTCACAAGCCTATATCTTCCTTCATACTTAACCGAAATCAATGACTGAGGTGTCATTTTAAAGCTTATGGTCTCCACTTTGGTTAAATCGTATTTTAAGCAAGAAAGTTTTCGGAATTCGGCCCTTAAAGGGCAAAAATGTAAATTTTTCTAAAATGCTGTTTTCTGTGTTACGAGTCAGTTATCTCCCTGGATACCTATCTGAAACCGTTTTATGAAGTATTGTTTTAAAGATTAAGATCTCCGCTTTAGTGACGTCATATATTAATCCAGAAAGTTTTCGGAATTCGACCCTTAAAGGGCAAAAGTATCAATATTTTGCAATGCGTTTTTGTGTCACGAGCGATTTATCTCCCTTAATATCTAACCGATATAGATAAATGAGGTATCATATTAAAGAATAAGGTCTCCGCCATGGTAACATTATATTTTAAGACAGGAAATTTTCGTAATTCGACCCTTATAGGGCAAAAATGTTACTTTTTCTATAATGCGTTTTTTGTATCTCGAGCCATTTATCTCCCTGGATATCTAACCAAAATCGATAAATGAGGTAGGATTATGAGGAGTAATGTCTCAGCTTTGTGACATCATATTTTAAGAAAGAATGTTTTTGGAATTCAACCCTTAAAGGAAAAAAGTATAAATTTTTCTATTACCGATTTTTGTGTCACGGGCGATTTATCTCCCTTGATATCTAACAGATATAGATAAATGAGGTATCATATTAAATAATAAGGTTTCCGCCGTGGTAACATTATATTTTAAGAAAGGAATTTTTCGTAATTCGACCCTTAAAGGGCGAAAATGTCAATTTTTCTAAAATGCGTTTTTTGTGTCTCGAGCCACTTATCTCCCTGTATATCTATCTAAAAATGATAAATCAAGTAAGATTATGAGGAATTTTGTCTCAGCTTTAGTGACATCATATATTAAGAAAAAATGTTTTTGGAATTCAACCCTTAAAGGAAAAAAGTATATATTTTTCTATTACCGATTTTTGTGTCACGAGCGATTTATTTCCCTTGATATCTAACCGATATAGATAAATGAGGTATCATATTAAAGAATAAGGTCTCCGCTGTGGTAACATTATATTTTAAGAAAGGAATTTTTCGTAATTCGACCCATAAAAGGCAAAAAAGTCAATTTTTCTAAAATGCGTTTTTTGTGTCTGGAGCCACTTATCTCCCTTTATATCTTTCCAAAATCGATAAATCAAGTACGATTGTGAGGAATAAAGTCTCAGCTTTGCTGACATCATATTTTAAGAAAGAAGTGTTTGGAATTCAACTATTAAAGGGAAAAAGTATAAATTGTTCTACAACGTATTTTTGTGTCACGAGCCTTATATTTCCCTTGATATCTAATCGATATAGATAAATGACATATCATATTAAAGACTAAGGTTTCCGCCGTGGTAACATTATATTCTAAGGAAGGAATTTTTCGTAATTCGACCCATAAAGCGCAAAAATGTCAATATTTCTAAAATACGTTTTTTGTATTTCGAGCCATTTATCTCCCTGGATTTCTAACCAAAATCGATAAATGAAGTAGGAGTATGAAGAGTAATGACTGAACTTGGTGACATTATATTCAACCTCACTATTCGTCGCATTTTATTCGCGAAATTTTCGCACGGGTCGTCTAGTATTAGTATATTAAATGAAAAAATAGTATCAGACAACAGTAGTGAATTTTTTTATCTAGAAAGTAAGATTGATGACAAAAGCAAGAATGAGGAAAGAAGCAGAATAGTAGTAGCAAAAAAGCATTTTTTTGAAAAAGAGAAATCTTTTGTTTTAACTTTTACTTCCCTCAGACAGAAACATGAATAGCTACATACTGAATGTACTCACTTTCACAAATTTTGGATCCAAGGCAACTGATTTTCTTGCATCTTCTAGAGCTTGATGGTACTGATGAAGCATCATGTAACAGGCAGCTCGATTTCCATAATATGAAGATGATTCAGGGCACAGTTCTAAACATAAATTATGGTTAAAATGGCTTACATAATTTGCATAGAAGCATATAAAGAAATCAATATAATTGAAAAAAAGTGTATTTAAAAAGAGTGAAACTGATCATGACTAGTAAAAAGTATTGTTTAACTTTATATTAATGCCAAATATTTTGAGTCATTCATGAAGTGCCATTATTTTCACCAAAGACTGATAAATTGCAGCTCAGCCAATGATAACAGTTGTTTGAGGTTTACTATTAACATATGTCAAAGATGTGAAGATTCAGGGCAATAGAATAACTATGGACCATCAGAAGATTTTGTCACTCCATACTACTTATGTACACGCAATTCATATTTCTTTCCAGTTTTATGCAGCTATCAAAGAGATGTTTAGGTCTATGCCTGATGCAAAGGAGGTAAAATAATTCAAGATGCAGCAACCAAAGACAACTATGTCAATTCCCACAGGATCTTGTGTTCTTTTGAACTTTATCACAACGTGATTATTTACTGAGAAACAAGATGATGGTAAACAATAACAGACAAGATAAAATACAAGTGCTTACTGACAAACTGTAATCTGAGAAAGCTGATTTTAATTATTCCATCCTTCATCATTTTACTAGTCAAATGCTAAAGCTACTTTCTCCCCAGTCATTTCAGTTTCATACAGACCCATGGAATACTGCGAAAGAAGTAGAGTTCTCAACTACTTTGATTTTGCCCAAGTCTTTATGACTAGTGTGTACCAATATAATATGTAATCTTAAAAAATTCTAACAACCTGTAAAGGTATCAATGATGATTATGATTAATGAGTTGACTCCACGAGTCAGTGGGTCAATGTTATGGTCACACAATTGGTCCAATAAAGTCTTTATTTGTACATGGCCACCAGCATAACTACTCTCTGGCATAGCAAATAAGTGGATTGGAGCAGTAAGGATAATATCCAACCTCAAATGATAAGTTACAAGACCACAACACTGTTCACAGTTAGTTTATTCCATTAAACAATCTTTTAACACTATCAAGAGTAGCAGCCAGAAAATTAAAGTATGAACTAAGTCTCCAAAGTTGCAGAGCTTTAGATGAAAAGCAACCTGAACTTCTTCCTCAAAGGCAAGCTCTACCACCAAACCTATGACCCCTCTTATACTAAACTTTCCATGGGTTGCCTGGAACAGACATTTTTGGAGAAAGTTCCTCTCAAACTTCTTGAGTGTCTCAGGTTCATAGATAAGTTTATGATCTGGACTCTTGGGAAAAACAACCTTTTAAATTTCCTAAACAATTTTAATGCATCTAACACCATGAACTTCACACGGGCTTACCTTCACACCCAGACCACATTCCTGCCTATGAATTTGTCTCTCTCCAATGGTTACTTCTGGTTTTTGCACCACCAGTATCTTCATTTTGACAGCTGCCATCTGTATCATACCAAATGCTCCCTCCCTTATAGACTTAGCATTCATGGTAGTTGTATATGCTGTAACCAACAGTCTCCGACATGGTATTAAAACATTTCCAACTAGGTTTAGGTGGTAGGTAAATTAAGGAGAGTTTAATATGCAACCATACCAGACATGTCTGCGAGGAATGTAAGTGGTTTTCAAGTCAGCAACATGGTTTTAGACAAGGATATTCATGCAAATCTCAGTTAGGCTTCAAGATATTTCTGATGAAATGGATAGGGGAGGTCAAGTTGATAGTGTAGCACTGACCTTTCAACGGCCTTATGCTTGGTAGAATTCCTAAAAGGTAGAAAGCAAAAAGTTAGGATAGGAAATGCAGTATCAAAATAAGCAGGAGTGAACATGGTAGTTCCATAGGGTAGTGTGTTGGGACCATTGCTATTCGTTATTCTAATGAATGTGTCAGACATTAGATTGTTTGCAGATGACAATGTTATATAAAAAGATCAAAACAATAGAAGACTGTAGACAGCTGCAGGATGATCTAGATAGGATAACTAGCTGGGTGAGTCAACATGGGATGAAAATAAATGCAAAGAAGAGCAAGCTTACACCATGTCAGAGACTGTTGGTTACAGCATATACACAGATAAAAAGCTAAAGGTTGTTTATGATTATAAAATAGGAAAGGAGCTACTTATTGAAGACTTGAAACGCAAATACCTTGGCATAACATTTGATAGCAGACTTAACTACATTGGACAGGTAGTAAGGGAAGGGCTCAAAATCCTTCACCCCTTGGAAAGAGTGATGAGGGGATGCACTAGAGAAGTAAGGGAATTGGGGTAAATAAACTTTGGTCACACCACTGCCGGAATATGGTGGTGTAGTATGGGACTTACATTTTGGGTATCAAATACAAGAGTTAGAGGGGGTGCAGAGAAGGGCTGTAAGATTTGTCTTCGGAAATTACCACAAAACACAATCGGTAACTACTATGATAAAGTAGCTGGAGTGGAATTCATTGGAGGATTGAAGGAGGGTGAAGAGAGTCATGGGTGTGTACAAGGCCTGTATTGGTGATGAAGCATGGAAAGATATTGGTGGCAAAATTAAGACAGGTGCATGGAAGGGTAAAGATGACCATGACCACAAACTGGAACTTGATTTCAGGCATTAGGGTGTTTGAATTTTTTTTCCTAGGGAGGGGTGGAAGGGACTGGAATAAATTGCCAAGAGAATTGATGAATAATTTACCAAAAACACTGAAAGAAACCAAAGTAAAAATTAGTTGAGGGGTGTGTAAGGATATTGCCACCGGAGTGTGCACTCCATCACAATTTTATCAACTGTATGATATTACAAACAACTTTCACTGGCCCCATCACACACTTCTAAATCCACTGACTACCCTAAACCCCAAAAACCAACCATAGCAGAATACTAGTCGTGCATTACTCTCCAGGCCTTGAATTCGTCAACCAAATCCTTCGTTCGGCAAGGTTATGATTTCAAGCCTGCCTGGAAATGAGAGTTATTCTTCCCAAAATCTTCCTTGCCTGACCCAGAACTTGTTTCAGCAGACCACGTAACCTCAGGCAACTATAGCCCAAAAATGCAGTTTTCCTCATCTCCCCAGACAGCCCCAAGGCTCTTTCCCATTCAATAGATTTTACTGCAACTCCAATACTGAGGAAGTCTTCCCCATCCAAGCAGTTGAAGGTTAGATGGTATATTGGATGGGAGCTATCAGAGTCGTCCCAAACAGAAGCATGCTTCTCTGAATTCAAAAGGCAGTAGCTGGTTTATCAGTACAAACTGGGTACCAGACAGCCATCACTTCTGAAGATAACACTTGGTAATGTTGCTTTTTTTCCCCACCCAATCCTCACCTTTTCTTTCTCTTCACACATGAGCCACTGGTCATCAGAGCCAATTTTTAAGAGTAGTATGTTTTGAGTCATTTGTCTATATTTTACATTTATACAAAAATTTTATGGGGCAATATTTTCTGCCGACCACTTCCATCCCATGACTTGTTCCCAGAATATGGTTTCCTATTTTACAAAGCTCAGGGTTACGGTTTTCAACTCTTAACCACACTTCTCACCACAGTGATTCCCCCCCCCCCCTCCCCCCCACGATGAGCCAATGATCCGAGTGTCCACTTAGCTACCAGCCACCATCTTGCAACTACTTCAATCTACTGTTGACAAAGGGACATAAATCTGAAAGTTTCAACACTCAATGTGTCTACAAGGGTGGCTCAAATATAAATGAGACTTCTTTTTTGTGTATGAAGCCCTCCTCCATGTCTTTAAATTGTTGGCCTTCCTGGACATCTATCAGTAGCCCAAAGTATGGTTGTTGCGGATGTCATCTTTGCGAAAGCGGATGTTCAGTGCTTGACATCCGTGGATGTGGACGTTTCGTGGAAGAGGATGCAGATGTGTAAAAATAAATTTATATTTATTTAGATTTTAACATTATATCAAAAATAAATTTGAAATCAATCTTTCGTTCATAAGTAAATTCTATTTTCATGCAATACTGCCATACTGATTTATTTTTGCCTCATCTTACAACAACAAAAACTGTGGGATGATTTCACAAGTGAATTAAATTATTTACATAAATACTCACATGTCTAAAAACCAATCATTGTTGGAGTTAGTAGCTGGACTAATTCAAGCGTCGAGCACAAGGCCATGCCACCGCGCATTTCCTCGCTCACTTTTTTTTGGTCTTATAACTATACGCCTCATCGGGGTCATTGAAGAGGTGAAATGATCGGGGCTAGGAACGGGAAGGAATTTGGCCATGGTATTTTTAAAGTGAACATTTGTCTGAAGTGATTTGGGGAAGCCATGGAAAACCCAAATCTGGATTCCTGGACAGGGATTCGAACCGGCGTTCTCCTGAATGCGAGGCCAGGCTGTTACCGCCTACCCGCCACGCTCAGTTCCATGCTCGCCACCCACCTACCCACCGCTCTAGTGGCGCGTTCACAGTACAACTTGTAGGACCTAAGAGATACGATTTTCGATAAAAGAACTCTTGATGGTCCGTAAAAGTGGTTGCAGGAATACATGTAGGAGGTGTTGTATGTTGTTGGACTTCCAGGCAACCAAATAGGTACTTGCTATCCAACAAACTATAGATATTGCAGGGAGCTATTGAGGAAACATCCTACGAGTGTGCAATGACACATGGTGTGCCGCAAGAAAGTAAGAGTGGAATAGATTGCTTGGAACATCTAGAGTAGTGTGAATGGGTGAGCACATCCTACTACACTTTCACACGTATGTCCTGTAAGTTGGACCGTGAAGAGACCACACCAAGCCCGGACACTGACGAGTGACGGCTTGCCCCCCCTCGCATCCACACTTGTTGCTAGCTTGTCCGTGTGACAGATGAGTTCCTACTCTGTCTTCAGTCTCCTTTAACATTTTCACAGAATTAATGTTAAAAAATTACCTTAAAAGTGATTTGGAGACTGCAGCTAGGGTTACCACCCGTACTTTATTTTGCATAGGCGTACATTATAAACTACGAAAGTTCGTTAAAATACATTTTTTCCCCGACTCCTGCTATTACCTCACTGTTTGATCTCTTATGCACGAAAATAGTATCCCAATACAGTTTTAACGAATGATCATCACTGCACTGGGTTGAAAGATTTTCGTGTATAGGGAGTGTGCACAAACTACGTGGCTCGGTCTAGAGGGGGGAGGGGGGGGGAGGGGTTGGCTGGAAGACTACGTTCGGCTATGTGGGGGGAGGGCATTTTTTGGCAGTGTTTTGATTATAATTCTAAATCTATCAACATTTTGGAAATAACCTTTATATTCAAAATGAAAGCACATAAAATTTCTTACAAATTTCACCATTAAAGTTTTTCTCATGGAAGAAGCGGTCGGGCTCAAGCGCTAGTTGAAAATTGGCGTATTTTGCTTTCCTCCGTAAAAATTCACTTATTTCACTCCAAAACTCAAATTTATTATTAAAAAAAGCTGTCAATATTAGAGATTGTCTCAGTTATCTGTACATATCTTACTTAGATCATATATTATGTAAAGGAACAGGTCATTTTTTCAAAAATTACATAATGTTAAAATTTTTTAAAGGCGTCTGAAATTGTCCAAATTCAAATACATTTAAAAAAAAATTCCAACAAAATTCTTTTAATATGTCATACTTTTTAATAATCGTGTTACATACTATGATGAATATTGTATAAACCTTTGCCATTTAGAAGGTAGTGGTTTAGTTTCTTTGAAGGCGGATGGTATTGTCATAGGTTCCGGTATTTGTTTTGACAACGCTGTGGCTTGATCATCTAGAAAATGAAAGAGGTGGTGAGAAAACATTAACTTGTCACCATACTTCCAGGAGAGATGAACGATTACAAAGTAGACTGTGTGATTAGACATATCTTCCGCATCATGTAAGTGTCCTCCTTTAGTCTGTTCTTGGTTTCTTTCTTCAGTCTCTTCTTCGTCCACGTCAATGCTGACATCCGGAGGCTTGACATTTTTACAGAGACCTTCGCATGATGTGCAGATCGGGGAACAAGATAGGTCTGCATTCCTGCATCCACAATTTTGTTGGTAGCCTTTTTTACATTTGCAAGAAATGTAATGGAGTATTGAGTCTGTTGCTGTCTCATTTACAGGATTAAATAATAATTAATGAATTATTCTGTGATAACTTATATACCGAGCCTGGTGGTGTAACGGCTAGCGTTTTGGCCTCGCATTCGGGAGGACGGTGGTTTGAATCCCCATCCGCGCATCCAGATTTGGGTTTTCCATGGTTTCCCAAATCACTCCAGGCAAATGCCGGGATGCTTCCTTCAAAAGGCCATGGCCGAATTCCTTCCCATTCCTTGCCCCCCATCCTTTCCCGTCTCTAAAGACCTCGCTGTTGAGAAACATTAAGCAGTTAAAAAAAAAGATAACTTATAGAAAGTATAAAGGTGTCGTGTGTTAGATAAGAAGATCAAGATATTGAATAAACACGTTAGTTATAATAGTAGAATAGGTGGTTACAGCCCCACAATTAGACCATGGAACTGATCCTGTAAACATCGACCTTCTTTGATTTTTTTTTTAAATGACGTTTAGAAAAAAAATTTAAACTAGGCTACATTGTATTAAACATAAAACTAGCCGGAAATCACTAATATTGACGGCTTTTGATAATAAATTTAAGTTCTGGAGTGAAATAAGTGTGTTTTTGTGGAGATAAGCAAAATACACCAATTTTTAACTAGCGCTTGAGCCCGAACCCTTCTTCCGAGAAAAAAACTTTAATAGTGAAATTTGTAGTAAATTGTATGTACCTTCATTTTGAATCTGGAGCTTATTTACGAAAAGTTGATAGATTTAGAGTTATAAGCGAAACACCGCCAAAAAATGAGATTTTTATCTCTTTTTTTCATTTTTTTTCCCCCCCAATGTTCCGTCATGAAATTTTGTTAGCAAACCTCAGATTCGGATTCAGCACCCCAAAAAACGTATATAATGAAAGAAATCAAAACTACCCCACAACCAGCTAGGGGGCCTTTTGAGCACCTATTGACTGGACTATTTGGTAAAATAATAATAATTTCATGTGATCTAAAAATTTCAGTCACAGAGTTTCTTATTAGTCATGCAGTGCACCTCTATCGTCACCGATTTTTACAAGGATACCTACAGATTAACGTGAATTTCGAACCACAGAGCGTCCCAGCATCTTAGCATCAACAAATCAAAGCTTTGCCAGAGGTCAATTTGAAAACCCATGAAAATTACAGCTGAGACATGGATTTGAACAAGGGACTTTCAGTACCACAATCCTACACCATATCCATCTGAGTCAAGAGACAAATCTGGATGTAATGACAAATAAATATTCAAACATAGTAAAATCGACGTACTTTTTTTCTATATAATTTATTTTTGATATCCCAAAACACAAATGTACTTTTATATGATTGAATACATATTTTTCAGTACTTCTAAATTCAGATGCTTGTGGCGTGTGATTCGGGTATGGAAGGTCGCCGGTTCAAAATCTGGTTCTCGAATGCAATTTTTACAGGCCTCAAAATCAACCTTCACATCTGGCAAAGTTTTGATTTGTCAATGCGAACATACCAGGACTCTACTAACATATTATAAACATCAGATGATCCTAAAGTAAGACTGAAAAAAGGACACTTTTCGAAAGCAATCAGTAATGCTAAAACAACATTTAGTTGTAAAGGCCCAGAAATTTCTGAACTCTTTGTATACGCTTCTCCATATCGACCAGTCTGACACCGGCCCGCACTGTCAAAAATTAAACCAAACTAATGACAGCCAACACACTGTGTGGTGGTGTTTGAACTCACTTCAATAGAGTGAGCGAAAACAATTGTTAGAAAACAATCATTTTTTTGTTAGCTAAGTGACAATGGGCTGAATCTAAAGTAAAGAGAAAAGTTTATACATATTGCAATGTAAACAAAACATCCGCTACACATCCGCATTAAAAATTGCGGATGTGAAATCGGATGTAGGATTACATACGAAAGTACCACACTTGTGGATGCGGATATCCGTCACATCCCTAGTTCAAAGATATAAAAGGATGATGAAGTGATGTAAAATTCATTTCCTCCAATTTTACTTGAATGAGACGCATAATGGGGCAGAGCATTGTCATGGAGATGAATCACATCTATCAGCTGGTCACAACTTTTTCAGTGATAAACTATCTTAATCTCATCCAAAAGGTTGCAGTAATATGCTGCATTGCTGGTTTAATGTCCACGAAATGTGCAAAATGCCCCAACGGTAAAAAAGAAAAACAGTTGCAAGCACCTTGCCTGCCGATCACTGAGTCTTGGCCTTAACTGGAAATGACTCATTCTTCTTTTACCAGCCTTTGTTTTGGTTTGCTTTGTGTATAGTGGTGTACCCTAATTACACCACAGATTATGATGCAATTCAAAAATGTGTCCCCGTCTTCTGGGAAACTGTGCGAATAGTCGTTCATAGATATGCACACATGCCAACTTCTGTTCCACATTCAAAAGACAAGTCATCAATTGGGCAGACACTTTATGGAACCCTAGGTCCTTTGTGATAATGGCTTTAGTGCAGCCAAAACATATTCCGACCTCACAAGAAATTTTGGAAAAAATTAAAAAATGTCAGTCACCAACAAAAATTTTGTTTGTTTGTTTACATCTCGATGTCATTAGAGGTGGTAAGAGATGGGAGCAAGGAATGGAAATGAATTTGATCGTGGCCTATTGAAGGAACTATCCTGGCATTCACATGGAGTGATTAGGAGAAACTGTGGGAAACCCAATCTGGATGTCTGGAAGGGGATTCGAACCCACGTCCCACCTATGGTGAGGCCACAAACTTGCAAGCTCGGTCTCCCTCAATAAAGTCACAAACTGTGTGAATGTTCTGCTCCGTAATGCTCATCCATGGCTCTCATTTCTGACCTCTTCATGACCTTTCAAGAAATTCTTATGCCAGGCAAACAAACGATCAATTGACAGTGTATGATCTCCAAACTGTGCCTTTAGTCTACAAAATTTTGGTTGGTTTCTTGCCTTTCACAAATGAGAAATCTAATAATTACACATGTGTAATCGAAGGGTGCATGTCTTGCTTTGGCGTCGTTAGCTGGGTTACATCACCAACAAACACGTGACCACTCGGACCATTGCTGCATGCCCAGTTATATCTAATCCACTCTTATACTTGTCTGCCCACTGTCTTGCGTTCGAGTGTGGTAAGCGCTGGTTATTCTCCTATCTCCATCCTTTATTTGTTCCATTATCTGTTGTTTAGCAGCTACTGGATTCTTCTTTATTTTACTACTTTGCATCACCCATTCCAGTGATAACATCCTCCATTAACCACTGATTATCTACAACACACGTTCTCAACTTTTTTGGTTTACCACTCACGTTTCGAAAAAAAAAAGTACTTACTGCCACTCCCCCCCCCCCCTTTTAGAACTAAGAAATACTCACTGCCCCCTTTCCAAAAAGAAACAAAAAAACTTATTGACACCTATCTTTGTAATAATTAATGTAACCAATAGTGCTCCAACATTTTGGCTCTTAACCTACTTTTTGATTCGATGGCACTCCTCTTAGCTGAAGCGTATAATATCATATACTAGCGCAGTTCCCAGCATTGCCCAGTATAGTTGGCGTTGATTTACCCGTGCCCTATTTTTATTCCCGCAGTGAGAAACATTTGCTCAAAGTTTCATAAAATTCGCACCAACTTTTTTCGTAATTAAAGCAAACCTAGATTCATCCGCCCCCTACCAAGAAGCGGGTAGGTTGAAGTTTATTTGCATGTACACTATTTTCATTCATCTGAAAAGATTCATGTATATCAAGTTTCATTAATTTGGTGATTGATTTCAGTTAAATATTAAGGGAGATAATGGCTTGTGACAAAAAAGAAAACCTTCTAGAAATAATACATATGATTCTAAGGAATACAAACAGTAACAGTGTGTGTATTAGGATTTAAATAACAGCTTCAGAGAGTATGACACTGATAACATTTTGTCCCAAAAACACAATGAAAAGCCTGTAATAGTAATAAGATTATTACAAGGTGAAGAATATATCTCGTGTCAAAACAGAATTTTTAGTCCTGGCAACTGCATCAGGAAACTTTGCAAGTTCAGATATAAGAACAATGAATCTGGTTGAATAAAAAACTGGCTTACCTATGGCTTCTGTGTAGTACGGAATGGCCTGTGTATACTTTTTCGTCTTATACAATTGATTGCCAGCTTCCTTCTTACTTTCTGCTATCCTGGAAGTCGATCAAAATTATGAAAATTAAAAACAGTCCACAATGAAAATTTACAGAATTGCTGAGATTCCTCATTTGTTATTTAGTTGAGAGTCATTAATTTAACAGGTACTAAATTAATGAATTATTTAGTCTCAATTTGCTATTATTCTGTGAAGAAAAACTCTACAAACACTGCAACTCTGGGAGCATCCATAAACTACGTAGGCACATGGGCAACTACACCAATAAAAAACAAAAATGCAGGTCCTCTAAGATTTTTATTTATTTATTTTTTACATGCAAGGTATAATTTGTTTTATTTTTATCAATTAACAATAAACAATGATGAATGATTTGATTAAAATGTTTTTAGGAAAGCCCCAAGAAAAAAATGATCCTGATAGTAGATGAGAAAGAGGTTTTACCAATAATTGATCATTTGCAGGAGTGGCTAGTGTAACAATTTAAGGCTGTTGCATAATCACTGGGACTCGTCAAGGAATTGTCGTTTTAGTCTGAAAACTGTTGCACGCATGCGTTGGGTGATACTATTTAATATATGTTGCTCTTAGAACTGTAAAATATATACATCCTCACAAACTTCACTCAAAAAGTGCTGTAATATTAAGCAGCAAGCGACTGGGAGAAGGAAGGGTGTACTGGAGATCGCGATTCCGGTACAATAACATTGTGTCTGCACGGAGGAATTCGATCTGAGATTTCCGATATATATTGGATGTCGATACATATTGTGGGTATTTATAGGCGGTCAGTGTTTGGTCGGATTGCGGATGTGTTTATGTTATGATGGAGTGTTGTGTTGGTAGTCAGGTTGCTGTTGTGACTTGTGTTGGGTGGTAGAATTGTGAATCGATGGTATTGGTTTTGAAGATTTTGCAAATGGGTTTCCGTTATGTGATTGAAGAGACATTGTTTGTGTATTTAGGATGAATGTAGTGAAAGTGTATGTTTGTAGTTGGTTCTTTATAGTTATTGGTGTGTTTTCAGTCTTGTGTTTGTGGGAAGTTTTAGTGGTGGATTGTGGGGTATTTTATGTTGGTGAGTGTTTTGATATAAGTGTCGGTGGTTAATGAGACATTGTGGGTTATGTGTTGTAGTTGCTTTTTTGTTTTTTAATTAGTAAGGTTAGTTGGCTACTGATACGGTAAGTGTTCATGTGTTTGTAAAAGTTAATACGTTTTTTGTTTAGTGAATTGGTAATTTTTTTCTCGTTCGTTTCTTGCGACAACGTTTTCGCGAATTTTTAATTTTTCTGGCGGAAGAAAGTTTGGTATTATTGGACATCTTAATTGTTCTAGGATTTGCCATTATTATTTTATAATGGTCTAACGGAAGATTTATTTATTAATTATTTATGAAGTAGATTTATCTGTTTTGTATTGGTGTACGTTTTATTCGTGCGTAATTTTGCAGTCGGAAAAAATGGTTTAGGGTTTATTATAAAGTAATTATTCTTTGATGATAATTCGTGTGTAGAAGTATTACAAGTATGTTATTTAATGTTGATGTAGCGGAATCGCGTTTCCAATGGAACGGATGGTTTGAAAGTGCTTAGGATATCATGATTTTGGTGTAAAATTTTATTAGATTGCATGTGTTCTAATTTAGTTTTCAAGTGATGTTTGATTTCAAGATTGTGGTATCGTGTTATACAGTTGGGCGGGTGGGGGTTTATTGGAGATGACGATACCATTTTTTGGTTTTTACCCTTTATATGGGTTAATATATTGACTGTTTTTGTTCCCCGCCCAGATAACCCCCTAGTTCCCGTGCTGTCCCGTTAGTTACATTTGTTGCTGCGTTGGATGGTGTTTACGTCATAGGCGCCATGTTGTGACGTCATTGTTTTGCGCGGCGGAAAGTAGTTCTACCGGTATCGCGTTCTCCAGTAATCCCAGAAGGAATATAGTGATGTATAATGATAATGCAAATGTTCTTTCGACTATATTTAGGACTATTACAATCAAATTTATAACCAAATTACTGCTTGAAATTAATACATATTGCAACAATAGTATAACATTAGTCAAAGTCGTAGTGGAATCACAATCTCTGATAGACACAATATAAGAATGAAGTTTAAAATGTATACAGCCTATATTAGTTACAGGAAAGTGTTCACACATAAAATTGGGTTCAAGTTTACGTCGTGATACACGACGCTGCTAACTTAAGATAATGATTGTATCAATGCGCGTGTGATTGAGGCTTTGAATTTGTACCGCCAATATTATCGGAGATTGTGGTTAGGTTGAAATTCAGCCTGGACCAGAAAGAAAACAGAACCTTCTTGTCACAGCAAAAGGCACGAGAAATTTAGTTATTTAAGCAACTTTCATAAGCACTATATCACGTTGTGACATCATGTATCGCGACGTAAACTACTCCCGAAAATTGCTGTCAATGCAAATGATCTATTAGACACTACATTCAGCCTCACATTCTCACTCCAGTGAAATTTATGATAACTTTCACAAATACAGAACTATTTGCTGTAGAATTATTGCTGGGTTAGATGAAGGTGAGATATCTGTTAATGAAGTTCTCGTAATCAAGATTCATGGTTAAAACAATTCTTGTCTGATAACTACAACTATGCTAATTAATAAATACCAAAGAATGGTAGAAACTTTTATGTATAATACTGCGATATGTTTACAGAGATCCTCGAAGCTTTCTCACAATAATTTAATTACCAGTCGTTGCATAATCTTACACTATCCTATCTTAAGCGAATTGTGAAGCACTCATTTACTTAAACTAGCTTGTATTCGGGTAGGAAAGTAAGGTGCCCGAAATAGTTTAAATGAACATATACATAACTTACGGCAACCCAATTTCGTCGCACCAACAGACAAAAAAATGTACTACTTATCAGAATTAGCTACCCTCAAATTCCAAAAACCAGTTCGAAAACAGTAAATAAAACACAACTAAACTCTGGGCCATAATACAACATGAAACTACAAAGGATTTGGTAGAATAGGGGAAACGCAATTGCGTCATTGACAAGACACATAAACACAACGTCTAAAACGACAAGATACAAAATTTTATAAGGAAATTTCACTTGTTTTACTTACTCTTCGGGGCTGCGTTCGAGAATTTGTATATCATTGTCCGAGGTATCCATATCCAAATCAATCACTGTAGCAGCCATGTTGCCCGACATGAAACCAAAACTGTAGCAGACCGCTACGCCTTACTCAAACAGTCGTTCTGTGTTCTGCTACAGAAGAGAAAGACTGAATTTTATCTATGGAATTTGGTTTTGGAGTTGTGGTTGGGAACGAGGCTTCAGTAGTCAGAGACATAAAGGCATATCTGGCTAGTTTCTATCGAATCTGAGGAATGAATTTATGTGGTGTGCTACGTCCACAGTCCACACCAAAATTTACGTGATTTTTAAGAGGTTTGCACGACTGCAAACAAATTGGTAATGGCCGATTAGTGATTGAGTTAAGTGAAATCTTTCTTGAAATGAGAAAGCTTTTGACTTCGCACCGATGCTGAATTCACTGCTCTTTTGACTTATCAACATCACTTCTGCCTCTGTCCCCTAATCTTTGTTAAACTGTCGTATGTCAGGAGAAACATGAGAATGACGTTTCAGTACAAGAACCGGCAACCTAGTTTTAGTAGGTAGGCGTAGTCCAGAATATACAACTTTAAACGATTTTTAAACGAAATTGTATGTCACGTCGTGTGACACAAGTTTCTTTTGTTAGAAATGTTAAAAGATGATAAATTATGAGAAATACCCAAACTATGAGGACACTAAGGTGAGTTTCTTGGAAAATTATTCATGACTTATTTTTTGGGGGGAATAGATTTGGAAATTATTATACATTGCATGACACTTCTTTAGAGTTTTTTGCACCGAATGGTAATCTCATTACTATACGTTATGGGTGCGGCTGTAAAATTATGAAGAGCCTTTTATTTGTACAACCTCTTTTTCTTGTACCCAGACAGCAGACCTTTTTAAAGTTTGGCTACAGTTAAATTTACATTTAAGCAAGCATCTAATTGCGCTTCAAGCACACTGAAGATTTTTGAAATGGCAATAAACAGTTGTTTGTTTTGGGAAGAAATTAATTTTTTAAGGCCACACATATTGTGTAACCACATAATTATCGCTCAACACCTTAGATGTTTACATATTAATTTTAACAATTTAATGTTAAGATATAGCTCACAGTCTGCAATTGGAGACTGCATCTTTTCGTATGAATGTGTGTTACATGTGTGGAGTAACTATTACTACAAGATAAAATGACTTGTTGCATGCGCTTAATGAATTTGCAGTTCATACTGAAGGTGTATGATAAAACTTTGATAATTTATGGGACACAAACTAGGAATCTGGATGTAGAAAGTGTTGGGGGGACCTTTCCAGAAAGGCTTAAGTGTGCTGTAGTTAAACCACTCTTTAAAAAGGGGAATAAGTCAGTTGTTTAGAATTACTAATGGCCTTCTCCAAAATTTTTAAGAAAGCAATGTACAGCAGTGTTTACCAACACCTAAAAGACAAAAATAAACTAAATCAATGTTGGAAATTTCTGTAACTTGTTTAAGGCATTTGACTGTGTTGATAATGAAATTCTAATACAAAAATTGAAGTATTATATTATGATGTAGATTGCATTTTTAATAAATGGCTTAGTTCTTACCTTTTAAATAGAAAACTAAAATTGCCTCTGGAACATTTTAATGCTGCATTATGTGGTTCACTTTTTCTGAGTGGGGATTTATTGGATGTGGAGTACCTCAGGGTTCTATATTGCTGTCACGGTTGTTTTTAAATATATATAAATGATCCACCCTGTGTTATAGGCCTATCTAAAAAAATAAAATTTGTCCAGATGCTAAAAGTACAGAATTAAGAGTACTCCAGATTTCAATAAGCACATATTTCGAATTATTTTTTTAACCTTACTAATAATTAGTTTTCAGCCAATGGTTGGAAGCTAAATTTTGATAAAGCTCAAGTATATTGCACAGATTACCAACAAACATAGACATAAAATTTGCAGTCCATTCAAGAGAAGAGACTAAAATTTCTAGGTTCGCATATTGATCATAATTTAAATTGGAGGGTGCTTGTCTCTGTCTTATTGAAGGGATTGAATGCAGCCATATTTGCAATTCTTACAATTTAGCAATAAGTGATCTCCGTAGGAGGAAAATAGTTTATTTTGTTTATTTTCACTGCTTAATGTCATATGAAATAATATTCTGTGGCAATTGTACCTATAGAGACAAAATATTCAGGACCCAAACACTAGTAACATTCATATCTAGCAATGACTGTGAAAATAAGATAAGAGAAATCAGGGCCAGAACCGATTCATTTCTGTACTCATTTTTTTTTTCATGAGCGTTTAGGTAATGGATTAGAAAGGGTTTACTGGGATAGTAAACTTATAATCCGACAGGAGTAGTTCTCAATAAACCACTCCGACACTCCTGATCTGGGTTTACCATGTTTTTCCCAGATCACTCCAAGCGAATGCCGGGATGGTTCCACATAATAGCCCATGGGTGCCTCCTGCCATATTCCATATATCCTTTCCAAATTATTATCCTTTCAGATAGGTGCAATGCACCCGCCACCACACTTTTAGTGAATCGTGAAGAAGTAATAATAATAATAATAATATAGCAATAAGAATTATGTGTTAGTTAAAAATAGAACTTCATGCAGAGAGCTGTTCAAGAAGTTAGGGATTTTAACATTGGTAGCTGACTATACATACACATTGTACTTTGTAGTCACAAATGAGACAAATAGTTAAAAATACACAACTATAGCACTAAAAGTAAGAATGATCTTCACAAGGATTACAAGTCACTGTTATTTGTTCAAAAAGGGGTCTGATATTCATACATATACATCTTCAGTGAGATCCCAACACATCTTAAATGTCAAGCAGGTGATAGGTTTAAATTAAGGAAAAAATTGAAAGAATTTATAGTTGACAACTCCTAATCCACCGAAGAATTTGTTTCTGAGGTATCTTCACAATAATTACCAGTAGTTTGTGTAAATATTGTTTATTTTATTTATTTTGTGTGGCATAAGAATACAAAGACAACTACAGTCTCATGTCCAAAGATTGCAGTCATTCGAATGATTCTGAGGCTGCTTCGTGAATCTGATGCATTGTACCACTGAATCTCCTAAGAGGACATTCCACGGTAATGTGAATGGTTTGCTCATGGTTACCGCACTCACAAGAAGGATTCTCTATTATTCTCACCGAGCATGGTGGGTGAGTGGTTAAAGCTCTGGCCTTGCATTCGGGAGGACGCCAGTTTGAATCCCCGTCCGGACATCCAGATTTGGATTTTAATGGTTTGCCCAAATCACTCCAGGTGAATGTTGGGGGGCTTCCTTCAAAATGCCATGGCTGAATTCCTTCTCGTTCCTTGTACCCAATCCCATTCTGCCTGTAATGACCTCGATGAGGCTTAAAGCAATAAGTAAAAATAAAAATCTATTATTCCCCACTTGTAAATCCAGTAGTAGCATCTACCATGGCCTGTTCTCACTTGGTTCAGTGCCATCTAGATTTTTCTAGGTAGGTTGAATCCAGGAGGCTGTCTTGTAGGATCTTGGATTAGTACTCGTTTGTCAGGGCATTGGAATTGTTCCACTCAGCACACCATGCTTCATTTATGTTGAAGTGATTTTGTACCAGCATTTGACAAAATTTCCACTTTGAATACCTAGGTTTTAATCTATTTGATGTTTAATGTGTGCAGTCCTGATGAATTGATAAGTGTGGATATCTTAAACATTTCTGCCATTCCTTTTTTAAAGCCATTTGTCTTCAGAGTCTTTGTGTGGGGATGTTAGAAAGTTTATTATTATTTGTTATTGTTTATTAAATTAATGTTTGTCTAATGCTTTGACAGTGCATCTTTTTGAATATTTATGTTTTTTTTATGCAATTGTTTATCTGTAAATTGACAGCTTTTGACATCCCACAGAGCCAGTCTCTTATGTTGGGATTCATGGAAAATGAATGTATTGCTATTATTCGAAATGTAGTTAACAATGCATTTAATGTGTTTAAGTGTGTGTGTGTATTATTTGAGCAATACTAGTGGAAATAGTAGTTAAATCGAAATGCAGCCTAGATCAGAGTGTTCTTGTTACAGTATATGGCATTAAGAATTTAGTTATTATTGGTAATTGATAAGCTGCTTTCATGAACGCCGTGTTAATGACGGCAGTATCACAATGTAAACTATCCTTGATTTTGGTCCCCTAAGTAGTAAACACACATTGTTCTCATTTAATTCATAAAGAGCTAGTTGCTACCCTTGACTTCATACATGCCTTTTTAGAGTTATATTGCTAGAATTGAATATAGAAAGCTGGAAGTTACGTAAATGGGTACCAAAAATCTCAAAGCCAGGATAATACAATAGGGAAGCCCTTACCATACCATTCTACCATTGAACCTGTCTCGTGAAGAGAACCAATTTGCAGGATGTTTATAATAACAACATGCTAAGGGGAGAGGGTGGGGGGGCTAACTGTGGGAGACTACCTAGCACAGTAGATTTTTTATTGTGATTTAAAATTGTACCTTTCTAGACACATTTTATGTCAATACAGTTTTGCACCCAATGTTTTTTGTTTTACTGTCCCTTGCTAAGATATGTAGCCTTTGTAGGTTGAAAACCCACCAGTTAGCTACATGTAACGACATGTGGAGAAAACACATCTTTTCTAAATTTACTCTTGCTACAATCAGTGTCTATCCCTGGGCTTTATTGATAGTCATTGCAAAAACTAATTTCAGTGAGAACTGCAGTATTTTAAACTGTAATAGTAGGTATGACAAAAGTATTGGGATTTGAGGAATCAACCCATCATCACCTTTTGTCATTACAATACAATACATTCATTTTCCATGTGGTGGGTTGGGATGTAACCACATCTTTCCCTCTGCCATATGTCTCGCCTCTCACATGATTAAGATTCATGTCAAAATATTGTGCAATTTGTTTTTGTGTTTTTACGTGTTCGTCTCGCCCTCCTGCCTTCATCTGTGGTAAGTGACAGGTATCTATTTATTTTCCCTATGCCATCTTATTTTCAAAATAATACATACACCAGATGATGTACAGTCATAGCATACATGGTACACTAGCAGTTACCCGCGACTTCGTCCGCTTGAAAGTGTGTTATGGTATAAAATTTTATGTTACTATTCAGAGTACGACCAGCAGAAAAAATTCTCCTTTAGGGTTGAAAATTTGGTCATCCGCTTCCTTGGCTTTTAATCTTCAATGAAAAGCGTTCGTCAAAGCCGGGATGTAGGTAACAAAGATGTAACGCACGCCAAAAGACACGGTTACAAACATTACTCACTTAGGGGGCGTCCATTAATTACGTAAGATGTTTTTACATAATCCCTAACCCCCACCTCTCCCGTAGTGAGATCTCCCCCTAAAATGACGTGAGATTTTGACGGGACTTCCCCAACCCTACTACCGACCTTGTAGTTTTTCTTGGATCCATTTTTTAGCTCTCCTACTTCCGAGAACCCCCTCTCCCCCTAAAGTCGGTATCCTCGTCGTTTGTGGATCTTTTTTTCTTTTTTTTAGCTATACTGCCCTTCAGGAGTTTCAAATGCTACGTGAGATTTCACCGGATTTCGCCCCCCCCCCCACCCCTTTTCACCCCACGTAATTAGTGGACGCCCTCTTAGTGGCGTAGACTTCTTGAGCACATTCTGACGTCTTTATAGTCAGAATTCGCAATGGTAACCACATTCTGAACTCCAAATCCACTGTGCACCATGGAATATTAGTAATCATTCTGGTCCAGGCAGTGTAGCAAACTTACCATAACCTTCTTTAATACAACTCCTTTGAAATCAGTACTATGACTCAAATTTTGATATTTCACACATATTGTGACACATATTACGAATCGAATTACGGTCTAATACCTGAAATGTCACACTACTTTACGTCCGCAACTGAAGTACAGATTTATATTACCTGTTCCGGAGCTATTATTAATATTTTGATACAATTTAAGTACAACGCGATACATGTCACTAAATTGGCCCTCATGAAATCATCTTAAACTACTATAAAGTTTCAGTTGTCATTCTGCTTCAAGCTATATTTCAACCAAACCACAAAATCCACCAATATTGTTGCTAAAATATCAAGGGTTCTATCAACCGCACATTAATACATTCACTATTTAATTGTTAGTGACATCATGAATTGCGATATAAACTTGACCCATTAATTTCAGACCGTGATACAAAGCAGCCGCTAAAATCTGTCTGAAAAATGACCTTTGTAATATGGTGGTTGGAGAAGCGAAGTAAATAATAAATTCATGTGGAACTACATCCAGTCACATGAACTATGGGATCAGGACCATGACAGTTATTACAATAACGTAATTTAAAAACGTATTCTAAAATGCTCGTAACTTACGCTGTACAACGGAAAGTCCAAAATTCATTACAACTCTTACGTTAATGTTGCAAGTCAAGTTTACGTCGCAATACAGTGATTATGTTAGTGCGCGTGTTTTAGTCCAGCTGAAATTCATACTGAAGGTGTATAATAAAATTAATTATGATAATTTATGCTAAGCTAATAAGGAAACCTCATATTGAAACTGTTGCTACAACTCGAAATTAGTTCCGATTCGTTTAATGTGTTAGGTGTGACCCTATCGTTTGATTTTGTAGTGGAAATATCAGCGTAGATAGTGGTTAGGTTGAAATGCTACCTGGACCTGAATATTCTTGTTATAGCATCAGGCAGCTGGAATTTAGTAATTATTAGAGTAATAAATAAGCTGCTTTCATAAGCGCCGTGTTAGTGACGATGTATATCGCTGTGTAAACTACTCCTAACATGGCTTCTCGAAACGAAAAGTTTCTACCTTAGACTATTGAATACATTCGTTTTAAGTGAAGGATTTAATAGTTATTAGCAGAATATTCAACAGTAAGCAAAAAAACACTTTTTTTCATAGGCAACTATTTCACTGATTTCTACAGAAAGTTAAGATAAAAACAAAAAATGGTTTGTTATCTTCTATTAAGTTTTAAATTTTGTTAAAAATAATTTGTAATGTTACAGAGAATCTATAGCAGAAAAAAAGAAACAAAGGCAATAAACCGAATCGAGGTGGAAACGAAACTGTTTCATATTCGTCACGAACATACAAAAACGGCCTCTTCGCGGACGACCATTTTGTCACTTTTGTGCTGGTACACTCTTAGTATTTAATATTTTTTTAAAACTTTGATTTTTAACATATATTATGAAACATATATTAGGCTTATGAACGGAATTACGTGTGATACCTGAGGTGTTATGCCATTTCATGTATGCAACTGAAGAATTCTCTTCCTGAACTTAAGGTTAAGTACAGATTTATATTTCGTGCTTCCAAACTATTATTTGTCAAGTGCGTCGGTTTTATGGCTTTTAAACTAAACACAAATTTGCATATGTAAGAAGGTTTTTGCTTTTATTTCTGAAAAGTAGTGTTTGCGATATACGTAAAAAGCAAAGAGTAAACGTGGCACGGCTATCTACGAAGTAGGAAACTCTTTGTTGCTTCCGAATTGATATTAATGGCAATTTCTAAAAGAACTATGCGTTTTTGCGGGATAAAATCTATCCTATAACACTTTGCACGCAATTAACTGACTTCATGCCAAATTTCATTTAAATATGTTGAGTTATTAAGGCGTGATTGATTGCAGACGTACATCCAAACACACATCCGAACTTTGTTATTTTCTCATTTATAGATATATAGATATAGATTAATTTTGTCAACTATATTTACACAAACTACTGGCAGTTTATTTTGTAGATACCTTAGAAATAAATTCTTCGACAGAGTAGGAGGAGTTGCCAATTAAAAATTCTTTCAATATGTTCCTGAATTTATTATCATCTGCGAGACATTTAATATGTGTTGGGAGCTTATTGAAGATATGTATCCCTGAATATTGGACCCCTTTTTGAGCATAGGACGACGACTTGTAATCCTTATGAAGATCATTTTTACTTCTAGTGCCATAATTGTGTATTTTACTATTTGTTTCAAACAAAGTATAATTTGTGACTACAAAGGACATTAATGTGTATATACACTCAGCCACCAATGTTAAAATCCCTAACTTCTTGAACAGCTCTCTACATGAAGTTCTATTGCTAACCCCACACATAATTCTTACTACTCACTTTTGGGCTCTGAATACTTTGCCTCTGTAGAATTGGGTAGAATTGATCCAGAATATTATTCCATATAAGCAAAATAAACTAGCTGCCTCATACGGAGATAACTTGTAGCTGAAATTGTACAAATTGCGAATATGGCTGCACCCAATCACTTTAGTAAGTAGAAACATGGGGTAATACCTAGATCACGATACCGTTGGAACCACTTACCGCCTCGCGATGTGAACACTTCTTGATGAAGAGAGTATGACATCACTGTGTTTCCGTGTGTGACGTGTTCAGCCTTCGATTGATTTGAGAATACACATTAGGCCATAGAACATAACCAATAATAATAACAATAAAAAAATTTACGGATTGAAAAACTTAAAGAAAATTATTACTTGCACAATTAATAATATTGTTAAAAAATGTACAGCAGTCCAAACTGATGATTGATATCGTTCATTAGCGTTAACGTCATTAGTCACAATTCCATTGATTTGTATTTGATTCTGTTCTGTATTTCCTCGCGTGGCTGAAATTGCTATTAAAATCATTCATACAAAATAAAATATTTATGAAAACAAGATTTCGTCAATAACCGTTTGCGTTTAGGTTGAAACACAGCCTGGACCATACTAACAGTGATAGATACGATTTGGAAATTGTTTTTCTGCAATACCGACGGTTACGTTTCACTATGGTCCAGGCTGCATTAAGATGTAAACAGCGATGGATACGACATAGAAATTAGGTATCAGCAATAAGGTATTCAATAGTTACATTTCAGTGTGTTCCAGGCTGCACCTAAACCTCATCGAAAATGAATTTATTCCTGTACTACTGTACTCGATATGAGACGTATTAGTGATGGACTACTTTCTGTGGACGGCCCTGTTAGTGACATTTAAAGCTTTGAGCGGAACGTATATGTCACATTCAGCAAGGTAGTGACGTCATACTCTCTCCATCCGGAAGTGTTTACATCGCGAGGCGGTAAGTGGTTGCAGCGGTATCGCGATCTAGATATTACCTGAAACATGTACCTTCCAATTTAAATTATGATCAATATGCAACCCTACAAATTTCACACACACTACCTCCTGAATGGACTGGTCCTGTAAATTTTATGTCTACATCTGGTGTTAGTCTGTGTGATATACTGAATTGCATATATTGAGTTTTATCAAAGTTTAAAGATAAGCCATCGGCTGCAAACCATTTATTAATAAGGTCAAAGACATAATTTAAAATATATTCTGTAGTATTTTTAATTCCTATATTGTGTTCTATGAGTGGCTGCCCAAACGCAAGTCTTGCGCAAGCTCATCCACCTAGCTTGAAAAAGGGGTTTTCACTCAAAATATTGTATTTTCTTTGTTTGTGTGTTATTTTGTGTTGGTGCTGCCCTCCTCCCTTCAACTTTGGTGAGTGTTGGGTGTATTTTATCTGTCCTTTCCACGTAATTCCTATATTTGTGTTATCTGCAAATTGGACAAATTTTGAGTTTTTAGATGAAACACAGGGTAGATCATTTATATATATTAAAAACAATAGTGGCCCCAATATAGAACCCTGAGGTACTCCACATCTGATTAATTTCCACTCAGAAAACAGTGGACCTCTTAAGGCAGCCTTAAAATTTTCCCACTGACACTTTGTTTTCCATTCAGAAGGTAAGAATTAAACCATTTATCAAAAATGCTATCTATACCATAATACATTAATTTCTGTACCAGAATTTTATGATATTCACAGTGAAATGCCTTAGATAAGTCACAAAAAATTCCCACAGGAATTAATTTTTCATTTATTTCTTCTAAATATTGTCAGTGAATGCAAATATAGCTTGTTCTGTTGAATGCCCCATTTGAAAACCAAATTGAGATTTAGTTAGAATATTATTATTTTTAAGGTGTTCATAAACTCTATTGTACATTGCTTTCTCGAAAACTTTGGAGAAGGAGGCTGTTACTAATGAAATAGGACGGCAATTTGATACAGCTGACTTATCTCCTTTTTTGTAGAGTAGTTTAACTACAGCATACTTAAACCTTTCTGGAAAAGTACCCTCAAGTAAAGATATATTAAACAGATAACTTAGTATATTACTTAATTCTGTGGAGCACAGTTTAATTAATCCGCTGGAAATCCCATCATAACCACTTGAGTATTTGCTCTTAAGGGATCTGATAATTTTTCTTATTTCTTCTGGAGTTGCTAAATTTACAGACATGGTGTTAAATTTTTCTTGGAAGCCTGTTTTGACAAAATCCATACTGTGTCACTGAGCTATTGGCAGTCAGTTTATCAGCAACAGATAAAAAATGTTTTGTTTAATATATCATCAATTGAAAAATTAGATTCTACTGAATTTTCTTTGATAAAAATTTCTTTGCTTGTTTGATTATTTTTTCCCATTTTCTTTTTTACAATGTCCCAGGTTGTCTTAATTTTATTTTCAGAATCTTGAATTTTGTGTTTGTAATAATACTTTTAGATTCTTTAATAACCTTCTCAGTATTTTGCAGTACTGTTTGTAATGTGTTTTAACATTCTGACTGTTCTTAGAAGCAATATATAATTTCCTTTTACAAATGCATGATGTTCTAATGCCCATAGTTATCCATGGTTTTTGTTCTTTTCGAGAAGCACGACACTTTTTCAAGGGGAATCAACTTTCAAAGTGATTTAACTAAAAATTTTGAATGTTTTTATACATTCTAGTCATGATCACAACTTTTATTACATTTTGCTTCAATTGTGTTATTTGTAGGTGTGTACCATTGAACAGTTGCAGTGCATCGAGGTTCATGCAAGAGAAACAAAGTATAAGTGATCAGTGTAACATTACAAAGACTTACACGAACACTTGTCACCGTTTGGCTAGTTTTAAAAGTTTCATAACAAAATATGTTATCTAGAAAAAAAGTATCCCAAGTCCTTTCTAGTGACATATAGTATTTCATCAAGATCAGTTTAGCTGCTTTGTCAAGAAATTGTGACAAATGGACAAACTTATTATTGCATGTGTAGGAAAATTTAATTTGCGTTGTAATTGTGATGTGAAGGAAGGCTCAGTTGTCTGTAATTTTTGTTGCTATGCTTATAATTATTATTATATTTTGTTTGTTTGTGCTACTTTGTTTTTCTAATTTTTAGGAATTATTGTTGTCTTATGTACAGAGTGCATTAAAAAAAACAATTTTCATGTTGAGATGCATTGCATGCTAAAGTGAGTAGTTTTCACAAGTAGCCCCTATCAGTGTTTATAGTGCATTGCATGGTAATTTTATTTTATCTTCTGACTTTTTTTAAGCAAATAATCCTAATTGTGCAACTCATTTTCTTGCTTTAATCAAAATGGTCTATGGTGAATTGCACGGGTAATATCAAGATGGGGATACCGCTGCGGCCTCGTGTAGTAAACACACAGATTACGTGGTAAATATGACATGATCGTGAAGTTTGGTCCAGGCTGCATTACAACATGAACTCAAATGATGATTGACGAAATCATATTTTATAAATATGCGTTTCGGTCGTAATGCAGCCTGGACCAAAGTGAAACATAACCATAACGCACGATATTGCAGATATCCAATTTACAGATCATATCTATAGCTGTTACTGTGTTGGTACGTGCAGACTGAATACGTTACAATGATGTAATATATACCACGCAATCTGTGCGAGGCCGTAGTGGTATCCCCATCTTGATATTACCCAATTGCACATGCTCTTTTTTCGTCAGCCCCTTTACTGATTTGATTCAGTCTCCCGTCTTGAGCTGATCTCTTCATTTGAACATATCGATTACAATTTATGCGATTATCTGCCAGACATTTTCTAATATTTTTCCTTTCTACAATTTTTCCTTCAACTATTTACTCCACTAACAAGTTAACAATCGGCACATAATGTAAATTTTTTTGCACCACCCTGGCTCTTTCCATACTCTCTTCCACCAGCTTGCTGCATTGGCCATCATTTCCTCCAAAATATTTTCACTCCATACTTTTTCCGTGCACTTAATATCCACCATCATTCTATAACACAATATTTCAATTGCTTCATTTTTTTCCTTATATTCCTAAGTCAAAGTTTACTTCTACAAATTGTTGCGCTCCTTTATAAAGTTTTAGAAACTCCTCTGATTCCTAGGTAATTGTATGAAACCAGAAGATTAATTTTTTTCAAGGCCTCTATTTGCCATTGCTATTCTGCTTTTGACATCACCCTTCCTTTAGTCATCAGTTGTTATTTACTTACTAAATAACAGAAATCTATAGAACTTTGCTTTTGATTTTATATTTAAACAGCTGTTACCATTTCTATTACATTGAATGACTTTGGTACATATTTAGCTGAAATATTTCTCCCTGTGCTCCATTCATGAAATTTAGTAATTTCTAACTAACAATACTGTTTTCTGATAGTGGAACAGTGTCATAAGCAAATCACTCCATCTCTCTTTTTTCTGGAACATGTATGACATATTTAAAGTTTTCTTTTACTTCCTTGGGGTCTACTGAAGATCGCGATTCTGCTACATCAACATTCACTAATGATGTCATATTACAGCTGTAATCAATCACAAGACATGTTGTTTTCAAGCAGTAATTCCGTTGTAATACAGTCTGGACCATTATTTTCAAGTAGAAATTAGATTGTAATACGCCTTGAACCAGCATGACACTGTTAAATGTACTTCTAGTGATGTCTTGCATTTGACTACTGCAGTATTATGACTCCAATTCCAATCCCCTTCCTTGATTGTTTCCTCTACGTACGATTTGAATATTAGTAGGGATTGACTACAACCATATCACATAGCATTCTTAATTGATGATTGTTTCTATTGACACTTTGCTTTTATTATAGCCATCTGATTCTTAAACAAAACATAAATATCTCTCTCTATCTGCAACAGGCTGCCTCTGTCTGTTTGTTTCGGCATAAAATAAAAACTACTGAACCGATTTGAATGGGATTTTCAGTTTAAAAGCTTCTTTTGGTATATCTTATGAATATATGTAACCAAGGAATGGAGCAAGAAATGACAGGCTGTTACTAACCTGAACAAATGTATGCTAAAAATTCTTAATTCATTTCTTGCCAGGTGGACACACCAAAGATAAAAAGATATGCATAGAAAGGTTAGGATCTGATTTAAAATCTGCCTAGCGACTTTCAAACATTAGTTTTAGTGTCTGCATGTGGTAAATGAGAACAAGATAACATGAAAGTGAAGAATTTACACAATTTTCAGAACACCAATAATAAGAGTTTATCATGTGTTACTTTTGTCAGCTTCAACTACACAAAATATTTTTTCTTTACGATAAAGGTTACAAAGTTACTACTTTACAACTTTGGGGAGGATCCTGATGAAAGTTTCTGAAAGTCACACAGAGTATGAAACTAGCTAGAATATAGGAAACTTCTTGCATAATATCTTTCTCCAAGTTATAATTTGCTAGTTAAAGTTAAAATAAAAGCTAGTGTACACACATTAGTTCATACACCTATATCCATGCAAGCAACGCTGTTGGCAAATGATAATTATTTTTTATTTAGGCCGTGTAAGGGTTTGGGAGAGACTATACTAGCCTTTTCCAACCAAATGTCAACCTCTCCTTCACTGTGGTGCACCCTGTTTGCACAGACGAGGCTCTGGTGACTGAAAGATTCTCGGTATAAGGAGTCACCCACTGCTTGCCAACGGCCTCCGTAAGGAGGGCGGAAGAGCGGGGAGTGGTTCAGGGCACCCTCTTGCCCTTGGGGTTGGAAACGGCCCCAAAAGGCGGATGAATTAGAAATGACCAACGGCATGGGGATGCAGAAGGCAACGGGAAACTACTGCATTAAAGACCCGAAAGGGTATCCCGAGGACATGTAATCCTCTCAAATTACGTACATCATGATGGCTTCTTCCTGGGTAAAATATTCCGGAGGTAAAATATTCCCCCAATCGGATCTCCGGGTGGGGACTGCTCAGGGAGGGGTCTTCAGAATGGATACAAACATTCTACGAGTCGGAGTGTGGAATGTTAGAAGTCTGAATAGGGCAGGTAGGTTACAAAACTTAAAAAGGGAGATGGAACAACTTAAGTTAGATGTTGTTGGGATTAGTGAGATTAAATGGAAGGACACTCAGGATTTCTGGTCTGGGGAACACAGGATAATTAGCACACAAGCTGTCAATGGAGTCACTGGTGTAGGATTTGTAATGAACAAGAAAGTAGGGAAACGGGTGAGTTATTATGAACACTTCAGTGACAGGATTATTTTGATGAGGTTAGAAACTAAGCTCGATTCCAACCACATTAGTACAAGTATATATTCCAATGTCACATGAAGATGACGAAGAAATAGAGAAAAATATACGCTGAAATTGAAGAATTAATCTAATATGTGAAGGGGGAGGAAAATCTAATAAACATGGGTGATTGGAATGCGATAGTGGGAGAAGGAAAAGAGGGGAATACTGTAGGAAGTTTTGGTGATGGAGAAAGAAATGAGCGAGGAAGCAGGTTGCTAGAATTTTGTGAAAGATATAAGCTAGTTGTGGCAAACACATTGTTTAAGAACTATGCAAGAAGAATATACACCTGGAAACGTCCTGGGGATACAGGCAGATATCAGCTAGATTATATCATGGTCAAACAGAGATTCAGGAATCAAGTTCTAGACTGTAAAGCGTACTGCAGGAGCAGAAATAGACTCTGACCATAATTTGATAATAATGAAGTGCAGGCTGAAATTTAAGCGAATGAGGAAGCAGTATAAGCCGAACAGACTGGAAGTGAATAAACTCAAACAATCTAGCACGAGAGAAAAATTTTGCAGAAATGGTAGACTTAGGTCTAAAAAGTAACTCTGAAAAGGAGCTCAACCAAGGACGAATGGAATACAATAAAGACCGAAATAATGAAAGCTGGTAAAGAAACATTAGGCTTTAGGGAACAAACTGCAAGAAAACCTTGGATCACAGAAGAAATTTTGGAGCTGATGGATCAGAGGAGAAGGTACAAAAATGCTCAGAACGAAGCAGGAAGAGAGCAGTACAGGCAATTTAGAAATCAAATAAATAGGAAATGCAAAATAGCAAAAGAAAAATGGCTACAAGAAAAGTGTGAAGAAGTAGAAAAGGAAATGGTCGTAGGTAAAGTAGATGTTGCATATGGGAACCCGCAGGGGCCAGGTACGCAAGTGCCAGGTACGGGTTTGGCGAACCCGCGGTGCCCGAGCTGGAAACTTGTGAGCACCTTAAGTTTCCCATACCGTAAACTCCTACCATGCTTCAACGACCACCATAGGGCGTGGCGGTGGAACGTTGTGTGCCTAGGAGAACGGGGATCTTGGCTTCATCGCCCGGATCGCGAGGACGGTACAAACCTCTATAAAAAAAAACCTCAACCTCAAGGTCAGCCACGTGCCGAGGAGGTGCATGGGTGAGAGGTAGATCTCTCGTTAACGTGCAACCTCAGGGGCACCTGCGCACCCCTGTTGTATCAGCATTTCTTTATATCATGTTTTTGCTCGTGGGACCAAAATTCCTTCTCACAAACAAAAACAAAACCCCTGCGGTCCGGGTGTGCCGCAGGTTAAAAAAAATACACCCAGTTCCATTAAGCGGGCGAGGGTTGACAGCCATCCGCCGGAACAAGAACACAGTAACGGGAAGGTTTGTCTAATAGACAACGCCTTTGTGATCATTACAAGAACGGAGGGATCCTTTGAGAAGGTCTCTCCATTTTATATAAAGGATTGGAGGGAATAGTGGGAACCTTGAAGAGTGTGAAAAAGCTGAGGAATGGGACCCTGCTTCTGGAAACAAATAACCACAAGCAGGCTGTTTCACTCCTTAAGTGTGAGAAGCTTGGGGAGTTCGCAGTGAAATGCGAACTCCATAAAACTCTAAACTCTAGCAAAGGAGTGATCAATTGCAGAGATTTAATAGATATAGAGTCCGAGGAACTCCTTAAGGAGTGGGGATCAGAAAATGTGGTTGAGGTTAGGCAGATCAAACGAAGGGTTAACGGCAGTCTTGAGAAAACTGCCACCTTCGTCCTGACGTTCGACACTCCAATGTTGCCAAAGTCCATAAAAGCTGGTTACCTACATCTTAACGTTCGCCCGTATGTTCCGGACCCGATGCGCTGCTTTAATTGCCAGCGGTTCGGGCATACGACGGCGAACTGTAAAGGCAATGCCACCTGTGGGAAGTGTGGAAAATCGGCGCATGAACTGGGTGCAAGTTGCACCCTCCCACAGGTGTGCATTAACTGCTCCGGGTCACATCCAGCCTGGAGCAGGGAGTGTCGAGTGTACCTTGAAGAAAAGAAGGTACAGGAGTTGAAGACTAAGGAAAGAATATCCTTTGGCGAGGCGAAGAAACGGTTTAAGGCGCTGGCGCCACCGGTCTTCGCCACTAGCTTCGCCAAAACGTTATCAACTCCCAGTCAGGAAGGAGAGCGTTGCTATGCAGACGTCTGTTGTAGACACGGACATGAGCATGACATGCTCGTGCCAGTGCAAGTGTGGTGCGCAGCCCACTAAGGGTCCTAACACCAAGGACCGCGGTCGTCGGTAGTAACGTTTCTGCTAACTCGACCACTACAGCGACAGGTTCATCAAGTCCACTAGCCAGAGCACGGCCATCCGCTCCAGTAGCTGCAGCTGTGGGTGCCTCTGCAACAGCAGAAGCAGCACACGTGGCAAAAGCTGCATCTTCAGCGGTAGTAGCAGCAGAAACGCCATCTGCCGGAAGCGGATGGCAGTTAGTGCAGAAAGTTCGGGGTCCAAAGTTCAAACAAACGGACCCCACCATGTTCTTGAGGTCCCCTTCTACCTCTCCTCCCAGTTCCCCAACTAGTGTGGGGAGGAGGGGGACAAGGCCTCGGTGGAAGAAAGATCCGCAAGACGCCGAGGCCTTAGAACAAAAGTCGTCTTCGGACCCCGAAGATGACGTTATGCTGGTGGACGAAGAACCTGGTCCCGTTCCTCAGCAGACATCAGACACTGACCCACCCGACCCGGGGCGGGTGGTTTTAAATAGGTAGAATGGCTCCCATACTTCAGTGGAACGTAAACGGCTTTCAGGCTCACAAAGAGGAAGTCCACCTCTTAGCACGGTCTAATCCATTGTGTCTCTGTCTTCAGGAGACACATTTTAGACCTTTACACCAACCTGTGCTAAGAGGGTATGACATCTATAGAAAGGACGATACTGAGGGTGATCGAGCGAAGGGGGGAGTGGCTGTGTTTGTCCGAAACACTGTCCACTCCGAACCTATTGCTCTCACCTCTGATCTACAAGCAGTAGCGGTGAAAATACACGGTCCAATCCAACTGACCGTATGCTCTGTCTATCTGCCACCCAGTGTGTCAGTCGGCTACGACGACCTGGTTGGCATTATACGACAACTCACTCGGCCCTTTCTCCTTTTGGGAGATTTCAACGCCCACAGTGCGTTGTGGGGTTCCACCACCGATTGCCCCAGGGGCCGAGTGGTTGGTAGATTGATAGAGCAGGAGGAAATTTGTATCCTGAATACAGGGCAAATGACTCATTTCACCACTGCTACCGGTACGTCTTCTGCCATTGACCTTCCTTGTGTTCCCCCTCAATTGCGGACTCCGTGCAGTGGGACGTGGATCGCGACCTACATGGTAGCGACCACTTCCCTATTTGGATGCACGTCGAGTGTGAACGTGGAAGAGGAAATAACCGACGCAAATGGAACGTCAGTTGTGCAGATTGGCAGCTCTACTGCCGTTCTGTACAACTGCAACCCTGTGGCAGTATACAGGAGAAGGTGAATCACTTGACAGAAGTGATTCACCGTGCAGCTGACGTTTCCATGCCGAAGAGCTCCGGAACGCTGCGAAGGACGCCCGTCCCCTGGTGGAACGATGAATGTCGTTCCGCCATCCAGGGTCGCCGACGGGCGTTGCGTCGTTTTAGGTTGTGCCCAACATCTGACAACCTAGCAGCGTTCCGTATTGCCAGAGCTAAGGCGCGTTGAGTTATTAAGGAGAGCAAGAAGAGGTCATGGCAGAACTTTGTGAGCACTATAAATCGTTCCACACCTTCGTCGAAAGTATGGGAGTCCATTCGCCGTATATCTGGAAGGTACTCCCGCCCACCAGTATCTGGGTTACTGGATCACGGACGTATAATTACTGACGAACGAAGCATAGCGCAGCTGATGGCGGAGAACTTCGCCGCCATCACTTCGTCCGCTAACTTTGACCCTCGGTTTCAGCGACGAAGAGTCGCTGCCGAGAGGCGCCCGCTGTGCTTCGATTCGTCGAATACAGAGGCCTACAACTGCCCATTTACATTTTGGGAGCTGGAGTCGGCTTTGAATAGCGCTAACGACACTGCTCCAGGGCCTGATTTGATCCAGTACCAGATGCTGAGGCATCTTAGTAAAGATGCTAAGGAGTACCTTCTGGATATTTTTAACGATATATGGACCGGAGGACACTTCCCCGACTCGTGGAAAGAAGCAACATTAATTCCCATTTTAAAACCTGGGAAAGACAAATTGTTGCCAGGTAGTTATCGTAGTATTGCCTTGACTAGCTGCGTGGGGAAGACACTGGAGAGGATGGTTAACTCGCCGCCTCGTCTGGTGTCTTGAATCCCGTAATCTGCTGAGCCGCTTCCAGTGTGGATTCAGGAAGTCACGTTCCACCTTGGACAACCTGATCCTCCTGGAGGCGGCAATACAGGATGCGTTCATCCGCAGCCAACACCTTGTGGGTGTTTTTTTCGATCTTGAAAAGGCCTACGATACTACCTGGCGGCATGTTATTTTAAAACAGTTGCATGAATGGGGTTTTAGGGGTAACCTGCCCCGTTTTTTAAAATCATTTTTATCTGGTCGTTGCTTCCGGTACCGAGTCGGTAGTGAAGTGTCTGATCTTTTTATTCAGGAAAACGGTGTTCCTCAGGGGTCAGTTTTAAGCGTGACGCTCTTCGCCATTGCTATAAATAGCATTGGAGCCATAATAAGGAGTCCATATGGTACTCCTTATATGTGGACGACTTTTTAATTTTTATTGCATCATCCAGCCTGAGAAGCGCCGAGCGGCAGTTGCAACTCACGCTGAACAGGCTGGATGAATGGTCAGTGCACACCGGTTTTCGTTTCTCTGCCGAGAAAACCCGGTGTGTACTTTTTACTCGTAGCAGAAGCCTTTTATCAGAGCCCCATCTTACCTTGAGGAATACCGTTTTACGTTTTACTGAAACAGTTCGGTTTCTGGGCCTCATTTTAGACAACAGATTAACCTGGCTACCACATCTCAAAGATGTGAAAGCCAGAGCCTCAAAAGCTCTAAATGTTTTAAAATGTCTGTGTGGCAGGTCATGGGGCGCTGACCGCTCCTGCCTGTTACAATTTTACAGAGCCTTTGTACGGTCGCGGCTGGAATACGGTTGTATCGTGTATGGTTCGGCACGGGACAGCTATCTCCGTATACTGGATAGTGTCCACCATGCTGGAATTCGGCTCGCCACGGGTGCATATCGCACCAGCCCTATTGTCAGTATTTGTGCTGACTCGGGCGAGCCGCCGCTTACCATCCGCCGGCGACTCCTCATGGTGCGACACTACCTGCACGTTGCCATAACACCTGGCAGTCCCGTGTACGACGTAGTTCTACACCCCAACTACGAGCGGCTCTATACCAACCTGGCATAGAGCCACTAAACCGTTCAGCTACCGTACAAAGGCTATTTTAGAACAATACGGATTCGAGCTTCCTTCTTTTTATCACCAGGGTTGGAGTAAATCTCCTCCCTGGCTTTTAAAGAGGCCCAGAACGATTTTAGAACTATCGCGGCACAACAAGCTGTGTACCGCGGATAATGTTTTTATCAGAATTTTTAGAGATGTCTTAAACCAGCATCATAATTTTACCCCGGTATTTACGGATGGGTCTAAGCAGGCTAACGGAGTTGGCTGCTCCGTCGTGTTCCCTCGAGCGACTTACACATATAAACTTGACGGCAGGTGCAGCGTTTTTACTGCCGAGTGCTACGCCGTGCTAAAGTCGCTCCAGCATATGAAAGTAAATCGCGATAAGTGTTTCATCATATGCTGTGATTCCCTCAGCTGTATTCAGGCCATAGGAAATATGTATCCAGCAGATCGTCTAGTCCAGGACATCCAGGACGCCCTCCTTTCCCTCCAATCTCGTGGAAAGGAGGTATTATTCTGCTGGGTACCGGGCCATGTGGGAATCAGGGGGAACGAGGCAGCTGATGTAGCTGCCAAGTTAGCCTGCGACAAGGTCAGAACCGACTTTGAACCGGTCCCAAAGTCAGACCTTGCCTCGGTGGCGAAGAGATTTGTTTTTGATGTTTGGCAGAGGCAGTGGCTGGAAGTTGAGCATAACAAGCTCCGGCTGGTCAAACCGACCGTTCAGCCGTGGAGCAGCTCCTTCCAGCGGGCGAGGAGGGATGAGGTTCTCCTTACTCGCCTTCCGTATAGGGCACTGTCCTCTAACTCATAGTTTCCTTCTCCGCCGAGAGGACCCTCCGGAATGTGATGCTTGTGGCGTACCTGTCAAAGGTACGCCACATTTTAACCGAATGTGTATTGTTTTTAGATTTAAGGGCAGACGTTGGCTTAGGCAACGATCTGTCCCTTATTTTAAACGACGACGGTGACAACGTGGCTAAGGTTTTAAAGTTTTGTTGCTTGGCCGGTCTTGTACCAAACATTTTGGGCAGATCGGCCTAGTTTTTAGATTGGATTGGTGGCCATTTACAACCACCAATCCAAGTACTGTTTTTACTTGTGACACTGCTTATATGGCTGGCCTCTTTACAGTCCAGCCAGCTTACTCATTTTTAAACTGGTTGGCCCTTTTACAGCCAACCAGTTAATGTATATATTTTTATATTTTATTGCCTAGGCCCAGTTTTATGTTTTATGATGCCGTCTGTGTGGCCGATCTCTTTACAGTCGGCCACGCAGACGGTATTTTAGTTAGTATGCTAATATTTTATTGTGCTGTCTCTGTGGCCGACCCCTTTACAGTCGGCAATTTTGCCACATTGTCACGCCTGGTACTTGTTAGGGCGCTAATGACCCCGTCGTCGACGCGCCCTAAAATCCAAATAACAACAGCATATAGGAAGATCAAACAGAATTTTGGAGAAATGAAGAAAAGAGGTATGAACATTAAAGCTGCCGATGGGAAACCTCTTTTAAGCTCAGAAGATAGGGCTAACCGATGGAAGGAATACATTGAGCAACTGTATGTTGGGGACGACTTGAACAATAGTGTAATGGAAAAGGAAGGTGATGTCGACATTGATGACTTAGGAGATCCTGTTTTGAGGACAGAATTTAATAAAGCTCTGAATGACTTGAAAGCAAATAAGGCAGTTGGAATTGATGAGATCCGTGCAGAACTTCTTAAATCCCAAGGAGAAGAAGGAATCAAAAGATTATTCAAGCTGATCCCAAAAAGTTATGAAACAAGAAATTCCAACTGATTTTAATAAAAATATCATCTTCACACTTCCAAAGAAAGCACAAGCTGACAAATGTGAGAATTATCGCACCATTAGTCTAACATCACATGCTTCAAAATTACTGACCAGAATAATAAACAGAAGGATGGAAAGGGTAGTAGAAGAGATAGTAGGTGAAGATTAGTTTGTGTTTAGGAAAAACCGTGGTACAAGGGAAGCAATTCTGTCTCTAAGATTAATACTTGAAGGGCGGATCAAGAAAAACAAAGATACTTTTATGGCATTTGTTGATTTAGAAAAAGCTTTTGATAATGTTAGGTGGGACAAGATGTTCAAAATTTTAAATAAGTCAGGTCTGAAGTATCGAGATATAAGAATACTCTATTGTCTATATAAGAATCAAGTGGCTATAATGAAAGTAGAGAATCACGAGAGACATGCATCAGTTAAAAAGGGTGTGAGACAAGGTTGTAGTCTATCCCCGTTAATATTCAACTTGTATGTAGAAGAGGCTATGAAGAAAGTCAAAGAAAAATTTCCATGTGGCATAAGTTTTCAGGGAGAAAAAATCAGTATGCTACGATTTTCTGATGACATTGTCTTGTTAGCAGAGAGGGCTGATGATATTGAGAAGTTATTGAATGGCATGAACGAAATACTGAAGGAAGATTTTGGACTGAATATAAATCAAAGCAACACTAAAGTGATGAAATGTAGCAGAAATGATACCAATACTAGTAGATTAAATATAAAATTATGATCGGATCCAATAGGAGAAGTAAGTGAGTTCTGTTACTTGGGAATCAAAATTACAACCGATGGCCGAAGCGGGAATGATGTTAAAAGCAGAATAGCACTAGCAAAACGAGCGTTCATGAAAAATATAAACCTTGATATAAATATTGATTTAGAAATTAGAAAGAACTTTTTTAAAATCTTTGTGTGGAGCACAGCATTTTATGGTAGCGAAACATGGACTTTAGGAGTACCGGAAAGAAAGAAAATTGAAGCATTTGAAATGTGGTGCTACAGAAGAATGCTGAAAATTAAGTGAACTGACAAAGTTAGAAATGAACGAGTTTTGGAAATGATGCGTGAGAAAAAAAGTTTGTGGAAGAAGCTTACAGAAAGAGGGAACAGTGGAAGGTAAGAACTGTAGAGGAAGACAGAGATTAGAATATATGAAGCAGATAATTGATGACGTGGGTTGTAAGGTGTATGTAGAAATGAAGAGGTTAGCACAGGATAGGAAGGGATGGAGGATTGCATCAAACCAGTCGAAAGACTGAAGACAGCAAAAAAAAAAAAAAAATACTATTTTAGACCTAGCTTCTTTAATATTTTGAATATGTAGACGTATGTAACATTAGGAAATTGATTTTGTAAGTCTGCACGGTAATATCTGTATCAATCCTTCTAATATTAATCTCGGAGCCTGAATTTCTTCTCTAATATCCTGGTCTCTTCTACCTTCTTTTCAATTTTTCTGTATATTATGATGTAAAATCAGTTCAGAGGAAGAGTAGAAATAAACACTGAGCCTGATTTGTGACTGGTTTATGCTTGGGCCTGACATTCAGGAGTATGTTGGTTCAAACCAACCAGGTTTTGGTTTTCTGTGGTTTCCTGAATCACTTCAGGAGAATGCTAGGATGTTTCCTTTGAAAGACCATTGTTAAATTACTTCCTGTTCTTTGCTCACAATCCTTTTCTGACTAATGACCTTGATGTCAATGAGTTGTAAGCTCAAATATAATTTTAAAAGAGTTGGTCCTTGCCTTGTGTGCCTTCTTTACTCTGAATGACAGGTTTATTTTCCCTGTTCTTCCGTTTACATACACACATGGTCTCTAAATTATTTCTGTGTATAATATTTATTACAATTTCTGTATACCATCATTTTAGTGATATTATTTGCCCATAGTTATCAGTTGTTACTTTGTATGCTTTCCCCACCCTTCCTTGTTTGGATTGTATTTAGACATTTGTCCGTATATTTCAATCTGCAGCCTCCACTGCCTAAAGCAGACGACTGGTGTTTGTGTTTGGTAGTAGCATGGAGTTTTCCATTGTGCACAATGTTGACTGAATTTCGGTAGCTGTTGGTGTGTGGGAGATATGGTGGTTGAAAGTGATCGATTTGAGACTTTTCGACCAAACACGTGTGTACCTCTTTGCTGCCACAACATCATAATGCTGACCACTGGTGTTTGTGTGTGGTAGTGGCCTCAAGTCTACCATCGTACACTATGGTGATTACATGTCACTAACTTTGGGGGTGTGGAACATATGGTTGTTGAAAGTGGTCGACCTAGGGCATTTTTCTATTCCTATCAAAGACATGCGTGTCCATACATTTCACCTTACAGCCAGAACTACCAAGTGTAGACCACTGGCATTTTGTGTGGTAGCAGCCTTGAGTCTCCCACTGTGCAGTATGGTGGCTGCATGTAAGTAGCTGTGGGGGTATGGGAGATATTTTGGTTGAAATTGGTCGACGGAGGACATTTTCATATTTCGACCGATGGCATGATTGTCCTCATTTTTCACTCTGCAGCCAAAACTACCTAGCACAGGCAACTGATGGTTGTGTACGGTAATAGCCTTGAGTCTCCCATCATGCACTATGGTAGTTGCATGTCAGTAGCTGCAGGGGTGTGGGAGATATGTGGAGATAGGGTGTTTTAATTTTTTGATGTGTGTCCCTATATTTCACTTTTCAGCCACAACTACCTAGCACAGACCACTGATTTTCGTATGTGGTATAGCTCAAGTCTCCTATCGTGCAATATAGTGGTTGCATGTTGGTAGCTGTGGGAGTGTGGGAGACATGAAAGTTGAAAGTAGTCAGTCAGCCAAGGGTAATTTCATATTTCAACCAAAGACATTTGTGTCTCTATATTTCACTTTTCAGCCATAAACACCCATAATCATCACTGGTGTTTGTGTGTGGTATTAGTCTTGACTGTCCCATCGTGCACTATTGTGGTTGCATGTCTGTAGCTGTCAATCAAAATTGTTTGCAAACATGAACAAAGATGTGGGCACCAGCTAGTGTGCTATGATTTGTCCTCTAATCGTGATTAAGGTTTATGTAGAAATATTATAAAGCATTTTGTGTGTGTGTTTGTCTCTGCTGCCTTCTTCAGTGCTCTGAGTGACAGGTTTATTTTTCCTGTTCTTCCTTTTACACACACACATGGTCTCTAAATTGTTTCTGTTTATGATATTTATTACCATTTCTGTGTACTGGCATTCTTAACGATATTATTTGCTCTTAGTTATGTGTTGTTTACTTTGTATGATTTCCCCATCTTTCCCTTTTTTTTTTAATTGTTCTTGGGGATTTTCCTTCTCATTATTATAGCAGTTAGGACTTACATAAATTCCTTGTTAACTGCTTTTTAATACTTATAAGGTTTTTCATGTCTTCATGTCTTCAAGTTTTATTTATGAGAAAAAAAATACAGTTGAAATAATTCTTTTATTTTGTGGCAGTGAATTTTTATGTTTAGTTGAGAATTGTTTGCATTTGTAGGTGATACAAGTTGCAGTGAATTGTGAAGTCCCTACATCATAAACAGTGGACAAGAATGGGTAATAAAAACAGTTGCTGTCCTTACTCCAGTCCCAATGCTGGAGGTAAGGATGATGAGAGAATAGAAGAATATTTGCCAGAAGGAGAGGAGAGTATTGGTAATCTTCAACATATAAGTGAACGTGAACCTGAAGACTGGGATACAGATCCTTCACTTCATCCAAAAGCAGGAACAATATTTATGGAGAGATCTAAAGCATCATTGGAAAGTATGTCAATTTAAAAAAAAAAAATTGGTTTCAACTTCCATCAATGTGTAACTCTTGGTGCTCATTGTAAAAAGCTTGATGAGAGAAATATATTTGACATAATATGTTGAACACTAACTTTGTTGTTTAGATTGTGAATTTACATTTGTAGATCAAAGGCTGTGACTGGATTTGGGTCAATTTTCACACTTCAGCTTATTGATTTACTTTGTGGAGACCATATCTTAAAAGACTTATTTGTCAAGGAACAATGTATTGATCAATGTTAATGCAATTTGAAAAATCAAGTCATTTAATTTATAATAACAATGAGCAGGAAAAAGCTTTAAGGCAATAAAATTAAGGAAGGATAGGGAAATATGACCCAACACTTACCACAGATGAAGGCGGCTGGGACGACGAACAAAAAACAAACACAAGAGAAGCGCAATATTTCGGCCTACAGCAGCCTTAAACGTGCAGAAGGTGAAGCACCAGGCGCCGTCACAGGCGTGTACACATGTGACGGCGCCTGGTGCTTTACCTTCTGCACGATTAAGGCTGCTGTAGGCCGAAATATTGCGCTTCTCTTGTGTTTGTTTTTTGTTCGTCGTCCCAGCCGCCTTCATCTGTGGTAAGTGTTGGGTCATATTTCCCTATCCTTCCTTAATTTTAAAGTCATTTAATTTGATTTTTTTAAACTTTAATATTTAGATTAGACATAATATTAATAGATTGTATATTTATTTAGTAGTAATTTGAACCTTACCACTGGACAATTCTCTGTGTCCGTCTTCTCAAGTGTCTCAGCATTTGTTAGACTGGACTTCATGTCAGTTGATTGATGTTTCCAATATGACAAGCACCATACCACTTACAATAATAACTGTAACACTGATGCAAATTAAACACAGCACCCAACTACTATTGTGCCCATTTTACATTGACAGTAATTAATATAATTGTGATGAAGTGCATACTCTGGTGGCAATTTCCTTACACACCCATTTTTTCCTTTCTTATTTTTATCCTAAAGTCTAGTGTGAATTCTGCATCCACCTACTTTTGCCCTTTGAAAATTTTAAATTCTTTCAGCAATTTTGACAAATTATTCATAATTTCCGTTGGTAATTTATTCAAATTCCTGATCCCCTTATCTATAAAAGAAAAATTTTCCACACCCTTATGCCTGAAATCATTAGCTAGTTTGTATTCATGGTCATCTTTCCCTTTCCATGTATTACCCTTATTTATTCTACCAATATCTTTCCAAAAAACATAACCATTTTGTACATCATACACTCCCAACCAGGGGTGGATCCAGGGGGGGAGGGGTCTAGGTCCACCTTCGACATCGTCATTTTTTTTTTTTAGCTCTACGGATTTGAGGCCCGAGGAGACTATAAATACTACCCTTTGCCTGACTCAAGGCTCCCCAAAGCCAAAATCCACTGAAGGCAAGCCCCCACCCAAGCCAAAATTCACTCAAGCCAAGCCCCCCCTCCCCCCAAACCAAAGTCCGCTCAAGCCCCTCCCAAAACAAAATCCTGGATCCCCCCCTGGTCCCAATATTCTCTTCACCCTCTTCTTATTTGCCTCTGAATCACAATCCAGCTTCTTTACCATATCAGAGACTGGTTCTGTTCTGCAATAATTTCCAAACATAAATACACATAAATAAATTTATTAATTTCAGTTATTTGAGATAATCCTTTTTTGACCTTACCGACTCACTTTTTCATTAAGAGTATTTTTATCATTTGGCAACAAAATCTATTTAATTTCATTGTTTCACATGTAATACTAAAACATCTTCTTTCTTGCAAGTATCGTTTCCTGCCTTTGTATCAATTCTTGAAAAGAGTAATCTTCTCTCTTGATCCATCCTCTGTTCAATTCTTAAACCTCTTTCTTATATTTGAACTTTTTCTACTGTATTGCTGTATGCCAGGGTTTTAGCCTTCATGCCCTATTTTTATCCACATGGTGTATATCTTTGAATGGGTATGGTATCAGTGTGGCTAAACCCTAAAACAGTTTCAACATTTTTACATTCATAAATTGAGTACTTGTCTTCTTCATTAACATTCTTCTGTATGTGGGAGTGACCCTTGAGTTGGTATACTCCCAATATTAATGTCTCATAGTTCAAGTAAGTTCAACTGTTGAAAGTTCAGTGAGATATAGTTCAGACTAAATAACTTTCTTTCCCACCATTTTCCGCCAACCTTTTTTTCAAATTATAAGGCTGTTTGGCCAAAGTCAATATTCTGTCAGTTATTATATCGTCATTTGTAGTCTCTTTAATCCTCATAGAATAGAAAGCATATAATATCATGTGCACAATCAATACATAATCTCTGACATTGGGAATCTGACTGGTGGAAATAACATTATCTTCAACTTTTCACTTTCCAGTTGACCATTAATAACTTCAACCATTCAGTTGATTTTACTGTCACAACTCCTCTTCAGTTGGAAACTACCGCAGTTTTGCAAAAACTGAGCATTTTATGAATAAGATCAATTGCTTCAAGAGGGGTACACTCTCTTGATAAGTTCTGTTCCCAATTGTGACATCATTTGGCATAAGCCGCTCTGATGCTAAGAGCACCACTATTAATAATGAGTTCAAGTACAATGGCAGTGTTTTTGAAATCTGTGTGGTATGACCCTTTAGACATCTAATACATAAGCAATCATACTGACCAAAATCATAAATTATACTAGTTTTTTTCCTTAAAAAGGTAGTGTAAGACAATTAGTTGGGGTTTGTATGGTAGTTCACTCAACTCGAACTTGGTACGTAAAACTCATAAAATTATACATACACAGTTCCAGAAACAGGTAAATTATTTTAAATAGTTCGTTGTTGGCGCGGTCGCCAGGTGATGTACCAAGCCAGTCCTAAGCCGGAGGTGGGTGGATAATTAAAAAAAAGTCACCAAGTATGTTAACACTAAACCTCAGTCCACCACAAGTTTATTGTAAGATATTAAAACATCGAACTGATTAGTCACCACCAAATTTTAAATACAAAGGCTAATTGGAACTTCATCATTTGGTAGATTGCAGAATTCTTTAAGAAAAAAGGAAATTAATAATCGAGTCAGTTTTCCACCTAATTACTTTAATGTCACAGGAAATGTTCTTCTTCGTCACTTCTGTATTGTTCAAACTTTACATATCACATGTACTGTCCGTCCCAGTTAAATACATTAAGTTCCCTTCTTGACACTAATCAAGCAGCACAATTACTGTAGCGTCGACCGCCACACTACCTGAACCACCCACTACCACACTTAAGTCATGACTGACTTGGAACAATGTATTAGTCCGCTCCTCAGACACTCCTTCAGAGTCGTCGGAAGGTGACAGTCCCCACCTACCGAATATGATAATTGTTCAGGTTTTTTTTTTTTTTTAATCCCAGAAGAAAATTGAAGAATTATCTTAGGGGGGGAAAAATGGGAAATTTCATATCACAATTCTAGATGAACATACACATTTGTAAATTTCCATGTGGCCAACCATCTAAACTAAATATCAACATGGAAAAGAAAGGGAAAATACACCCAACACTCACCAAAGTTGAAGGGAGGAGGGCAGCAGCAACACAAAAAAACATACAACAAAGAAAAAAAAAAATATTTCGACACGCGTCTTAATCATGTGCGGCGAGACATATGGCAGGGGGAAAGATATGGCCACATCCCAGCCCAGCCCTCCTCCCTTCAACTTTGGTGAGTGTTGGGTGTATTTTCCCTTTCTTTTCCATGTAAATATTGCCTAGCGGCATTTCTTTCCTTTCAATTGTTACCTATAAAATAAATATCAAATAGAACAACTGAACATACAGCTTGAAAGAAAAGGAAACAAACAAATCGGAAAACATACAAAGAAAGAAAAGAAAGCACACAGAAAATTTGTACTGTCTTGTGATCACAGTTCTTGCATAGACTGTCCGTATACAAGAAAATAACCTGAAAAGAAACACATACAACATGTAAACTCTACTATTGCCTTTACTGCCGGCTCTGTGGTGGGAGTCCTAGGTTACGATTAACTACTGAGGTCAGTGACCTCTAGACTTCTGCTATCAGTTGAGGCACTTCTCACACACTTTACACTGTCCTACATAGCCTACTGCTGCTGCTACTTGCCTTTTGGCATTTCTCAGGCAAGGAAAAAAAGCACGGGAAAATGCGGATTTATTTTTCTTTGCCTTAGCCAGAAAATTGAGGTTTTTTTCTCGCTGTGGTGATTGAGCAACAGGCATATGCCATAGATTCAACAGGATAAACAAGGACAAAGGGTGTCCTCTATTTCAGTCATTTACTTCCTCCGGTAATAGTTTGTAAGGTATAAGTGCCGTCAAATTGAAAGTACCCCTGATACTCTGGTTACCTGGGTTCACTAGAACATAGGAATTTTCCCTAGGGCAGCTAGAAATCCAAATGGGCCTTCATACAAATATTTGAACTTCCGCATTTCATTATTTAAACTAGGATTTGTGATGAGTCTGTGCCAGTACCAGATCACCCGGCTTGTAGTCAGTGTCCTTCCCTCTTCAGTCATGCCGCTTCTTTCTTCTCTGAACTGGTAAATTCATTTCACAATTTTGATCGGAGTGAAAGAACTAGTCTCATCCGTTCTAAGTTTGCACCATAGGGTAAATTGTGACCACTCTGCCTGTCTTCTTTACATTCCCACCTTATCGATTTCCTTTCAATTTTCTTTTCTTCTTCAATCAATTGGGACTGTTTTACCTTTCTACCACCTTCTCTATTCCCTTCTCTACATTTCACATTATCAACTTATGGTCGAGCTTCCTTTCTTTTACAGTCAATCTGGACTGTTTTACCTTTCCACCACCTTCTCTATAGGTTCTGCCAAAGAAGGGTATTTATTCCACACCTTCATAACACTTCTCCACTAATGGGTCCACTTTGCATCCTCTGTAGCACATGCGGCTGCTGCGAAGGTCAAATTATTTTTGTCCCAGGTGCCAACATTGCCTTTATACTGACTGGTATACACAGGATGGCTGCTGCCATGCTCGCCTTCTCCACTATTATTATTGACATAGTGCTCCCGTACAACTTTAACTTTATCTAGGCTCTCCTCGCCCGTCTTCGTTACTTTGGATCCTTCAACTTCTATCTTCATAATTTCATTTTTTTATTATTTTATTTTTATTTTATTTTTTTTTTTTATTTTACATGTTCTCCTGTAATATGCTTGTAAATTTTCTTGTCTTCTATCTCAAAAATTCTATCTTGGCCGTCTCTCCTGATTTCTTCTTCCTCAATTTCCATCTCTGGGTTCTTTTAATTTTCAACTTTTATGTCTCCTATCTTTGAACCCTCATTTATTATCTCTAATAAAATTTTCTCATAAGTTGTCTGTCCTTCCTCAAAGTCGTTCTCAAATATCGTATCATGTAGATGCACTTCCGGTTGATTCTTCTTCTTCTTCTTCCTTTGGCATGTTTGGCCTCCTTGCTGCCTCTGCCGCTGGTGAGGCCCTATCAGTGGCAAGCACTAATTTAAATGCTTGGAGCTGCCTTCCGGAGTCATGGCTACTCCCTGCTCTACCGGAAATGAGTAGGGTTATATTGCTCCTAGAATCTCACTCTCCTCATTCTCTGTTCTTGCACGTATAGTCTCCCCAACATGTCTATAGCATCCTTTATGGAACAGCTCTTATGGCTAGTAAGTATCAGCTGTGTCCGTTCTGATAACCTAGCAGCAATCATCCGAACATACACTTCTTCACTGGAAGGTTGATCTAAATACTGACACAGTGCTTAGCAACTCATGAAAAATTCTGTTTGAAATTCTCTCCTTGAATCATAATGGTTACCAAGCAATAGCTCTGATTCGGCAGCAATTTGGCACTCAGCCAACCAGTAATTATTCAGAAAATCTGCCTTGAAGTGCGAAAAGGTTTCGTAATTCTCTTCAAATTATTTGGCCCTTTGTCTGGGTCCTGCCTTTAAAATTTTATCACCATCTGGATTTTCTTCTTCTCGCTAGCAATTAGGAAAGGTGGAAAATTTCTAATGAACTTAACTGGATGAATGTCATTTTGATCAGAAAACTCTTCCCAAATCTGGTCATCACTGTAATGAACAGGAAACATTGAGCCCTTTCCTGTTTCATGATATCTGCTGAGCTCTTCCTTCACTATACCAGGCACTTGTGTTAATACCTGTTGCTTTATAACTAAAGGGGTCTGCACCTTCATTCTCTCGTCTACAAGTACAACAGTGGAACTATTGGTGCTGTAAGGTGTCGGTTTCCTGGCGCAAACTGCTCGTTTCCTCTTTTAGCTCCTGTTTCAAATCAGAAAACCTTGTTGCTAAGCCCTCGGCTTGCATGGTACACAAAGCACAATATTCTCCCATATCTTTACGTAATTCCTCTATCTGGGACTTGTGTTTGTACAACAAATTGGAATGAAAAACTTCTACATCTGACTTTAGCTAGGCTTTTAAATTGTCAAACTTGGAATCAAAGGTTTCAGTATTTGACTTAAGTTTTGAATTTAAATTTTCCAATTTTGAGTTAAGGGCGTTGGTAGTGGATTTGAGGATTAGTTGAGCACATTTCCGCTCTCAAAATTTCAAACATCTTGGCCCAACCTGGACTAGTGCCATCTTCTGTTCCCGGTATGATTATAATTTAAAAAAAAAAAAATTAACATGAAATATTAGAAGCCCACCTGTTGCGAATAACGTGAACGAAGTGAAACAACGATGTTACTATCTAACAGGGCCGCATTTAAGCATTGGCTACATTGGCTGTAGCCTAGGGGTCCACACCACAACCCTGGTTCTCCCGCCTGGGCCAGTAGTAGAGCTAAAAAAAAAAGCGTCCATAAATTTTTTAAGCGACGGGTGCCCGCACCACCTGTATAGCCTAGGGGCCCAGACAGCCTAAATGCGGCCCTGCTATCTAAACATGCAATTCTACGGCAAGGTAGGAGAAAGGTTGTATTTTAGGCACTACTGCCGACTGGATTAAAATAATTGCCTTCCATCACCACTGATGACAACTGGGAGAAAAAAATGCATTGGCAAGTTGAAAGAGAGAACCTTGTCCAGTTTTCTTCCTTTATATTTTACAGAAGAAATGGGAAAAACTCTAAGGATACCTTGGAAAAGATTTAAACCTGTGAGATAGCCAGCAAGCGGTGCACAGCATATTCTTAGCTTTCGATGTGTCTGCACAAACCGAGCGTGGTGGTGTAACGGATAGCGTTCTGGCCTCGCATTCGGGAGGACGGCGGTTCGAATCCCCGTCCGGGCATCCAGATTTGGGTTTTCCATGGTTTCCCCAAATCACTCCAGGTGAATGCCGGGATGCTTCCTTCAAAAGGCCATGGCCGAATTCCTTCCCATTCCTTGCCCCCATCCTTTCCCGTCTCTAAAGACCACGTTGTTAAAAAGGGACGTTAAACTGTTAAAAAAAAAAAAAAAAAAAAAAAGTGTCTGCACAACAAGTCTTCTCTGTGCTAGCTGTCCCTTACTGGTTGCTCATCACTGTTCCGCTGTGCCACTTCCGCGTCGAATAGTGTAGTGTATCTTCTATGATGTTCTCTGACCAGCCACGCTACTTGCCTCGAGTAGTGTCCCTTCCAAGCCTTTGGTTATTATCATCACTGGTCTAATTGTTGTTATTGGGATACCACTAATTTCCTTTTTTCTTTTGTGCGTTTTCCCAGGGTTTGAAAAAAACTGTTTCTCCCCCTGGTACTAATTTTTCCCACACAGTCCGTCACTCATCGACATGCAAGACACTTGGACTGTATTTTGCGTAGTATGTTAACTCAACTCGAACTCGGTGCATAAAACTCATTAAAGTTCAGTAAATTATACATACACAGTTCCAGAAACAGGTTAATTATTTTCAATAGTTCATTGTTGCCACGGTCGCCAGGTGATGTACCAAGCCATACCTAAGTTGGAGGTGGGTGGATAATTAAAAAAAGTCACCAAGTACGTTAACACAAACTGCAGTCCACCTCAAGTTTATTGTAAGATCTTAAACCATTGAACTGGTTGGTCACTACCAAATTTTAAATTAGAAGGCTGAACGGAACTTCATAATTAGGTATATTACAGAATTCTTTAAGAAAGAGGAAATTAAAAGTGTCTGTTTTCCACCAAATGACTTTAATGTCACAGGAAATTTTCTTCTTCACTTCACATATCACATGTACTGTCCCAGCTAAACACATTAAGTTCCCTTCTTGATACTAAATAAACAGCACAACTACTGTAGCGTCGACCGCCACACTACCGGAGCCACCCACTACCACACTTAGGTCACTACTGACTTGATACAATATATTAATCCTACTTCAGAGTTGGCGGAAGGTGACTGTGGCATCACAGTAGGATACTTAAACCCAGACAAATTAAGTTTTATATTGTATATATATATTTTTTGAACATTAGGATCACCACTCACCAGAGCCTATCTTTATAGATTGTGACTTCGAATTTTGCTTATTTTTAGTTTTAACTTAAAATTTCTGAATATTTTGTTTTTCAGTTGTTTGCAAATGTGTCCATTACTTGGTGGGCTTTTGGGATCATTAACTGAGGTACTGCCCTTCCGCGACGGGTCCTTGTGTACAGTTTTGCTTTATACTTGCTATTCATCATCGTTTTCCAGCCTGTGCTCTTCTACCCCCACCCTCACTTCCCGCCATGTTTTTTTTCCCCCACCATGAGCCACTGACATTGTGGCTCACGCAGTTGGCTGCCAGCCGCTTGCGTGCAGCCATCTCACTTCTACTGATGAAGAACAATGCTCGAAAATTATATTCTTTGTGTTTTTTTCATGTACCAACGCCGCAGGAATCCCCTTCTTTGGTAAGCGGTGGTTTTTTATCCTATCCAATGTTCAATATATCCGCTTTTAGCGCCTTTGTTTCCTAACAATCTCTCTCTCTCTCTCTCTCTCTCTCTCTATATATATATATATATATATACTTATAAAAACAAAATAATAAAATGCATTTTTTGTCACTTGTTTGATCTTTCCAAAGTGGAATTATTCCTCTTCATCTTCAATGACTGCCTCCATCCTTGTCCTGAATCGCTTGCACACTCTCTGTAAAGCAGGGTTTCTTTGTTAATAGTGCAGAAAGATGCTGCATCAGGATACCAGGACTTGTTAGTAATGATATGATACAAATATACTAGCTGAGGGGATTAAAATTCAGCATGCTGGAGGCCAGAATACTTTAGACCAGAACATGTCCATGTTATCCAAAAAGCAGTTTTGGACTAAACGACTCTTGAGTGCCGATGAACCATCCTGTTAAAACACATGCAATCTCACTAATTCAACAGTTTCTATCTGTGTTCTGCAATTTGGTTTTAATTTGAGCTGATTAAATCCAGATTTCACATCAAACATGGACAGACATTGCTTGTCATGAAATCATGGCATTATATTGGGTATCACCTTTGATATTCCACCATCTCCCTCAATCCTAGAGTTTAATGCTTGTGCATCAAGACAACTCAAACATATCCACCCTTTTCCCCCAATCAAAGTTATGGGACTTACATGTGGTAATGCCACAAGCCTGATAATCTGCTACTGCTCTCATGTACTTAATGCATCCCGTGCCACTGTTTTTAGCTTTTATAGAATGGAGTAAGTGAATCTGTGTAACTGATTCGTAACAGATTCTTATCATTAACCCTGAATTTATGAGCCTGTTCTTTTATTTTGCTTGGTCTGTACCAGAGTACTTCCAGATGTTGAATCAACAATGTTTTCAAACTTGTCCACTGTTCATTAGTTAGATGAGGGTTTTCCATTAATGATTTTTGCGCCATATCATGAATCATTTTCTGTTAATCAGCCAAAACAAAAATAGTTGCTGGTGGTGAGTCAGGGTTATCTTTGCCGAGTTCCTAACATGGGATTTTCTCCTTGTCAAATGATTATTTCATAAGATTGGATACTTCCATTTCATCCCAGATTATCATTTTTGATACTAGATTTTTCTGATTTCTGTGACCAGTTTATTGTTTGCTGGGTATTGAGCATAGCACGTAAAATCCAAGGATTATATCTGCTGCCAGTCTAGGTATAACTAATCCCTCTTATTGCTTAGTGTATTTCTCAATAACTTTAGTGGCAGTAACACTTGTTCAATTATTGGCCTTTCTTTCAAATCAAAAGCAGGCACAATTGTGACCTTGATAGCTGGGATCACTCTTGCAAACATTCTTTAATTGAAATTTAGCAGATATGGCAGACTCTTCAGACCCCATGTAACAATATCCTTGATTCAGTTCCGTATGCACAAATTTTCATGTGGGGACACTGTTCAGATGGCTTGACCCAAGTACCTTTCACTGTATGTTTCATTTTTTGGGCCCTTAACCCTAAAATAACTCAAGTTGCTCAAAACTATCTTAGTGCTATCAATGGTGTCCCTAAGGAAAATATTGTACATTTGTCTGAATTCCCACATGTACATGGTTGTGTGAAGCCTCTGATTGGTTTTCTGATGCCAGCTGCCCTAGCGAGATCACATTCATGATAGCGTTATTTTTAGCTCATCTCACCCTCATATCTGCACCATCATGAATGTGATGTCCATTAAAAAATGGTTTCTTACCACTTTCAAAGACCCTCCTTTTACAATCACATCAAAAATTTTGGAATCTCTCCCTCATATCTGTGAGACCATTATTGCAATTTGTTATTATTGTTTTCAAAATTACTGGAATTGTTTACCATGCATACATGGTCATTTCTGTCCTGATGTTCCTGCATAATGTTCATTTCAGCACCATCAAGGTTTCATAAAATGTTTGGTAGATTGTCAAGGGTCAGAATGGTAACAGGATTTGTGTGTTTCCATACCTGAGGTGTTCACTCAAAGGCTGCTCTAAATTCTGGGACACTACAGCTAGGTGTCTAACATAGGTAAACGTAGAACAGTGGGTCCCAGTATAATATCATCTCAGATTTACTTTCATTTGGTGTCTCAGTTTTTCTGTTTCTGAACAAAAAGTCCTTAAGAACAGAACTTTAAATTCCTTGTAAAGTGTGTGTTTGTTAAGTGCAAGCTTGAACCGTGGTCTCTTCTCTGCACACAAATCCTGCTTCACAACGAAAGTCTTGATTGCATCTGGAATATATTTCTCTTTGAAATAATCTTTCATGTCCACCAGGAAAGTGAGAGTGTTTATACCTCTCCCAGTACTAAATTTTGGCAAAGGAATTTCCATGTAAGCATACCTCATTGCTCCAGGCACTGACATGGCATGCCTTTATTCATAGCTTTGACCACGAATAGTGTTTCTTAATTCTGCACGCAGTTTAAATTGCTTTTCACATAATCCTGTGGTATGTTCCCTTATATATGACTGACAGATCTAGATCATCAACACTTTTATGTAACAGTGCATACCTTTCATCTACCTGCTTCTGAATCCCAGTAATAGCAACATGTTGTTTATCTCATGGGCCTCCTGGTACAAATTTTCTACAAAATAGACAAAGTGTTCTAGATGGTTATCTATACATGTGAGATTACCACACTCCATGGCCACAGTTTCGACATTTTATGGTACTTACTACATTCTTCCCTGAATCAAATTTAATTTTCCCGTGTCTACAGTTATGGCTGATTTCATGGTCCCAATATGTTAACTGCGGTCTGAAAATATTATATCTTAGCATTGATTTTTCCACCTTTTTTGTGTATGGTTCCTTTAAGATTTTACATGATCAAAGAATTGTATACTTCAATTTCAGCACATTAAAATTTGTAAACCCTTTTTCACTATCAGATCCAGAACACAATGACTGTCAGTTCCCCCAGAGACCAAAAACTATAGAGCCTTCATTAAAGAAAAACATTACAAGTTTAATTTTATATGCTCCTCAGTTATAAAACCCCAAAACACTGACTATACCAAAGAGATATTATGATATAATCACATCAGTATAAACATCTAAAACAAAAATAAAATACCCACAATGATGGACAATGACAGCAAAGCCATTTTCAATAGATACCACTCATCATCAACAAAAATCATCGAAATCAACAACACCAGTTAAAAACATTTTGATACCTCCACATTTTATCGAACACATTATTAAACAAGCATATTTTCACCTTTCAGCAGCTAAATAAAATCATTCTTGTTCAATAATTGACTTAGTTTCAAATACATTTACAAAAATATGTAAACACGTTATTTTCAGTACTGAAAACAAGAATGGTAAACAAATGTTGTAAAAACGTGTATCACAAAGGAAAATAAAATTTTCTTTGCATTGTATTCACTTTCAGTCTTAATATTTATTTAAATTATCAGAAAATGCCCACACTTTGGTACCACAGTGAAATAACTAAGTGTGACCATATACAGGGAGACTCATGATGGTGGTGGGGTACTTACATTTTAACAATCACATGGGTTATAAGTTTCACAATTTAACATGTATCCATTAAAAAAAAGACACAAGGAAATTAGATTCTTGACATATGTAATACAAGGACTCAAAAACAACACAGAAAAATTGTTAATCAAGAAAAACATGAGGTTTCATCAAATAGAATCAATGTCATAATATCTGCTCCTATAGCTTTAAAATTAACTAACATCACTAATATTACAAAAATTATAAAATCTTGCCGAATAATAATAATAATAAATCACTTTAATTTAATGATGCCATTAAGCTAGCTCAAAATTGTCAATTATGGGTCCATAGCAACATGCCAGGTGTCTAAGTGATGTGCTTAGATTACAAGAAGCACAGTGCATTCAAAATTACTTTATAGTGAAGTTTAACATTGTTGGTTAACTGTGGACAGTATGACAATAACACATAACATTGTGGAACTACTTCTGAAGCACTGTTCATACTCAATATGGTGGTCCCACCATACAACTTCTATCAACTACAGATGTGTAGTTATCATATTTACTTTTCACCCTTTTTCAACAGCGGCTCCAAGTCCCCGGTTCAGATATGCCAGTACTCAGTGGAAGTACCAGTTGCAAGTAGAGCCCCTTGTCAAATCCCAGTGCAAAGTAAAGTCTTGCCAAAAGTCTTTGATCATCTCCGCTAAACTACACACCGCTGTCATTTGCAGTGTTTGGCTCACTATAATAAGAAGAAACAGAAAAATAAGACACAATCATAACAGTTAGCTACTTTCTGTGCACTACTTGCTGAAGCAAGTTAGTTCCCACTCTCTGTATATTCTCCACAGTACATAGTATTGTTTATAACATTGTGCTGCGCTGTTCCTTGACTAAGAATATTTCTAGAGTTGTCGGTGACCATTGCACTGTAAGCTTTTTTGTTCACTCACCCCACAGAAATGTTTCTCACATAACAAACTTTTACAAAAGCATTACCTTCTTAATCTCTCAGAGTTATTCCATCACATTCACTCTTTCAACTTTGGCTATCAGTTTACTGAGAATTCTTGCCAGTCCAAGTCACCCCACCATCAGAACTAGAGGTCTCCCTGTTATTCCATTGTAAGGAGTGTGCTTTTACCCCATCAACACATGCTGAAAAGTTCCTTGTTTCCATTATTTCCATCCTCAAATTTTCACATGCTCTCGATACTACTTATATTTTCATTCCATTTAATATTATTTCTTGTGTGTAAATTACCATGCCACCTTTTTTTTAATTTTAACTTGTCCTTGATTTGAAAACAATGTAATCAATCATGTAATTAGTACAATTCATAATGTTCATCACCTATTTTCTTCAGGTGGCCACTAGCATGATTAGTGTCCCGGGAATACACCTGCAAAGTGAGCATTCAAACATAATTCCTCTGTGGCTTACAATGTTTCTTATACTGAGTATAGGAGACTGACTGATTGATTTCACAGTTCTGCATGTTGGTACTTATTCATTGGGCTCCCTATCTAAGAATCCGATCATATATGATTCTGCCAGGGTGAATAATTGAATTAATGTAAACTGAATTCTAAAATGTGGTCGAAATGATACAAAATACATGCAATGAATGTTCTGAACCACTTGAGAAACGATGGAATGGTGAATAGATCCTAGGAAAATAGATGAACTAATTCAGTAGGTCCCATGACCTTGCAATGCAGTGTCAGTTTAGAATTTATTAGACTTTACACAGTGGCATCCAAGCTATTTTACTTTGCTCCAAGTGTCATCTCACATATCAGACTATTAACTTAAATGCTACTGGAATCAATCACTAGAAATAATTTAAGAAAGCTCTTACAGGTTAGAAATTTATGCAATGTGTGTAAAGTGAATATGTTGGTTATGTTAGAAGTGGTTCTCAGATCAGTGTTCTACCATGTATATCATTCTTATTAATGATCCACTGTTTTGTCGCTTATGATCTTTCAGTATTCATACTGACTTTGTTATAATATTGACTTGACACACAGATTCTGAAATATAGAACATAAATGATTTCAGATGTAAGTCAGAACAGTTTCTGTACTTAATTAAATGTGTGAAAAATTGTCTATAATGGATTTATAATTTTTTCATCACTTTTTTTTCTGTATTTTAATGTTTACCTATTGATTTCAGATGGCATGGTGAGAAAAAGGAGTCAAAATCATGTACGTAAATACACATTTAATTTTTACTTTCATTTTCAAAATAATTTTTCATTTGTATTAAAGTGATGAAGACAAACATTTAAACTTTTGATTATTGAAAATTTTTATGAAACTCATTTTTTTAAAAAAAATTGTGATTCTACTCATCATTAATTGACATTTCCACTTCTATAGATTTTCTGGCACATCCTGGAGGTGACTTCAAGAACATTCTTCCATTATTGACTCCCTTAATTTTAGTCTTTTTTTTTGTTTGGTCCATCCATCTTTTGTGCGGTTTTCCAATAGGTCTCCTTCCCTTCTTCATTACTAACTTCAGCATTCTCCCCTACTACATTCTTATGGAATGGCCTGGCTGTAGCAATCGTTTCTTTGTTAATGTCTTTTTTTTTTTTAAAATAGTTCCACCTTTAATGTCTCTGATATTTATGTTAGCCTACCTTGTGACTTTTTTTTATTCCTCTCAGAAACCTCATCCCTGCCACCCCCTGTAATTTGAGCTACCTAATCTTTGTCTAAGTTTCAGAGCCATTAGTTGTTAATTTGCTTCCCAACTAAACAAATCATCCACCCATTTCAATTTCTTGTCATTGAGTGACACCTCCTTTGATGGTCCAAGGTTTCTTGATAACTTCATTATTTAGTTTCTCATTCCCACCCCCACACCCCTCACATCTGAGCCTGTAAGGAGCTAGCTTACTACCGGGGTAGTAGTATGCCTTCACCTTAACTAACAGCTTAAAGATAAAATTTGTAGAGGGCAAATGTAGGTAGCTGCAGGATAGGGGGAAGATGGGGGTGTTGGAAAATCGCCACCAGAGCCTGTGCTCGATTGCAATTAAAAAAAATCAACTTGCTTCTTGAAAAGGTTCTGTCAATATCCAAAATGTTAAAAATTATTAAATCGTGAAAAATGTCTTGGATAAATCAACTGTAATGTAACTACGATCGCCACTTTCCATAATGAACCTCAGGATAGAAAAGGTTAGTTTATAAGTACGAGCATAGAAACACTTTTAACAAAATCACTATATTCTTCCAAATTTCAAATTCCACATTACAGTTGAAAAAGTCTATCGGCCATAAATTGCCAAAATATTGCCAGTTATGAAGGAAGACAGACCGCAAGAGTCCCCTAAATAATTTTATGAATTTACATTATGAAGATGCTAAGTAAACCATTCCCCACTCAAAGCCTATCATTGCGGCCGGGCCACATGTCCAAAGGAACTACTTTCAAGGCAGTACCTGGAGTAGCAGGTCCGCCCACTACCAAAATCTTAGTCCCACTGACGAAATGACGGGTCAAATCGCTAATAAAATCCTGTAGGTCACGTGAGGCCCAGAACGTAGTCCGGCAGAAATTTGTAATATAGAGCTCCCAAAATTTTACAATAGTTAGAGGACTTCCTAATGATCGGTTTACTTTATCATAACTTTTGCTGTAAACTTACTCAATTAGTTGTAAAAAATTAAAATATGTTGCCGCGTAGTATAATGGTTCGTTTTGGCCGGGGTATTAGTTTTAATTTGATTGTATCGTGCCAGCTTACAAAAGTAGCAAAGTTAATTTATTTTAATTCAATAATATTTATAATGGGCTCTTCACATGACAATTCTCAGGGGATCACACAAAAGAAATGGGTTCACATTAAAAGAAAATGAATTTATTCATTAAGACAAAATTGTTGTCATTTCAAGATCACAAATGTATGGCAAACATATGATAGGCACCCAGGCTAATAGCTCTTTAATTCTGGCATGAGTCTCTCAGGGCAGTTTCCAGGGTTTTGAGATATTGCAGAATGTCTCTATATCAGCAGGCGGTACACATTACCCGGCAGGACACTGGTCGGCGGCGGCGGCGGCGGCGGCGGGCCAGGGTTTGACCAGCGCGACCGGCTGACACACACAGCTACCTCCGTTTATCACTTGTCGCAGCAGCCACTGCCCACAACCTTGCTCTCGGGCGTCCAGCAACGTTCTCTTCTCCCGACCACATAGAACATAGCAAAAGAAACACTTCCGAGGAGTAGATGCCATCCCCTCCATCCTCTGGCTGTCCCACACACTGTACCACATACGGCAAGCCCTCCAGAAAAAACAAAAATATCGCGAGAGAGAGGGCGGTCTGTGTCCCGCGCCCCTGCGCCAAACTAAACATGTCTCTGGGGACAGGCGTCTGCCTTCTATCATCGACTGGCCCTCAGATACACACAGTGTCGGGCAGCATACCTCCGCGCCAGCGAGCCGACGTGCTCTGTAGGACATTACAGTAGTGATACTGTTTTTGCAGTTGTGACGTCAACTTCCGTCGTCCAAACCTTGGTGCGGGAAGACTGTATTTTGGGTTTTTAAAAGTATGTAATTTTATTCTCCAGCTTCTCAGCTTTCCAATGATGTCCCATATTATCTTTAGCTGTACTTGGCTTGTAATTAATTTTCTAAAATACCAGTTTCCTCCTGGCTCCGCGTCATTTATAATTTTCAATTTTCATAGTGTTTTTATCAAATTATTATGAAAGTAAGGCCTATCTTGAAAAATGGCTTTCAGCATATTTTACTGTGGCTTCTATTATATATTTCAAAAGTATTTTTATCCACTGACTTTATTTACTTTGACCAAAATTATAATTTGTATTTATAAGCATGTTGATCTGAAACGTAATTACTTTAGAAACAGTCTCACACCTAGCTGACTGTATGGAATGGTTCGAAATTTTAGTATGTTGTGCAGTGTTTTATTTTGTTGTATGTACGTTACCAGCTGACTTCGGAAACTGCTTTAAATGTGTTATCTGTGTTTAGAAATGCTGGTTTGTGTGACTAGGTATAAAACCGGTGTTTTCTCATTTTAACTTTCTTTAAACTGTTGATCATGTGTTATTTATTACAAAATTTAGTTTCTCGTGGTTGATTATTATTATAAATGTTTTTTACTGAGTCAAAAAGTGTTGTTAAATAGTGATATTGTCTCACGACAATGTTTGGTGCCTTTTAAGATGGATTATTCTCTATTGCAGTGATTTAGGTGAGTTTGAAGACTCCTTTTTTATTCTTTATGGTTTATTCCCGATCTTTATTGTGTGTTTAGTTGATTTTAAAGCTTTAAATCATCACATATATGGCTGTATGCTGTGGTATCAGTTGCTACGTTATGCCAATTCTATTCTAAGGTAGCTTGCAAGGCATGTTTTCCCATTACAGGTCCCCATTTTTCCATTACTTTCCAAATTCTGTTCTGTCTTTTCACATATCATCTGAAAATGCTGTTACCTTCAACCCTGCTGTATTTCTGTACTCCTCAACTTCTGTAATGACGTGATCTAAAACCATATTAAAAAAAAAAAAAAAAAAAAAAAAAAAAAAAAAAAAAAAAAAAAAACGGGTGATAATGTTTCCTTGCTTCACTCCCCTTTTGGTCTGAAACTAATCAGAGTACCTATTATGTAACAGTACATAGCTCTCACACTTCTTGTAAATGTTCCTTATTAGTTCCAAGATTCCCCAATTTACTCCTCTCCTTTTTAGACTTTACTACATGTTTTCTTTATATACTTTATTGTAGGCATTTTTTATGTCAATTGAACACCTCCACATATTCACCTTTTCTCAGTGATCGGTTGGAGTATAAAAATTGCTTCTACTTTTAATTTTCCTTTCCTAATCCAAACTGTTCTTCTCTAGCTGTTTCTTCTATTCTTCATTTTGTTTTATTTAGTGCAAGTTCTCACATTTTGATTTAATCCTTATTATGAATATACTTTACGACCCTCTTTCTCCAGTCCTGGTATTACCCATTCTTTAAAAACTGTTTCCATAACTCTGTACAACCATTCCACTGCTCCTGATGCTTTTACCATTTCAGTTGCGAGTTCATCTACTGATGATCTTCCATTTGGTAGTTCTTTTACTGCTATATGTGGTTCCAGCATGCTGAATTCCTCCATTTCCTTTTCTGAGGTTGATTTTTTCTCCCCTGTAATTTGGTATTTACATTCTTTCCGAGTTCCTTCTGTTCTTTCCAACAGGTCTTTCAAGTAGTTTTTGTATGTTCTCAATACATCTTATCTTTCCACTGCATTTCACCTGATGTGTCCAGTACTTTAGCCAACATATCTATAAATTACGATGTATATTTTGAAAATAGGTTCCCTTGTGTAATAGTGTCTGGTATCCGTTTCTTGAATGTGAGAAATGTTAAACTGGCTGACATTCATCGCCTTATTCATGAAGTGTTTGGTGAAGGTGCCATGAGTGATGAAATGATCAGGATATCAGTAAGGAAGTTCAATTAGGGCCTTGACTCCTGTTCTTGATGAACAGCTTAACGGTCGGCTGTCTCTGGTCAATGTGATCTGTGAGTGCAGTTGAAGAAAAAATTTGTGAGCATAGGAGGTTCACAATTTCTGTATTTTCCACAAATTTCATGACATTGTGACGTGACGAAGAAGCCCCTTTGGTTTTGTGTTCCTTGGTGAGACCAAGGAACACAAAACCCAAGGGGCTTCCTGCACATTGGTATTCTCCGGACGTGAGAAAGGCAGAGAGTTCCTGCACCATATCATGACAGGTGATGAGATTTGAGTGTTTTACGTGACACCTAATTCGAAGCAGAAGTCCATGGAATGGAGGCACACCTCACGCCAGTAAAAAAGAAATTTAAACCAACCATGTCAACACAACTGCCTGTATTTCATAGTCGGCAAGGCTGGTCAATTACTTTTAAAATGTCAGTCGCTCGCCACAAACCACATAGAAATCTAGCAATCTTACACTGTAAGTACAAGTTGCTTAGCAGCTGGGAACTGAATACCAAGCATGGTGGTGTAACGGTTAGCGTTCTGGCCTTGCATTTTGGAGGACGGTGGTTCAAATCCCCGTCCAGGCATCCAGATTTGGGTTTCCCATGGTTTCCCCAAATCACTCCAGGCAAATGCCGGGATGCTTTCAAAAGGCCATGGCTGAATTCCTTCCCATTCCTTGCCCCCCCCCCCCATCCTTTCCCATCTCTAAAGACCTCGCTGTTAAGAGATGTTAAGTAGTTTAAAAAAAGGGGGAACTGGATGTGCATGTGCACAACAATCTCATTACTGCAGTGGCAACAATCGATAACAGATGTTACTTTAAAAATGTATTCTCTTTGAATCTCACCTTCATTTTTTCTGTAATTTCATTTTAAGATATTTCCTTTGCTATTTTTATCATTTTTTCTGAGGCATTTGCTAATCATTTCCATTTAGCACTTTTTTGTCTTGAAATCACTCTCTTCATGGTTCGTTCTTCCTTTATACTCCTTCTGGATTATGCTGACAGTGAAATTGCTTTTAAGCAATTAAAATAAAATAAGATAGGATAGGGAAAATAACCCATCACTTGCTGCAAATGAAGGCAGGAGGGCCAGATGAATATAAAACACAGACACACACTACAATATTTCAGTTAATAACCTTACTCATGTAGGAGGCGAGACATACGGCAGGGGGAAAGATGTGTACACATCCAGACCTACCACATGTGATATAGTTAGAGAAATTGATGTACTAGCATTTGATTTGTTACAGGTTATATGTTAATGTGAAAATTGCAATATTTCATAAAAAGAAGTGAGATATAGTGCATTACTTGTTTATAGAAGATCAAAAATCTGTACTTACCTTCACTACGTTTCATTTTCTCTCTCTCTCTCTCTCTCTCTCTCTCTCTCTCTTATTTTGCTTTAGGTTTTTAGAATAATGTATGTGTGTTAACAATCCAAAATATTACAGCTTGTCGACACTCGTCCTCTGAAGAAAAGCAGTTCATGCTCAACAATTTATCTTGATGACAGCACTGTCTCCCAACCAAATCTGAAAAACACTGTAAAGTGTGTCGCACTGGCAATATATTACCATATAAAGAACAGAACTTCACACAGACAACTGGAAATATTTGATGAAAAGCTCCATCCCTTAACAGTGAGTATTGTAATGTATTATTCAAATACTTTAGTGTTACGTAAATTTGTATTGGGGATTGGCATGAATTGTGGGGGGAAATGTTTTTGTTCACTAGAATTTAATTGGAGACTTTTGTGTAACAGCTCTTTGTACACCTTCCCAGTTTTATGGAATTCTTTTTTTTGTAATGTCTTAGTCACATTTAATTGCATATTGCGTCTGCAGAGCAATCTTATATTAAAGGATTTATTTTCAAATCTCAGTCTAGTATTGACTTGATTCCCAGCTGCACTATCTTCCCAGTTCATCATTCCTCATTTCATTGGTTCACCTCATTCTGTTCTTTCCCTTCAACTCTCAAGTTTACCACCTGATACCTAGCACTACCATGGCCCTGCTATGCGGATCTTTTCTTGGGATGTCTGGAGCAAATAATTCCTGAATAGTACCTCATTCAAACCACTTGTGGTTCAGATATGACTTGGACTCACAATGAAAATTACTCCTTAAAAAATAATCACTTCATTAACTTCATCTGCACTTGCTCCTACGCACATAACCTTTGTGGATGTTGACATTTCCTCACATAAAGGTAGCGTACATACTTCTGTTCACATCTAGATTACAAATCTACAACAATAACCTTACTTCAACATGTCATCACACTAAATGTTCCCTTCCGTACACTCTGGCTGTTAGTGACAGACACATCTGTCTTGATGAAGAATTTCTCTCCAGATACTCCCAAAACCTACCACAAACTCCCCCTCCATCAAGGACAAAAATAAGTGTCTGAGGCTACAACCCATCCTTCACGCAATGAATCTAGTCCTGTAGTTCATAAAACTAACAGCAGCCCAGTTTTCACCAAAAAATCAGAAAAAAATGTGAAAAGTTAGTATCTAGTTTTCCTTCACTGTGTAGAAGATTTCAAAATTCCAATCCACCCTATTTACTTCCTCAAAGTTCTTTTCTCCAAAAATCAAACTTGGCTGCTGTTATTTCTACTACCACAAAGCCTAGACTGCGGGTTGTTCACTTGATGTATTCACTATGGTCACCATCAAGAGATATCCAATCCACACATAAAATCTGCCTACAAAATGTAATATAATGACAACCTCTGGTCTTCTTTTACAGACCAGCCCAAAACCTGGTTCAGATTGTTCTGCTTTGAAATCTGAATCTTTCCATTTTATGTGGCCCAGCCATCCCATCAAAATTTTACCTAAAATTCAAAACCTTGTAAGACCCAAGGCTGATACAGGGCTGAAGTATAGCCTTAGTGCCTCAACTAACAGTTTGTGGTTGACTCAAAGTAGGAAATTTATGAAATGATTTTGACTTGACCATGTAGCCGGATAACTCAACCTAAATGCTTGAGGTCGCCACAATATTTGTTACACCACAAATAGAGAAAAGGTTGCAAGATAACTATGAAATGATAAAAGTTCACTTTCCAAAATTCCACGTTTTATTTCAAAGTCACAAAATTTCAAATATGCACTTAACAGATGAGTTGGCAAATCGAACACACTTTACCAAAAGTTGCAAGTTGTGGAGAGAAATTTAACCGACCGAACTCCTTCAGTAAATTTACCAGTTCTTAACAGTCATTAAAGTTACTATATAACGCGACACCAAAGTTTCAACATGGTCGAACTAGCCAGCGTGGCGAGTTACAAAGACTAAGCGAGACGAAAGACAGACCGGAACAGACGACAGACAGGAACAGACAAACCATAATGGCGGCAGGGTCCTTTTATAGGAACCATTAGAACCAGTGACGTCAGCAACTGTATCACCTCTTTTTGCTTCCGCGAGATCAAAAGTGTGTGTAATTTATTTGACGATCCAGATTATTAAAGATGTTCAAACTTTGACAGTATCTGGACTTATCTACTAGAAGTCAAACGGCAGTTTAGTGAGAATTTTAGAGTAATTAGTTTTAAAGTTTTAGCTGTTTAAAACTCCGCGTAGTGACACATTGTAATTTGGGGAAAATCCCTAAGTGTTCTGGAATTTTATACGCGTCAACTACAATCAACGACAATCTATTTTTCAAAAACTTAATTATTAGACAAATGCTAAAACTTTTTATGGAAACCGATATATGTACGAAATCGTCTCAATTAGTGCTATCTACTGATGTAATTTTTAATTTAATATCTCTTTTAATAAAAAAGCTTAATTTTTTCTCTTAATTAAAATCGCTAATTAATCTTTACCAAATTATTTAATTTTATTACCAAAATATCAGGGACAGTGCTGACTACAGCTGGTGATAAAAGTTTGGTTGTAGCTTTACGCGATTTAAAGATATTACAAATATTAGAATTTCTACTTTTATGATCGCGTGTTTCAAAACTTGAACAAACGGGAATATCTCTTAAACCAAACGTTTCCCGATATGATAAATACACTTTAAAATGATTTTTATAGCAAATTGTTACTGTAGGAAAGATTACAGGGAAATTACTTAAAGTTGATAACTACACTTCTCGAAATTTCTAAGTCCCGCCTAAGCAAAACTAGAATTTGCCAAAATTCTCAGGTGCTTACAACCTTCCAACATTTTCTTAAAACTTTATCAAGAATGTAGTACTGATAATTTTAAACTCTTTTTCCTATTGCAACTTTTGTGAAATAAACCCTCATTATCTTAGCCATAAACTGTGTAACTCCATTTTGGCTTCTCTTGAATCCTCCACTCCCCACCCTTTCCCCTCATGTAGCCTGATGTGACTTTTGCTTCAACCCCCCTTCCTGTGTAGTATGTAGCATTTCCCCCCTATTAATTTCAGAAGACATTTAGTACTGCTTTCTCTTAACATACTATCATTCAATTTATTTTGTGTATAATGAATACAACTGAGATTTGAGTTGTGTGCTTTTCTCTAATTATAAATATTCTATTAATAAATATCCTTCTGCTGTTAAGTTATTGGGGAAAACCTCTTTCTAAAATACAAACAGGGATCCTTTTCTTCTTGAAGTGTGACCATAACCATTAACCTCATCACATTGACCATTGTTCATTAATTGATAAAATGAACAAAATATGCCTGCCATGTGCGTGGGAAAAACTCTAAGAGGAGCTGCAGTTTTTATCAAGGAGTGGTGTGATCACACGCAAGCGATTCTGATAAATACAGATTTATTTCAAACCATCAAAGCAGTATGAACTGCCACTGCCTTGGAAAATCCCGTTTGACATCTTTAAGTGAATTTGAGTCTAGGTACGGCATGTCTAACATTTTTCGAATCATAATGTGTGTAGTGTGTCGGATAGTTCAAATGCACCAGCTACATGCAACCCAATACTGTGACTTAAAGTCACAGCACACATGGCACTGTCAGTTTATAAGAGATTTAAATTTAATACGGAGATAATTAAATGGCAGAAATAAATACACACCTGCTGTTGTGTGGTGTGTACCTTGTCTTAACTGTGACAATTAATTTTAATGTAAAGTTATGTGGCTTGGCTCGGATCTCCCCCCCACGTAGTTCAGCATAGCTTTCTACCCAACTCCTTCCTCCCCCCTCAGATTGAGCCAAGTAACTTAAGCAAAGTTTTTGATAGCTTCCCTCATTATAAGATTGCATGAATACCCAAAATTTGACCCATAAAACTGTTTATAAACAGTAAAATCCTCTCATATTCACATTCCTTATATTATTTTCCATTTATTTTAATACTCAACAAACTACTGAAAATCTTTTTAATAAGCAGATAGAAATAATATTAATGTTTCTGAAGTGTTAACCATTTTGATTGATTTTTATGTATTTAAAATTTAATTAATTCCCCTCAATTCTTAATCCTAAAATTATTGTGATTTATATTAATTTACCTTTCTTTTCTTATTTAAAACTACTCTCCTCCCTAACTAAATGAAATACAGATATCTTTTTATGAATTTTACTTCTAAAAAATCCCTTTTTTCTCTATGAAATTTTACTTCCCTCAGAAAGCTGATATGGTATTAACATTCCTTTGTTTTCCCATTTGTTTCAGTGTTATTTTATTTTCATTTCATTCATAACTAAAAATTATTAAAAACTAGTGTAAACGTGTGACCGTTTTTTGCGTATCGTCAAGGGTCTAGAATAGTTCCAGTGTTTAGATTGACAGATTGATCTGATTTGACCAAATACGAACTTGACTTGTGTTTCACCCTTAAGGGGACCACCCCATGGTTTAGGTCGAAAAAATCGATTTTCGGTTTTACATTATATTTCAATAGATTATTCTTTAAATATCCTGGAAAGGATTTTGCTGATTTTTCAGGCATTTAAACAGCATTTTCCTACCACGTGCATTTCGGTGCCATGCCCACTTTTCTGCATATATTCAGATCTTTATAACCCCTATATTGCACAATAGGGATTTTTTTTCTGACTCCTGAATGTGTTGGCTATCCTTGGAGGACAACGGTGGTAATCTCTTGTTTTTGCTTTCTGTAAACAACACACTTTGAAACACGCTGTTAGTTTTGTTTTAGTGCTTTTGCGAGTGTTGTTTTCTTTAAAGTCAATTTCCCTCAAATTAAAATTTTCAGTACTTATGCCCCATTATATCAGAAACTATCAAAGATGATTGAATCACTCTGCATAACAAAAAAAGCCAACTCTGCTACTACAGGCATTAATATTCCCCTATTAGAAAGTCACAAAAAATATTTTCTGCAGAAAAAACTTACTTTTTTAAATTTATTATTAAAAATATTATTTCTTAAAAACTATAAAATGTATAAAGTAGATATTAGTACAGTTGATTTTACTGGCATCATGTAGCATTCAGTAAAAATATTTACGTCCTGCATCAAATAGTTTTTTCACAAATGGGTCAAATACTTGCTTACATTAACATGGCATTAGATACGCAGGGGGTGGTCACCTTAAAATGAATAAAACTTCTTGTGCTTGAAGAACTCAGAAGTATTACCTGACTAAGGTATTAAGCACGGATGGAGACGATTGCACTATCATATAATTGTTTCAAAGGTCATAGACTTGAACTTGCTGAAACACAAACTCGACTTGTATTTGACCCTTAAAGCTCATTCTGCAGAATTTGAAGAATTCCTGTATACTTCGAAAACGTCACGCTGTTTTTTTATTGAGGATGGGCATTCATATTATAATCTTTGGTCAGTGTGTCTGTAACAGTCGGAGAACTTAATACAGATTCCAGATTATCAAACAGTTCAGCAACTCCGAAGAAATGAATTGCCAGACTACTCGATTTGGTAATATATTTGGTCTAATGCCCAGTTTAAGCAACCGAATAACTGAAAATGAACAAAGTCCATTAGCGAAAGTGGTCAGTAAAATATGTAAAAAGCAAATAAATCGTAATAACTTTGGTTAAACAACAAGATTAGTGAAAGTTTTTTAATTAAATTGAAATTAGCATTTGTGGTTAGCAGATACCATGAGTAATTTAAGTTTTTTTATGTTGCTTTCATCAGCAACATGTTACTGAAAAGTAGTTCCATGTTTTTTCAGCCGTAAAGTTTGTCGATATTTTTTTAACTCTGAAATGCTACGAAAAGCAAACTTAATGAATGTATTATTGCAATTCATTTGGTAGCATATACATAGCTATTAAATTGTGCATATAACCTCGAATTTCTTCTAATGATATCTCTGGTGGCTGTTCTGCAAGCCAACGTGTGACACCATTCTCAAGGCAGTAGCTATCGAGGTGAGTGAGTGAGCTTAGGATATTTTTTAGTAGATTCTTTGAATCATTCCTAAAGGTCAGAATCTTATTATATATAAAAACTCATATTGTTTGTTTTTCTTGCATAAACTGTTTAATTTATTCATATTTTCCCCTTTCAAATGTTTTTATCTACTTTTCCTGTCTTTATATCCATGAAATAACTTTTCTTTGGTTCACATGTGATTTGTTTGAAATATAATACTTTCAAGATTAATCAAAAGTTAAATAACTTTCGATATAAAATAAAGTTCAATTTTTAATTTTAATTGCAGTGGAGCTCCTGCTCCAGTTGAAATTTCCCTGTACACCCTTCCCCCCTCCCCCCCTTTTCGTTTCTAGTCAACTTATGCCTGCTATTAATTTCAACTTGATATTATTTTAGCATTTTTGAAAATTATTAATCATTTTCCTTGGTAATATATTCTAATCTCTGACCCCCTTACATAGGAAAGAAAATCTTCCTACATCATTATGGCTGAAATCGAGTGCCAGTTTTTGGCCATGGTCATATTTTCTCTTCGCACTACTGCTAATTCTTCCTCCAATATCTTTCAACGCCTCATCAACAATATACGTCTTATACACTCTCTTGACTGTCTTCACTTTCCTCCTGTCTTCCAATGAATCCCATTCCAGCTCCTTTATCATATTACTTACTGATTATGGTCTGCCGCCTCATCAACAATATACGTCTTATACACTCTCTTGACTGTCTTCACTTTCCTCCTGTCTTCCAATGAATCCCATTCCAGCTCCTTTATCATATTACTTACTGATTATGGTCTGCGGTAATTTCCAAAGAGAAATCTAGCAGCCCTTCTTTCTGCCCTCTCCATCTCCTGTATTTGATACCCGCAATGTGGGTCCCAAACTACACTACCATATTCAAGCAATGGTCTGACCAACATTTTATTGCCCAATTCCCTAACTGCTCCAGTACATCCTCCATCACACATACCAACAAGTGACAGATTTTGAAACCTTTTCCTACTATCTGACCAATGTGTCCTGCCCAGTTGAGTTTATCCAATGTTGACCAAACATCATGGGTGAGCACTCTGGCTTTGCGTTCTGAATAATACCAGAAGACTGGATGAAAGGGGTGATAATTCCTATATTCAAAATTATATTCAAAATTATGGAAAAGATAGTTGAAGCTAGAGTACGAACAATATTAGAGCCCATCTTAGAAGAGGAACAACATGGGTTTAGGGCTGGAAGAAGCACAACAGATCTAATATTTACCTTGAGAATGCTGGTAGAAAAATATTGGGAAAGAGGGAAAAACCTAATTATTGTGTTTATGGACCTAGAAAAGGCATACGATAATGTTACTAGATAAAACTATCTGGAAAAGTCTAAGAAAACTTAAAATACCAGAGTACCTCATAAGAAAGATCCAAATGCTGTACAATAACTGCAAGAGCTGTGTCAATGTTGGGGATGGTTACTCTGAATGGTTTAGTACAACCAAAGGAGTACAACAAGGAAGTGCCCTTTCACCCCTTCTGTTCATAGCGGTGATGGATAACATCTTAAAAGAACTAAAAAGAACATTCAATAGAGATCTACAGGCACTGGTGTTTGCAGATGATGTAGCAGTATGGGATGAAACAGAAGAAGGAATACAAAACAAACTGAAGATGTGGAATGATAAGTTTGAAGAATATGGAATGAAATTGAATAATAATAAAAAAAACTGTAGCACTAAAAATAAACCGAAAGAATAGAGACTGTCATATAAAATTACAAGACCACGAAGTTGAAGTTGTTGACCAATTCAGCTACCTGGGGAGCATAATTGCCAATAATGAGTAGAGTAACCAAAGGAGCCAACTTCTACAGTACCGTGCGAGGCTACTATGGGACATGAAGGTTCCCAGAAGAACAAAAATTGTCTTGTACAAATCATATCTCATTCCTATTCTCCCATATGCTTTGGAAACATGCACACTAACATCAAGGGACCTTAGCAAGATCCAAGCATGTGAAATGAAGTTTCTTAGAACGGCCCTCCAGAAAACTAGACTTGACCACATAAAGAATGATGAAATTAGATCAAACCTAGAGTTAAGAGAATCCATGGAAGAGAGACTTAGGTCATCAAGACTTCGGTGGTTTGGGCATGTGAAGAGAATGACTAGTAAAATACTGCCAAGAACTTATTTGGAAAAAAGGATAGTGGGCAAAAGACCAGTGGGAAGACCAAGAATGAAGATGGACAGACCAACTGAAGGAGGATGTAGAGAGAAGAGGCTGGAAATGGGAGTACATCACAGACGGAGAAACCTTTCTGGACAGGAGAAGGTGGAAAACAATCGTATATAACAACCAAGGCTCGTAAACCACACCCTGGAAACTGGAGATGGTCCCCAACGATAATGATGATGAACACATGTTGATATGTGATGTAAGTATTTATGTAGATGCTGACAGAAGTTGTCTTTGGTGACAAAAGTAGGGGCTTTTTCAATACTGACTTTTGCCACATTCCATCGGTGCGGGTGTAACAAAGCTGTGAGCATTATGTACATTTTGTAAGTTGGTAGATACATGAGAGATCGCAGATATGTTTACAATGTCTCTGGAGTTGAGTAGTCGGCGAGCGCAGGGGAATACAGATGATGGAGTCACGAGGTTATGCTAAGGTGGTCGCGATCGTGAGTGTTTGACATGTGGGCCGTGTGTGTGTTTCGAACTGCTTTGTGCATGTGTCCTTTGACTGTGATTGATTTAATTATCCATATAGCATAGCAAACCAGACAGGCGACCTGATGGCTTTCGAATCTTTTACTAGAATTAAGAAGCTATAGGTGAAGAAACTGATACTTGTAGAGCATCACTTGGCTTTAATACTGCTATAACTTCGTATTTAATTAAGCCCCAAATGAACCTTATGGCGTAACATGGTGGTTAGCTTATTTTGTTGATAAAATACATCCTATAGTTTAGAATTGTATAGTATCTTAGCATTTAAGCTATATTTTTAACTTAACTAATGCCTCTGACTAATATTAAGCCTAAAAAACAATGATTAGCTTATAACAACAATTCTTTGTAGGCTATTTATGTTTCTGAAATCTATCCTCGGTCTTGAATTTATTCAAATACAATGCTGAGAAAGACTTCATTCTTGTATAACTTTTCTTAATCAGACAACAGTATGTGCATATTTCAGCATAAAACTGAGCTTTCAGTTTTTGAGTATGTATAACTTGAGGTAAATCCTGGAATTCTGCTGTGCAAAAATAACTGCTTTATGCAAAAAAAAAAAAAAAAAAAAAAAAAATCACATTCAATTTTGGGCAAATTAGAGTGGTTTGGTTTGGTAAATCCAGCTTTCACTGCAAATATTAATAGTTATAGATTAACTTAAAATCGTAAATATATGACACACTGATTGGTGACATATGCTTAACACATGGAGCAATACTGGTGCGTGCTGGGATGTGATGTCATGTTTTGCGTCACATGACTATGATACATTTTTATTTTATCAAAAATAATGTGTTTTTAAGGCTTATAGAGCAAATAAAGTTGATTTTCGGTATCCTTACAACTTACTATATCTTTTTCAATTTAATTTTAAGTTTTTTTTAGTCCCTTATTGTCTGAACGCCCTCTTTCCTGTAGTTTTCTAACATAGCTAAAAAAATTTCGAGATGCATTGGTCAGTAGACCCCCTGTATCAGTAATATTCTTTGTTAACCCATTCTTTAGACATTTCTCTGTTGTAATTAAATCCTTATTTAGTTGTTTCAAGTATTCCCTCTTAACAATGTTATTTTCTGTTCTCGCCAACATCTCTAATTGCCTCATGTCCTTATTATAGTACGTAAGTTGTGTACTTCTCTTTATTTTCTGTTTTGGAATAAATATTTCTTCACCCTTTTTTTTATCATCTCCTTGAACTCTTTCTCACTTCAGCTCCAATTTACTTGTGCCATCCTTCTATTTACTCAAACTTTCCCTGATATATCTCTTCAATTTCTAATTCTGTGCTTTTTTATAATTGTATCTATTTCCCCCTTCAATTTTGGCCACATTTTTACTGATTCCTCTAATATACATCAGAACTACTTTATAATTACTTACTTTTTTAAGTTACTTGACACTGCACAAGGGTATCATTGGGCATTATTAGGAAGTTACTTGACACTGCACAAGGTATCATTGGGCATTATTAGGAAGATATCCAACACATTTGGTGCCCTTGTATTTTGCCGTACCACTTGTGTCCTTCCATTACTAAAGTATTTGCAAATCTCTGTTCCCTTGTGTTATTAATCTTATTTCCCACCCAGCTTACACCTGGTAAGTTTAAATCCCCACCAATAATGACCATTCTATTGTCACTTTTGAACTCTGAGTATGAGTTTAGTGTCTCCTTTTATCCTTCATTCTTCAACTATGGTAAGCAATCCAACACCCTCTCTGATTTTTTATTATTTTTATTTTTTGCTTTTTACTGCCCCAGATATCTACCTCAAGTAACTAATGGCCATGATCTACAGTGTACTGTGACAGTCTTTACTCACCAGTAGGAATACCCCTCCACCAGCTGCTCTTCTAGGTTCTAGGGTCTAGGTTTTGTTGTTGTTGTTGTTACAGCTTTATCAATCCTTATTTCAGGATGTAGCCTCTTTAAGCCAAATGAGTTATATATTAGAATTTAACTCTACATAGTTTTGTTGGGGTCTTCCTCTTGCTCTTTTTAGGTTCCTTGGTATCCAGTCCAGTACTGCCGTAGTTCATCTGTCATATCTTTTGCGAGCAATACAACCAGCCCATTGCCATTTTTGAGTCATGACATCTTTTTAAGATGTCTGTCACTTTGGTTACTGAACGAATGTGTACGGCCCATTTCCTGTCTCTTCTTGTAAACCCTAGCATTGCTCTTTCCATACTTTGCAGGGCAGTTCTTACTTCATGTGACTGTTTAGGATCCAAGTCTGATAGGCATATGTCAGGACCAGTACACATTGTTCAAATACCTATTTTTTAAGATGTACTGACATGTTTGATTTAAAAACTAGTGGAATTTTTTCTGTATGCTCTCCAGCCCAGCTTATATGCATCTGTGGATTTCAGGCTTCGAGTCGCCATTTATGCTGATCAGTTGGCCGATATAAGATGTACTGTTCTATGACTCAATACTAATTTCTTTCGTGTCTACCTTGTCTTTGTCTTTTTCTGCCCATTTGTTTTGCATGATTTTGCTTTTGACACATTTATTTTAAGGCCCACTTCGCTGCAAGCTGCTTCTAGTTCATTTATCAGTTCTTTTAGCTCTTCCAGATTGTTTGAGAGTAAAACTATATCATCAGTGAATCTTAAGTTGTTGAGACTTCTTCCATTTATTCTCAGTCCTCTGTTTCGCCATTGGATTTTTGACATTGCCAACTCCAGGACTGATGTAAATAGCTTGAGGGATATAGAGTCTCCTTGTTTTACCTTTCTTTCTACTGGGAACTCTTTGGTGGCTTCAGCGATGTTGACAAAGGCAGTGGAAGTGCTGTAGATGTTGAACAGTATGTTGATATAGCCTGGATGCACTCCTCATTCTAGAAGGGCTTGCATGATTGCTGAGTGATGGACTGTATCGAAAGCTTAGTTGCTGATGACCATCATAAACACTTTGTAAATGATAGGAAGGTGGCTGATGGGGTGGTAGTTCTTAATATTGTAACGACTGCCTGTTTTATGTAGCAACACAATCATTGCTTTGTTCCATCTGTATGGGATATTTTTCTCTTCGAGGCATTGTGAAAATACCTCAGCTAGGAGTCTGTAGGTTTCTTCTCCAGTCAATTAGAGTATGTCAATGGATAGGCCGTCATAACCTCTAGCTGATCCTTTTTTCATTTCATGCACTGCCCTTCTAACTTCAGATGGGAGAACTTCAGGAATTGGTGACTCTGGGCTTGATTTCATTAAAGGGTTTTCATCTTGCTTGCTGTATAAGGTCTGATAGAAGTTCCTGATATGGTCCAATACTGCCGTTTTGTCTGTGATACATTTGTTATCGTGATCTAAAGCTATTATTTGTTTACTTCCTATCATTAATCTTTTCTTTGCTTTCTTATAGCCTTTCTTGTTTTATATACTTGATCTAACCAGGTTTTCATTATATTTCTTGATGTCAGCTGTTATTTATTTTCTAATGGTCTTGCACAGTTCAGCATATTCAATTAGGTTTTGTTCACGTTTTACTTTCATTTTCCTTCGTTTATTCAGGAGGGTTTTTGTGTCATTGCTAATTTTACTTAATTTGGTGGTTTTAACAGTGCCTGCAATTTCTATGGCTAATGTGTTAATAGTGGATGCTAGCGAAGCAGTGGTAGCTAGTTTCTCCGATAGTGTGTGTTGTAAAATGTCTTTCTTTTTGGTGAGGTTGATTATATTTACTGATGTTTTATTGGTTCCTTTTATTAGCTTCTGCCTTTCCTGTTTTATGCAGATCCTAAGTTTCGCTCGGACCGGCCTGTGATCTCTTCCAGTGTTGAATTGATTTAGAACAGTGAAGTCTTGATGAACAAAATGTCGGCTATTGGACAGAATGTAGTCTATTTCATTTTTAGTTTTATGGTCTGGACTTCTCCATGTCCACTTTCAACTTTGAGTTTTTTTTTAAAAAAAAATGTGTTTGTGATGTGCATTTTTGTGTGCCCTACGAACTGCACAAGCCGTTCCCCTTGTCATTCCTTGTTTGTATTCCAAACTTATCAACCATAGTGTCTCCTTGTTTCTTGGTGCCTACAATGGCACTGACGTATCCCATGATAATCTGGAAATGGCAGTCATTGCCTCTGTTATGCAATTTCGTGACATCTTCGTAGAAAGGCTCTACTTCATCATCTGAGTGAGAGGATGTTAGAGCATATAACTGCAGTAGGCATACTTGTATTTTGTAGTGATTTGATAGTTGTAAAAAT